>CM061548.1:264904156-265504156 GCA_030864215.1 Capsicum pubescens | reverse complement strand
GTGGTCTTGACCTCAACATTAATATTGTGATTGGTACTCTATTCTTCGATGATATAATTTATGGTTTAATTAAGTAAAATTAGAATAAAATGGGAGAAATTAGGAAATCTTCTTTTTGGCTTTTAGCTGGCTTAATAAGACCTTGTGGATCACTTATCCTTGATGATATGTGCCAATATGGATTCTTTGTTGAGATTTAGTAATGGATTGACCAGTTTTTGGCTAAGGTTGCTTATCTCTAAGTTGTATGAATTTTGGTTATCACTAGTACTATTGAAGTTGTGGTGAGTTATTGGGTTTTTTTGATGATTCATGCATTCCAGCATATATGGAGTTGGTTACTTGTGTTTTCAACCTGTGGTTTATCCTTCATTATGATTTTGTTCTTTAGCTACATTTTAATTTTGGCTTTGGCAAGAACCAGCTGGAATATGCCTAATTTTGGATAGTAAAAGTGTGTTGGGTGTTTGCCCTTTGTTTAGACTTGTTGGCTCGGGTTTCAAATCTTGACTCTTTTGAATAGCGACCTGAGGGTTATGATAAATTTTGGCATTTGGATGCTTACCCATCTATATGATTTGGTTGGAATAGTTGAGATCGAGTGATTCAACTTCGTGTTGATATTTTAGCTGTGAGTTATAAAACTTGGGTGCAACCTCTAATCCAGATTTATGTGAGTTGGGCATAAGATTACAGGCAAGTTAAGACTACTCTTTGTCTACCTATTTGATCTTATTCAGTTCAGATAAATTATGGTTGATAGATGTTTAGATGATAACTCATTGGCATACTGTGATGGTTTCTTCTACTTTTGACTTGGTTTTCTATCTTTTTTCAAAATATTGAATATCTACTCAATAGAAGGATTGTACTCAAGTTGGATTCAGCATGGTGTCGTCCTCAGTGGGTGGGACACCCTGGGGAAGATTGCTCAGTTTTAAGTGTTAGTGCTTCAGATTCTTGACAGTCAGTTTTGAGGGTTATCCAAATCAATTAGTCGATTTGGCATAGATTGTAGACATCGGTCATCACTATTTTTGTGTTTAGGTAGCTCCTTAAGGGTTGATCCTTATGCTTACCATCATAGATATTTGGTGCATCAACTTTAGTTCCTCGAGATTAGTGTGATGGGGTTGCGTAGACAGGACTCAAATGAATTTTTGTGTGGTTTGGAGTAGATGGTTGGTTTGGAAAAACAAAGTAAGGTTATATTTGGATACTGGAGTAGGTCTCATAATTTCTTTGTGGTTGTGCTAATATTGATGTGGCATCAATGTGTTATCATTTGTATTTGTGCATCACCTTTTCTCGATTCAATTGGATACTAGTTGGTTGTTGAGGTTGAGTTTCGTTTACCTTAGGAATAAAGTAAGGAAGTTGGTTGAAAAAGAAATACTAATAATGAAACCTCTTGGAAGCATTATTTCATCTTAATACTATCTAGGGAATCATGTTTGGGACATGCGGCCCCAAAAACTCATTCCTTTGAGCTTTCAGGCTTTTTGATTCCATTAACTTTTGTAAATGAAAGTCCTTTTAGTAGTGAATATTTTAATAATTCTTTCGGTCATTTCATTACTTTACATGCATTTTCGTCATTTCCAGTCTTCCCATAGTGGTTATAGGTCATGTATGACTTGACGAAACTGTCGGTTTGATTATCAGGAAGTTTCTTTGGTTTTTAGGCTCATGTCCTAGTTTGGAACTTTTTCTATTAATCTGTGACCAAGCATCCTAGTAAACAATCTCAAATGGGATTTTTGACAGCACCGTCAACTTTAGAACATTGATTTTAAGCTAGGGGACCCATGGTTTTGGTCCCAAGGTTTTCAAACTTATTTTGGGATATTGGGTGGATTGTATGAAAAATGGAACTATAGGTGTGGGCCCCACATTTAGATGAAAAATCTCAAATAAAAGTTTCCATGGTTCCATTCAGTCTGAAATGTTGAATTGATATGGTAGCATTGATCATTTGCATACATGGGGTTCCAAAAGAATCTCGTGCACTCGATCGGAGTCCATTTAGACTAGAAAAATTGTTGCCTCAAGTTGCTGGTGCAACTACTTAAGCAGTAGTCTCTTTAGTGATATTTATTCGCTTTAGTGGCCTTGGCTATTTGGACAAGGACCATTACGTGAGCAATATCCACTTTAGCGGACATCGCTTTAGCGGTGCCCGTATTACATTGCCTAGCAACATTAGCGGACTTGTGTTGCTTAAGTAATAGTCACTTAAGTGACCAAGTGACAGCTTTAGCGGCACCCGGGATGGTTAAATCCCCCTTCTTAACCTGATTTTCCTTTCATTTTCTTAGCTATTTTCCTCCAGTTTGAGAACTTGAAGAGAGGGAAAGTGCGGGTAATTATCCATTGAAGCTAAGGTAAGTTAGCTAACACTTCTTGGTCATTTCCCATTGTTGCACCATCAAATTACAACCTTTTTCATTGAAAATTCTTAGAGATTAGGTTTTAAAATCCTTCAAACTTAGGGCCTGATTAGGGCCTCAATTTATGTACTATTTGTGCTCAACTTTTGAGAACACATTCTTTGTCCTTCAGGAACCTCGTGATGGATTCAATTTTGGATTCTATTTGTGAGGCCTACGAGCCCACTCTTGACCCAAATTCTGACTTGACCTTTTAATATAACAATATGGGTCACATTTTACTTTGATTGACGTCTACATTATTGTGTTATAAGATGGTGGCATGTTAGGATCATGAATCAAGGACGAGCAAGTTATAGACGATTCATGGATTACGGTTCGACATCGAGGTAGGCCTCGGTCTACTTTTCTTTATAAGATTATGTGTAGTGTAGATTGCATACTAGATGGGTATGATAGGACATGTTTATGATTAGAATATCATGAATTAGCCTAATTTAGGATTTTGGGGATAGAAGAGTGAATCAACCCTTACGATGAAATACTTATTATAGCTTTAGGACTCTATCATCCAAGAACATAAGCATGTTGACCATAGTTGATGCTAAGTATCCTTTAGTATAAGGTTTACTATTTGACTTGGTAGATTGGATCATATTTTTCATAGGTTATAATTTTATCATTATTCTAGTTATATACTGTTGGGATCGAGGTCGTCGTTATGATACCTATTGGACTCTAGGTGAGTATTCTACTCTTAGATTATGGGTGTTTAGATGCCTTGTGTTCTATGGTTTGAATATTGGTGATGGCATGTGCATACTTTTGATGTCTTTATGCTAATTTAGTGGTATGATTTCAGCCAAAATCATGATTTGACTACTATATTAAAAAAGGAATTTATTTCCAAGCACTTATTATTTCTGGTATTGGATGGAGTAGATTGATGATTGGAAATCCTAGATCAGGTATAGGTAAGTGTCTACGAATATTCTTAAATCCCCTAGGGGCCTCTTCTTCCATGAGAAATTGCATCGGAGAAGAGTGGTCATCGTAGGTCTTGACTTTGTGAGTTGTTGAGATGAAGGACGTATATACACTTGGTACGTTATGGCACTTGGATAAGCTGTGTTACTATGGATTTACTTTGTACTCATTCATTTATCTGCATTTCCTATTAATAGTATATTGTTTGGTGCTTATATATATCAACATTATGGGGAGTTTCATAGGTATAGGCTATGATTGTTGTTTGTTGGGTATTGATTAAACCTTCTGGGCTTATGGGGCCCCAGTTGGGTATTGTTTGTCTGGAATAACCGATTACTTCATTAGTATTATTATGGTTAGTTGTGGCAGGTTGATTATGGATTGATACTGAGGTTAGAGGTATGATTCTAATCCCTTTTCTTTTTATGGTAAATTATATTATTAATAGTTATCTCATGGTTAGACTTTATGATTAGGGACCTTGATCATACCAACACTTGTTTCCTACTTAGTTTGGATGCCTTGAGACATTAGGTTGGTTACTTTAGGTTATTATCTTGAGTAGTTTATATATATATATATGATATCACCGTGTATCCATATCTTCCTTGTCTATTCATGTCGTATATGTATCCTTGGCCTTGTATGCTATTTTATTACTTTCTTTCACTCTTCCTTTATATGCTGACTAGGGATATACATTACTGCAATTTAGACTCTGGTTACTATCGGGGTAGGATAAGTTATCTTTATTTGTCCCATAACATTATCATGTTTAGTTTCCTGGATAGCTGCCTATAGTTTATATTCTTACTTTATATGTTATTTATGCTTGCATTATCTTTGGAGCTCAGTCAACCAATGCCTATTGAGTACCACATGTTTGGTACTCATACTACACTTCTGCATCCTGTAGATCGGAGTACGATTTCTCGCTATTATTGTGTTCATCGTGTCCAACAACTGTGGTTCATATATTTGGGGTGAGTTGCTGGTGTTCGGAGTATTACTACTCTCCCTCTTACGAATTAGACTGATCTCTATGTTGTTTTTAGAGATGACTTGTACTTATTTTCACTTTGTATTTCACTTTTTTCTCTTATTGTATTAGAAGTTTTTTTTACCAATTTCACTAGATTTTGAGGCTACTTTATATATATATATTGGTCTTGTTATCATATTTATCCGGCTAATTTCTTTCATTTCTTCGAATAATCCGTTACTAGCTGTTTGGATTATGGGTTGGCTTACCTACTGGTGGGTTATGGTAGGTGTCATTTAATCCAACAAATTGCGTAATGACACTCTTGGGGTTCGGTAAGTTGACTTTACTTCTATACGGGTTATTTGAAGAGAACTCAGTTTCTGCCACTCGGGTTGGCTCATTCAAGATCTACTACCCTAGTGGACCCATTTTCAGCCTACACGTAGCTCCGAAGTGAGCTAGATACAGAGAAAAAGAAACTCCGCTCTCCAGAGCAAACTCCTCTCTCCAGAGTACATGATAGTGAGGATTCAAAGGCAGTAAATGTAATGTTCAAATATGCCTCTTCTATAAAAAAAAGTCTCAACGCTGACAAAAAGGATGTTGAGGAGTTCTCATTCTTCAGTGGAATGAAGGAGGAGGGTTGAATGCCTTAAGCCTCGGAGATAGCGCCACCAAGTAGATACCCTGGTTCTTATATTTTATTGCTCGGGTTTGGGTTTACTCCATTTGGGGCTTGTAACAATAGAAACTCTTTTCATACCTTTAATAATTATCGGTTTTACCTCTATGCATAGCGGTAATGATTCTATGTTTAATTATTGTGAATATAGGGTTGTTGTTTCAGTGATTGCTAAAATACAAAATAGGGGAAGAGTTTCCTGGCAGCTTACTTCCTAGAACCGCTACTGTGGGTTATATACTACTGCAGCGGTACCACTATAGCGTTAAAAGCTCTGTTGCATCGGTAAAAATACAACCTCAGTGGAACCCTCTAGTGGTTCTGTTTTTTTCCTTTCTTCTATATGTTTCTAAGTCTGTTATCACACAATACTATCCCCTGAAGAACGTACAATTTCTAACTTTCACGTGCCTTAGTTTTTAAGGTCTAGAATGATTAACTTGCAACTCAAACTATCGTGAATGAAACTAACTCCTCAACTTGATTAACCCTAACACCTTTTAACCTTCTTTGCATCTTAAGTACCATATCCCATAGGATATCTCTCACATAATATCAAGGCACTTGGGTTGATTTTTAGAACTCTGATAAAAATTAAGGATTACTTCAAATCACGGAGAAATGAGGCATGCCTCAAGTCACAAAAATAAAGATACACCCCGAGATCATACCGATCCTCACTATCTTTGGGTCCCTTGGCCATATACATAATACAAATAAACATACACAATTACCTTTTGAACTTAAGGGGGTTTAATTGTCACAGGATGAGGCACAAGTTTTTTCCTTATAAGTATAACCAATCAATTAATGAAAGAGTTACATTTGCCAACAAAACTGCCAACTACAATATTTCCTATGCAAAACAACATAACCACCCTAAGGTGCACGTATCACTCATGCAAAACATAATTCACAATATTAGAACAGAAGTCCTATGCCTCTTATTGACCTCTACCGATTTGAATAACACTATTTCTACCTTCCAAATATTATTGAGATACCAATTAGGACTAGTTAATCCCAACTGTGATGGTTGAGATACCAATTAGAGTCTCTTATATACCAATTGAACTCAATTCAGAGAGACAACACTCAGATAGCATGATGGGAGAAAAGAAAGTGTGATAGATTCCTAGATATATTTTAGCCTTCTACCGATTTGATTTGGACATCAACACACTAAAGGGCAGGACTCTACTCGACATCTTCTCTTGCAGTAAGAGATCGATAACCTGGGCTCTTTTACCTTCTTGTCATGACCCAATCCACGGATCGTGAAGGCACCAACCTAACCCCACCTTATATAGGAGAACCCTTAGTATCCAACCATTCATTTAGTGTAGAAGTTGAAATAATTTTATTTCAACATTATAATCCAGTCACTTACTTAACTAATCTTTCATTCAACCTATTAATAAAGTTAACTCAGATATATATATATATACACACACACACACACACATACACACACATATATATAGTTAAGTACATTTGATATGTAAAAGCAATGGAAAAATAATAAATAGTGAATCCCTAGAAACTAGCCTAAAATGGTACCAGAGCACTAGACAAGGAACAAGAGACTCCAAGACTTAGCATCCATGTAAGATCGAGAGGAAAAGATCTGTGATAGAGTCATTACCTTTCGTACTATAGAAACTCCAACTGAGTTGCACCATGCCTACATCCATGGTTGGAGATATAGTAAGTGTATCACCAATACAACGACATATACTGGTAGGCATCATCGGCCAACCAGGGTACAAACAAATGCATTAATAGTAAATAGGAAGGAATCATACAATCAAGTGAAGTTTCAATTTTCAATTCCCGAGTTATGAAATTATTAACACGACAGTTTTAGCATGTCAGCGACCTATCTTCCATATAACAATTTTGTGTAGATTTGTCCTTTGACAATCCACTCTAACTTACATCATTTAAACCTTCTCTAACACATTATTTTGGTTCTACAATTCCTATCCAACTCTTGATAAAACTACAGACTTCACTAATTTAGGACATAAGGACACCCCATGATTGGACCAAATTTCCTTAGTTCTCATCTAATGTGCACTCTGGGATTTATAACCACCAAGACGTTTATGAATTGACAACTCTGCGGATAAGTATACTAAGATATGCCTTGCCTATACAATTATATACTTAACGGAATAGGTATTAAACATTAGCTAGGACGTACCTTGCATTTAATCAGTACAACCAGTCTAATCAAGTAACCAACAACAACATATGAACATAATCAAATATTCAATGTATATGTATAAATGTATGTATGGAAGATGTGCGTATCATTTCTTTGTCATCTCAATATCATCAATATCATTTCAGCATCGTGAATATCAAGATCAATATCATTATCACCATAACCATCATAACTTCATCAAAAAGAACATTATGACGTCATGAATTCAACCTCAACATCGCAATCACTAACCCATCGTCATCAATATGTATGAATATGCATATGTAATCAACAATCACATAGAGTGCCCAATGGTGATTACAAACTCTTTAGTTCACGTACAAAAACAAAGTCGTAAATCTTATTTCCATACATATACATAGGTACATATGTCTATGTCATTTCTTATACCCATACTCATGTTTTTACATTGTTTAATATCGTTCTTAACATCATCCAAAATACCCTTATAAAAATAATCACAATTGCTGAGATTTTTTAGTTGATGACTTGGGTTGATAAGTCGTCTCTTAGGTGACAGCTTATAGCCTCAAGTCGTTACTTTTGATTAGTTTTTGGGCCCTTTCTGGTCATGGGTGACAACTTGGTTGATAATTCATCACATAGTTGATCGCTAATCAGCTCACGTCGTCACTTAAGAGCTTAATTTGATGAGTTTCTGATTTGGGCTGGTGACTTGGCTAATAAGTCATCACATGGTTGACAGCTTATCAGCTCAGGTTGTCACTTAGTTGACAGACAAATATGCTGAAGTAAAATGAGTATAGCTTTTTGCTCCAATATCAAATTTGGTGGAATCAAATGCGTTGGAAAGAAGATTCAAAGATATTTCATTTGATATAAGGTAGGACCTATAACTCAATATATAAAAGTAGTTATGGTCGATAGAAGTTGACGCAAGTTGAGACATTCACTAAAACTTAATCGATAGAAACGTTCTCAACTCGTCTTTGAGTTAGGAGATATTTTTGAACTCAATTCATATCCAAAGGTATTCATACACTATATAATTGATCATCACACATATATTATCAAGGAAACATTGGATTCGGGTCTATACGCATAGGAGCGATAGACCTTGCATATTATAAAAAATGCAAGGTGTTAAATTATCTCCCCCTTGGAATCATTCATCCTCGAATGATGGGTAGAAACTTATTGAAACATTAAAATTATGAAATAATGTAGACATGACATGTATGCTAATGAAGGATATAGCTGAGCAGAAAATAACCTTAGAAAATAATGCAACCTCCTATCACCTTGGGAACACTTCTACATCATACCTACAACATCATACTTAATCTTAAATCAATAAACTTAAATTCTTGCATTCATTGTTCAAGCTTACTAGATCACCTCTATATAACTAGCATCACCAACCAAGAAATCATTATTTCCACCTTTATGATCCTCTACTATTCAAACTTAAAGTCTAGTGCTATACATGATTAACAACCCAACCTCACATACTATTCTCACTTGGAAGCTATAAAACAAGACACCAAGAAACCCTAGTCTACTAAAGCCTAATAATAACAATAATGGATCATAATCATATGGTATACCCTATTAAATTTTGTTAGAACATCCTATTTCTACACATTACAACTATTTAACTTCTATACGCCTAAATTACTTTCATAACTATATAAGTTTCAACTAAACTCCTTTTTGCAACCTCAAGGGAAGCCTAAATTAACAATATTCAACCACCGAATACTTTCATTAATAACCTATGCTTTTCTAACACAATAAAATACCATTAATACTCCTTTTCTACTTCAAACATACAACAATTCACCTTAACTAATAACTTGATAACATGCATAAGTTTATCTATATACTTCCAATCAACCGGCATTCCCACCTTTCTTGTCACTACTCTTCTATACCCAAACATCCAACTATAAAAAGGTTATACAACTTATGAATCATAATACTTTAGTTTGCAACATCCCTCGAATGCAAACTCTATATAACAATCTAGGTTCATACTATCTCCTTTCATGAGCATTATTCGGATTGAAGGGTTAATGAGGAATCTGAATACATATCTTATTCTTTCGTAACTGAACAACTCATAAAGACAAGGACATAACTTTCAACTTGAGGAACTTATAACACACTAGCGAGCTCCTCTCAAGCCCCTTGTGACTCCTAAAATTATTGATAGTAAATTTGAAAGCATTATCTTGGGATGAATTAGAACTTACTAATCATGTTATCTCAAGAATAATACAAAGATGGAGAAGTATGGATTAAAACAAGAATCAGCAGAATTTTCTAAAGGGATAACTTTATAGCACGATCTAGAGTATGAAAGAAGGAAAAAAAATTTTAATGCCCTATAGCCTCTCGAAGAAAAAAATAGATGTCTTTGTACCATTCTGCAAGACTCTACTAGTCACGACTTCATAGACACCCTAGGACACTTGAATTTTGTGCTTTGATACCAAGTTTGTAACGATCTGATACTACCCCCTAGTCGTCACACTGTGACTAGGACTGCAAGTGATCCCAAGCTAACCCTTGTACTGGCATAACTCATGAGCAATTGAAATAAATACATAAGATCGAAATGAAATAAGCGGAAGATAAATCTTTAGTTGAACATCTTCAAAACAAACTATTAAAATAATTACAACTTTGCTTTATACAAAACCAAAATAGAAATCCAATACATTAACTCTATGACTGTCTATGAAGCCTCTACTAGTATTGACTATACGTACCCGTGACATGACCCCTAATTATCCCAAATCAATATGACTGAATAAAGAAAAAAAATACTACACAAACTCTGACTGACTCAAGCCCTTGAATCCGAAGGACTCATCACCTGCTAACTGAAAGTTGCAACTGTCTGATTTTGATATGCACACTATAACTTGTACCAACATTATGAGACAATGTAGCACATAGATGTATATATGGAACAGTACTTTTGAAATGTACTAAGCATGTGGGGGTGAATGCATAAGTAAGACAATATCTCAATATTAATATAAACTTGTAAAAGGATGCATGCTAAGTGTAAATGACTCACATTGGCTTGAATAACTGAAAGCTGAAAATCATGAATCATGAATAATAAAGCATACTAATAAATCTTGTGATCATAGAACTTAGTTCTAAAAGTTGTACCTTTACTCTTTCTATTAGAGGAATAAGTAGGACTGAAGGTAAATCTGTTTTCAAATCATGCAGACTAAGTGTAAAAAGGACTCACTTGTATATCTACAAACTGAAAGCTGAAATCTCATAACTAAACTTTGATATAATTCAATATCTGAATAAAACTGTGAGCCTTTACACTTTGTTTCTAAAATCTATTTTGTTATTCTGTTTTAGGACTTGGGGACTTTGGGAGGTTCTTTTAACCAACATACACCATGTGAGCTATTATGATGTCCAACTTCATGTTCCCCTAAGGGGAAAACCTCACGTTGGGAAGAGGTGTTAGACTCTTGTCAAGGAGTATAACCTTGTCTTAAGTGATCACTATCTTATCCCACTATGGGTACTTAATCTCAATTCTACGGAGGCAGATAGTTCTGGGGTATGAGACCTTAGAATCATACCCAACTCGGTGTTAAATACCACTCCCATTCTTTTGCTCAGAACTTTAAGGAAAGCACCTTAAAATAGCACAAGGGTTTGTAATGAAAACCAATTATGCTTCTCTTTCTTTAAATCTCAAACTGTATGAACAATGTGGATTCCTTATCTTAGCTTAGGGTCAAAAGTTCAATTATTTTTTAAAATCTTGGTAAACAATTATCAAAGAAATTTAATACCATAGTCTTCTTGAAATCTCAAACACTTTCGAATCAGGTTCAAAATAGACCCCCAGAATGGGTTTTCAAAAAATAGGGTAAAACTGGAATTTTTATCCAAAAGCATATTTCCAAAATTAAAGGAACTCATAGGAGAAAACCGTAGTGAAATTGGGGCTTGAATCGAAGAAATAATGATTTGGACCTTCCGGGCCAAAATCCCCAAATTCCACATTAAAATCCACATTTAAAATAGATTTGAATGATATGGTTGAAGAAAAGTAGTAGAAATACAAATTTTTTAGCTTACCCAAGTCTCGAAAAGTGTGTCAAAAATGCAAAAATGGGGTATATAAATGATCCAGGCATCGCTTAGGCCATCATCGGGTCGCTTATGAGACCAGGTATCGCTTATGTGATACTTCACTTGTCAGCGGGTGTCAGATAAGCAATCTTGTTGTCACTTATGAAACAGTCATATATACAACATAGGAGTCGTGTAAGCAATATCTCGATTGCTCAGATGGGTTGTTTAAATGGGTGCACAAGCTTGAGACTTGGTGAATTACAAGTCTCTGCGCACCCCTCGAGATTCATCCAGAATCTAGAGAATGCAAATGGACTATGCTAACCTATCAAATTCGATGCTCCAAACTCAATAGAGATATTATATTTTTGAAAAGATGTCATTTTCACAGAGTTGACCCCTAAAACCCTATTTCAAAACTTTCCAAATTGAGGGTAGAAATGAGATATGAAAGCCGTAAAACCACACCAATCATGCTACTAACCTATAATCGACATTTTAAATTTTCTGGCACAATTTGTTTTGTCATTCGACGCATAGATTAATAACCATTAACCAAAGTCAACTATAAGTATTTTTAAGCCACCAAAAACAACAAAATCGTATAAATCACATCAAAATGCAGTGGAAAATATTCCAATCATACCCATACAAAATAAATACCATAATGCAACCACGGGAAGGGTTAAAATGGTCAAGTTACTTAGAATTAAATATTTCACACAAATAACCAAAGGTCATTACATCATCGACTACTAAGAATCTAGTTCGTCATCGAACTAAAGGTAATGAAAATACCTGAATCTGTAAAAAGGTGGGTATAACTTCTACACATATCAGACTCGATCTCCCAAGTAGCCTTATCTACAGGTCGATGTCTCCACGGGACATTAACCACTGGAATATCTCTATAACACAACCGTCTAACATCACTAGCTAAAATGGAGACCGACTTCTCAACATAAAACAATTGCTCACCTAACTAGACTGTACCCAATGAATGACATCAGACTAGTCTGGAATGTAACACTGAAGCATGGAAATATGAAAAAGTGCGTGAGCAGCTAACAAACTGAGGACAATGCTAACTCATAAGCCACACCCCAATAGTTTGAAGAATCTCAAATGACCCAATATACTTGGGGCTAATCTTGCTCCTCTTCCCAAACCTCAACAAACCCTTCATGGGCGAAACACAAAGAAAGACATAATCACCAACACTGAATCTCAAGGAACAATGTCTATGTTCCACATAGCACTTCTGCCTACTCTGAGTAGCTCGTAGTCTATTCTAAATGACCCAAACCCTATCCAAGGACTCACGAATTAAGTTTATACCTTGAGGTCTAATCTCTAAAACATCAAACCAACTAATTAGAGAGATAATGCCTACCATAAAAAGCCTCAAAAGGATCCATCTCAATACTAGAATGACAGTTATTATTCTATGCAAACTCCGCCAAAGAAAAATATCATTCCCACTGACCACCAAAGCCTATCACACAAGCGTGGGGCATATCCTTAAGAACTTGAATATTCCATACCAACTAACTATCAGTCTGGGGGTGAAAAGTTTTATTAAGATCAACTCGGGTACCCAGCTCCTCTTGAAAAGTCTTTCAAAAGTGAGATGTGAACACTGAACCTTGATTTGAGATGATAGACACTGTCACACTATTAAGATGCACTATCTTAGGAATTTAAATAGTCGCCAACCTATCAGCACTGAAGAAAACTTATAGTAGAATGAAATGAGCTGCTTTGGTTAATCAATCCACGATGATCCAAACACTATCAGAACAATGATATGTATGAGGAAACCTAAGCACAAAGTACATTATAACAACCTGATTTGCTGAACCGGAATGCTACACGATGTTCATGACCCCGAAGGACCACAAGCTAACCCATGACTGATATCTGTACCTGTATACTGTAAAAGATAACATAATAATGCGAAAACATGCACTGAAAGGCCATAAGGTTCAATACTGAACATAACTGAATGATATACCATCTGTGTGGGGTAATAGAATACCCAAAACAAAACTGAAAATACTGAAGACTGAACATGATAGTCTGTATCTAATTTGCATCTAGTCTGAAAACCTCTACTGTCTGAAGAATCTGAATAAGGAGTTGATGGGATATGTCCCCAACTAACTCCAACTAATAAGCTAATGAATGAGATAATAGAAAATTATTATGTCCTTGAAGGATGAGGAATCACTTCTACTCTGACTGCTAAAATTGGAATCTACTGCTGATCTGGAACTTGTGTCTCTGAACCTATGGTGTAACATAAAAATAAAGCACTATAGCATGAATGCGTCAGTACATATGTACTGAGTATACATGTGAGGTAGGCAATATGCAATGGTTCGCATGAATGAATAATACTAACTGACTATCTAAAATGAACGTGAGAATATATGCATAAATATATAACTATAACTGACAACATGATTTCATGATTTCTGAGTCTGTATACTGATAACGTAACATGCTAGTAACTGATATAACTGATAACATGAAGGACTATATCTGAATAATGCTGATAACATGGTGATTGTATCTGAGAGTCCTGAATCTGATAGAACTATCTGAGTTCCATACTGTATCTGAGTTGACTGTATCTGACAGTCCTGAAATCTGAAGAACTATCTGAGTTTCGTTAATGAGACTGATTGACTGTATTTGACAATCCTGATTTTGTAACATAAAACTGTGGAAGTAGTATCTAACTGACATGCCCCAAATGTGCTATAATAGCTGAGCTGAGGTCCAATCTATGCCCTGAGTAGAAGGGTGTCAATATTGTCCCACTGGTTAGGACAAGATGTGAGTAACCCTCATATAACAGGTAACTCTAGCAAGAATGGTGGGAACCTTCACATAACAGGTTAATCCACCTCATCTACCCTCATATAGCAGGCTACGATGTCTCAACCTATGCTGGCTACATAGTTCTGGAACACAAGGATTGCTCCTAGGAATCACACCCTCGTATAACAGGTGAGTCCCCATCCTTGGGTTCACTAGGTGTTAATTTCTACTCCCATCTGAATGGATATTGAACATGATTTACTGAACAGAACTGACCCTGGACTGAGTTACTGAATTTCCGTGGCTGATGGAATACTGCTGATATCTGACAACTGACTGAGTCATGAGATCATGGAGATTTTTCCTGATTCATAAGAATATCTGAAGTCTAAGAGTTCATAGCTTGACTGAGAGTATCGTGAAAACATGACATGGCTCTAGGCATACAACTAATATTTTAGGTACAAGTACCCCCAGGACTCGATAGAAGGAAACTGACATAGCATGATTTACTTGAAGACTTGACTAATATCATAATACATACTACATTCATAGGAGCCTTTCATCAAACATGTAATAGGAATAAACTTGTACATACATGGAGATTTCATGATATCCTGCTAGTTAGACAATTTTCCTTCATCTAGGCATTTAATCAAACATATTGTAGGCATGGTACATGTAAAGCACATTAGACAACAATTAAACATCATGCTTCAATTCCAATTCCATCATACAAGGTTTTAGTCATGAGATTTCGTAAATCTTTATCTATACTAATCAACCCACATGGAATTTATCATCAAATCATGGAATAGAAATCAATTCCTTATTTATCAACATGAAAGAGAACATACAAAGCATGAAAATATGAAGAAAATCCATAACTTGTAGTTAAAAAGGATTCTTGGACTTCATGGACGAAAAGAGTCCATGAATGAACACTATGCATACCTTAGATCGTGATTTCATGAAAATTGATGGTGAAACCTTCCTAAATTTGAATCCCCAATACAAACCCTAGCTTGTTCTTGAGATAAACTTGAGAGAAACTAATATATTTTGGGTGAAAAGTGGTTGAATCACGTGTTAAAGGGCTTAAATAGGGGTAGGAAGTTGATCCTTTTAACCCTGGACACGTCATTAAATTTTTAGTAAAAGTTCCCGAATTGGGCCCTTTGCGCGATGCGGCTTTATCGCGTCGTGTCACTGGAAATTGACAATTAGGAAATTGCATGGTAGCGCGACGCGAAGCTATCGCGTTGCCACCTTGTCTACGACTTGGAAGTTTGGTGCGACGTGCCAGTATCGCAGAGCAACACTGGAATTTGAGAATTTCCATTTGAGCTATGTCCGCGACGCGCTAAAGGCTCAGGTCAAACACTGTCTCACTAAAAATGACCTAACTCTTCGCCCGGGTGTTGGATTTGGGAAAAGTATATATCGATGGAAAGCTTATTCAATGTCCCATCTGATAGGAACTGAAAATTATGGAAATACCACGTGTATAAGAATGAATTCTTATTTCAAAGCAAGTTCTAACATCCTTGAGATGATTTTCAAGCTAAGAAAAAGCACGGGTATTACATACATAGTGATCCATTCCTTTTTCCACTTGAGAATGGGTAACTCTAAAGCAAACCACCCAATATCAAATGCTAGGCCTTCACCTACTGGCAACACTGGAAATGAGCTACAAAATTTGCTACATCCTTCCTCATACCATCCTACCAGTATTGCTGTATCAAATCACGATACATCTTAGTCACTCTCGAATGAATAGAATAACTGGAACAATGAGACTCCTCCAAAATTAATCTAATCCAATCATCCACTCTAGGCACACAAACTCGGCCACCAATCCTCAAAACACCATCTAAATCAAGCAAAGCTTTATTAGCCTCACCACTTAACACCCTATCCCGAATCACTCTCAACCTAACATCATTAAACTAATGAGCCCGAGTCTACTCCATCAAGAAAGACCTAGCCTCCACGAATACATAACACACCTAGGTGTTGAAATATTAAGCCTAAATATCTTGTTAGCAAAATATTGAACATCTAAGGCCAAATATCTCTCTGTAATCAAAGGTGCGTCAAGCTACCCATGCTAGTTGACTTCCAGCTCAAGTTATTTGCAAGCACATTGTCCCAGCCTGAATGATAAGGAATATTCAAGTCCTCATCCTTAAGAAACTCAAGCCAACAACATTGCCTCATGTTAAGATCTCTCCGGGTTAAGAGATACTGAAGGCTACGATAATACGTGAAAATCTCACAACGAACTCCATATAAGTAGTGCCTCTACAACTTTAAAGAAAAAAACAACTATGTACAACTCCAAATTATGGGTAGGGTAATTTTTTTCATGAGGCTTCAACTAACGAGAAGAATAGTCAATCACCTTACCCTCCTGTATCAAAATAGCACATAAACCAATACCTGAAGCATCACAAAAGATGGTAAAACCCACATCCTTCTTGGCCAGGGTCGAGATAGGAGCTGAAGTCAACAAATCCTTGAGAATTTGGAAGCTATCCTCACAAGCATTGAACCACTAAAAGGAAAATCTTCTTATGAGGCAACTTGGTCAATGCAGTTGTAATAGATGTAAAACCCTCAACAAAACGCCGATGGTAAACCTGCTAGACCAAGATATTTTATATAAATACAATAACAAATGAGTCGAGATACGATCGAAATACCAGTTCATCAACTCCATGAACGCGATTGGGGCATTAGTCAACCTAAAGGACATGAACAAAAACTCATATTGACTGAATAGAGTCTAAAAAGTTGTCTTTGGAATATCCAAATCTCGAATCCTCAACTGGTGATACATGAACCTGAAATCAATCTTTGAAAACACTAAAGTATACGAGAAAGAGGATTCTTATTCTTAATCGTCATCTTATTTAACTATCGATAATTAAAACACATTCACATTAATCTATCCTTTTCCTTCACAAACAAGATAAGCACACCCAAGGTAATTTACTAGGTTAGATAAATCCCTTATCCAAAACCTACTGCAATTGATCCTTTAATTTTTTTAATACAGTTGGGACATCCTATAAGGAGGAATATAAATGGGCTTAGTGCCCAGCTCAACATCAATAAAAAAAGTCGATATCATGAACTAGAGGCAACCCAGGCAATCCATAAGAAAACATCTATGAACTCATGAATAATATGAATGGAATCCAAAGAAAGAGTTAAAGAAACATTAGTATCATAAATACAAGCCAAATAAGATAGACACCTGTAATACCCCGCATATTTCTAAGCTAGGAGACAAACCATTTTCCCTAACTATGAAATCTCCTATCATGTGATTCATACTTGAGTACATGACTTACAATGAGTATCCTAGTGATAAGATAGCTTATGATGTATTAAGCATGTTCATATGAGTCACTTAAGGTAATACAAGCTAAGAGTTTTTGAATCCATCAAGTTTTAGTGTTTGATTTTGTAAGGGTCATATTTGAATGAGTATAACTTGATGTTAATGTGGTATTTTTTTATAACTATACCTACCAAATTATAGAGAATCAAATTAGATTTTCAACGATACCAATTTCATCAAAATCCGACACCCGAGCAAGGAGTTATGGCCTTTCAAAATAGAATATGTCGCCTAACCAATCGTACATGGCCACTGGAAAGCATAGGCGATATCATATGCGGCGCCTATGTAAATATAGGCGATATCATATGCGGCACCTATGTATGATTTCAGCCACGAAAACACTTAGTTTTTGAGTTATTTCGAGGGTAGTTAAGTCTTTTAACACTCCTTACACGTCCCTAAACTTAACCCTACGAAATATATAGCTCCTAATTACATTACAACCCTATTAACATCTCAAAGTTCATCATCCAAGAGCACTAGAAGAGAAAAACAACTAGGGTTGCATAATTAAGCTTGAAGATCCAATTTCAAGGAAATTCCTCCGCCAATCATCAAGAATCTTCCTTCTAAGGTATGCGTGAGTTGATTCATAGACTCATTTCATCCATGAAGCTCAAGAACCATCTTCTAAATTATGTACTATGATGTTTATATTGTTGGTGGTTGATGTTCATGTGGTTGGAGTTTGATGATGCCTAAGATGGGATCTTTGTATGTTTGGTGTAAGGATATGGTGGTATTTAATGTATAAATATGTGAAATTGGTGGTTGAATATTTGTAATCTTGATGAATCCACCTATGCCTGAGATGTGAGTGTAAGGTGTTTTTGAATATACCTAAGGGAATAGAAATCATGCTTTTATGACATAATAAGTCCTAAATGACTATTCCATGTTCTAAGTTTATATTCAACGTGATCCCCATGCTATTGTCTTGAATTGAAGATGTTGTATGAGATGCTCATGATATTGTTGTGATATGGAATGACCATGTTATTGAAGCCATGCAAGTATATACATGTTGTATGCATTCCCGATCATGTGATAGTTTGTTGAGAATCATTCTTATTATGAAATCCTTACTTATGATATTGTGAATTGTGGACTCTACTCTTATGATCAAGTCAGTCATGTGTGTTAGTTTCCTTCCATCGAGTCCTGGGGGTACTTGTACCCAAAAACTATAGTTGTGTGCCTAGAGCTAGTGTCATGTTTCAAGACATTCTCAGTCAAGCTATGCTCCATAGAATTCAGTTAGTCACGTGACTCAGAAAAACTCAGAAATCTCAGTAGTTCAGTAGTCCCAGTAGTTTCAGTACTCTCAGTCAGACCTTAGATCTCAAGTAGCTTTTCCGTCAGTCAACGGAACTCAGTGGATTCATCTTAGTTCAGCTAAGAAAATATTATCAGCTCAGTTAATCAGTTTATAAATCAGTTCAGTTCAGTTAGTCAGTTCAGCGCAGTTAATCTTTTTAGAGTCTTTCAATTGGGAGTAGGGACTAGCACCGAGCAAGTGCAGGGATGGCGGTTTTCCCATTATAAAGGCAGAGCCGTTAGCAGCAATCCCTGTACTCCAGAACTGCGTAGCCAGTGCAGGACAAGAGTCACCCGTCAGATTAAGGCTATACTTGACTATTATATTGCTTTAGGCTTGATTTTCTATTCAGGGTCACCCTTCAGAGAGGCTTGACCACAGTAGAGGTCTCTACCCGTGGCACGGTATTGACACCCTTCCAATCAGGTAAAAGATTGGACCCCACCAGTACAGTATCGGGGCATGTCGGTTAGGTTACTACCTCCCACAGTCACAGTTACAATTACAGTTTCAGTATCAGTCTTCAGAGTAGAAATCAGGAATCAGGACTGTCAGAAACAGTCATCGATCTCAGTAAGGAACTCAAATAGTTCTATTGATTCCTATACCATCCCGCCAGATAGGCTTGGTCCTATATTCAGATGCTTATTATTAGATAAAGAGGTCACCCGACAGACAAGCCTGATCTCAATCCCAGATTCAGTCGAGTATTCTCATTATCAGTTTCAAAGATCACTCGTTAGCTAGGACTGATCTCAGACTTAGATGTTTAGATACAGTTTGGAACTCAGATAGTTTTCCCCAGAATTAGGACTGTTAGATACAGTCATTCATGTTATCAGTCATTCAGTATCTCAGTATCACGAAACTCATGTTGTCAGAGTTCAAACTCAAGTAGTCAGTATCTCCACGAGTTCAGTAGCAGTTACGTATATATGTATGTATGTATTCTCACATTCATATTAGTTAGCATGTTCATGCATATAAACCCCATGCATTTAGCCTACCCCCACGTATACTCAGTACTTTAGTTGTACTGACGCATTTGCGCTATGGTGCTTTCTTTTTATGTTACACCATAGGTTCTGAGGTGTAGATTCCAGATCAGCAGTAGCAGTTCAGTAAGCAGTGAGTCATCATCTTTCGAGGACATGATCGTTACATTTATTATTCCAGTATTTCAGTTTATTTTTAGTTTAGGGAGTTAGTTGGAGACATGTTCCTTCAACTCCTTATTCAGACAGTTTAGAGGCTTTCAGACGATTATAGAGTTTTCATAGTTAGACTTTAGTATTTTCAGTTTTGTTTTGGTACTGTGATACCACCTTATTTTAGATATTTAATT
The DNA here is from genome assembly GCA_030864215.1 of Capsicum pubescens. Classification (NCBI taxonomy): domain Eukaryota; kingdom Viridiplantae; phylum Streptophyta; class Magnoliopsida; order Solanales; family Solanaceae; genus Capsicum; species Capsicum pubescens. Next base: position 265,483,889 of record CM061548.1, on the reverse strand, counting down.
ATTTAAGATTGAACCCTATGCCCTCTTTGTTCGTGTTTCCGCATTTTATATGTATATTATGCAGTTACAGGTACAGATATCAGTCATGGGTTAGCTTGTAGTCCTTCAGGGTCATGAGCACCGTGTAGCATTCCGGTTCAGAAAATCAGGGTGTTACAACCCTCTCTCAACCAAGTAATGAGCTTGAAGAGAAGATATAACTCTCTTTGGACCTGAATGAAACACACCCTTCTAAGCTATCCTCGACACACCCAACAAAGCTAAGGTCATGGTCTTATTATGCCAATCTAGGACAGTATGATATGGTGCTAACCAATCCATACCCAAGATGATATCAAAATCTATCATATCTAATACAATCAAATCTATCCAGGTATCACGCCCAGAAAATGTCACAACACAAGATCAGTACGCCTAATCCACTACTAAAGAGTCTATAGGGGTAGATACATAAATAGGAACATCAAGAGGCTCACAAGTAGAATCAAAACCCAAAGAAAAATATGCAGACTTATAGAAGAAAGTTGACCCTAAATCAAATAACAAAGATGCAGATCTAAAAAAAACAAGGATGATACCTGTGATGATAGCATCGAAGGCCTCTACCTTCGACCTACCAGCGTAGCATAACACTGACTATGTCCACCACCTGACAGGGTAGTCCCTCGATTACCACTATGGGAACCACTGCCTCTACTTTTTGCACCGCTAGTGGAACCTCTACCTCTCACAGCTGATATAAGAGTAGATTTGAAGACACAGTAGGGACAGTCCCTGGCCAAATGGCCAATCTCCTCACACACGTAGAAAACCCTATGGCCCAACTTAATGGAAGGAGGTACGTCTAAATTAGGACAACCACTTGAACTGCCAAACTAGAAGACCCACTACCTGAACTCTGGAAGTTTCCTTCATTGGTCTACCATGATATCTATGAAATCCTCTAGAATCTCTACCTCAAGATATGTGACCTTTGAACTCACCCCGACGACGCATCTTCTAGGAACCTCCCTGAGATGCTTATAGAATAGACTCAATCATCTTAGCATGATACACAACATTTTGAACCGATACTGTATATACTACTATCTGTGTCATAGCAAGCCAAAGAGAAACGTCCAACCCCTTTACGAACTTCTAAATCTTCTCATATTTGATAGCAATACTGGCATAAGAATATCTAGACAAAGAATGGACTCACACCGCATACTCTGCAACAGTCATAAAGCCTAGCTACAAGCGGTCAAAATCATCTCTCATATGATCTTTCAAACTAAAAACCAAAAATCTCTCTAAAAAGGCCTCTATAAACTGATCCCAAGTCATCTCCGACAAACCAAGAGGTCGACAAGCAATAAGTGACCTTCACCAATCTCTGACTGCATCTCTCAAATGATAAGTAGTATAAGCAACCCCATCCAACTCCAGTGAACCAAGCTTATGCAACTGTTCACGATAATCCATAAAGAAATAATAGGCATCCTTGCCTACAAAATACTAAATTTAGGAGAAACCAAATGTGTGAACCTCTCGAAGCTCCATTGATCTTCAAAAGACATAGTTCTATTCGCATCAATCTCAGACATATTAAACCTAGCTTACTGAGAACCCATCAGAGGAGGCATTATAGAAGAAGGATGAACTCTTGACCTTGAAATGCCATACTTAGATATCGGCACTGAAGAGGAAACCACACTTGGGGTTTATAGAGTACCATAAGCAGTTGTCGATATAACAGGAGGATCCACACTCAGGACCGGATGAATACCATAAGAAGACTCTGGCATAGATGGAGATACAATACTCAAAGATGGCGTAACACTAGTTTAACTCACAGGAGCACCCTCAAAATGGGTCAATAACCCAACCAATAACCCCACCAAGACTGGGGAAGAAGAACTATATGGAATCGAAGCAGGACCCATCTCTCCAAATATGCTCATCTCAAGGCTTAAGGGAGAGTCCCCTAATGCTATCTTTGGATGGGTAAAATCCTCGTACCCATCCTCTACATTGAACCTGACCATGACTCATAACTCGCTCTTTAGACTAGCCTCTCTCCTCAGATAATTGATCCAAATCTCTAGCCTCACTACATCTTGTCCTTACTATTTGCACAGAAAGAGTAAAATATGACTTAGAACACAAGGTACAAAAGATCCACATGACATAAAATAAAATAAGGAAAGTTTCCTAAAGATATATTATAGCTTCTCAAAGATAGATACATACGTCTATGTATCAATCCACGAGACTCTATTAGACACCCAATTCTTACACTATTGATACTACTGAACCTGGTTTCTCTGATACTAATTTGTCAGAACCCAAAAACCAAGGGTCATAATGGCACTACACAACAAGCCTTGATAAGTAAGCCTATCACCCAAACTGATATGAAATGAAGGATAATACCAAAACCCAAGGCAAGACTATTACAACAGAGTCAAACCACATATAAAGCAAAAAATTGAAATACATAGTCAAGATACTAAACAATATTCCAAAATCTAGTGTCACAGTGTAAAAACTAACTAATACAACTCGAATGTCAAAATACACAGGATATCTAAAAAAGAGTAACTCTGTCTCTGAATACAAATAAAGGCATCGTCTAGATAATAAAAATGTAGAATCCAACTCTAGATGCACAAATCAACTGCTACCTCGAATGGGCTCCAAGTATTGCCTGAATCAATCACCGTGAGGCAGACTCATACCAGGATTTGCACCAAAAGGGTTCAGTAGAGATAAGTATGGTCCACTTGAACTTAGTAGGTATCATAGGTTGAGTAAGTAAAGTAGAAAATAAAGCATATAAACACAAACTATGGGCACGTCACCTGCAATAAAAAAATATCCCAAACGACAGCCCACACCATCTTTACTAACAGTTTTAATATACACACATATAACGATTCCAAGTAGAGAATAGCAAATATACACATACATCAAATACAAGTATAGGAAGATAGAATAAATGGATCGATATTAGGTCAAAGACAAAAATACAATAACAACATAAGCACAATATATAAAGTGCAATGAAGATGATCATAATGATGATGATGATGTGATGTATGAGGTCGTCACACAACCTTCATATACACCTCCCAAGCTGTTCTCTTAAAGTAGGACCCATGGTGGGTTTCACCAACCCAAACTTAACCAATAACCAATACCAATATTCATATCTCCTTCCCGACACATACATCGGTAGAGGGTTTTAAAGATGTCAAATTTTCTATAAGAAAAAGCCAGTGGTTCCAGTATTTCTAATATTTACACGGTGGTACCAATGTTTCATGAATGAATATGATATGAGGATGTAATGCTCACAACCAACCAAAATAAGAATATTCAATATCCAACCAATATACCAACCAGATGAGCCTTGAATCCACTCAAATCTACCAACCATCTATGATCCGATATAGTCAAGAAACCCTCAATTGAAAAATGTTGGATAATGTTATATATACCACATAAATCCCAAAATCTAGGATTTTCCCCACTAAAAGAGTAACACCAAAAATACATATATCAATACAAGGCTACAACATCATGTAATACCCCACACGGTCATATATAGAAAATAATGTCTCAAGATCACCAAATATTATCCACATAGGCCCCCACACGGGCACATAAATCACCTAACACATTTTTCATAATACAACCCCATACCTATAGCATGCTTTTACATTATTATTGACTACCCATCCTAGTCTGAAGAAAGTGAAGTCCTAACCTACCTCGAATGTCGAAAACCAGTCCAAAGAGTCTTCAACCCAAAGCTTTCCCCTAAGAATAGACCAAAAATCAACTAATACATACATATACAAAAAATCTACATGTTAAAAAAGAAACCAACGACACCTATACTGCCAACTTATAAATTAGGTTCAAAACTGAACCCTGATTTGGATTTTTGAAAAAAAGGGTAAAACTAGAATTTTTTTCCAAAAATATATTTCCCAAAATTAAAGTAACTCGTAGAAAAAAACCCAAGTGAAAATTAAGTAAAATTAGGGTTTGAATCAAGGAAATAATGACTTGGGCCTTTGGGCAAAAATTCCCAAATTCCACCATTAAATCTCAATTTAAACAAGATTTAAATGATCAAATCAAAGAAAAGTAGTTAAAATGGGAGTTTTGGATCTTACCCAAGCTTACAAATGGAAGAAAATGCTCAAACACTCGATCCACAAGCTCTAAGTTTCAAAAATGGTGTAAAAAATGCAGAAATAGGGTATATAAATAACCCAAGCATCACTTAAGCGATCACTGGGTTGCCTAAGCAACTATCACATAAGCGAATAAGTATCGATTACGCAATACTTTGCCTATCAGCGGGTGTCACATAAGTGATTCTGTTGTCCCATATGTGACCTAGGATTCACGTAAGCGACATCTAGGCTGCTCAATTGGGACGCTTAAGTGGGGACACAAGCAGAGTGGTGCACCATCTGGAGATTATAGAATTCCAAGTCTCCACGAACCCCTCAAAATACTTCCGAAATCTCGAGTACACAAACGGACTATGTTATCCTATCAAATTCGATGCTCCAAACTCAATGGTAGTATAGAGTTGACTCCCCAAACCCAATTTCATAATTTTTTATTTGAGGGTTGAAATGAGATATAAAAATCATAAAACCACACCAACAATGCCACTAACCTAAAATCGACATCCAGATCTACTAGTGCAGTTTGTTTAGACATCCGACACATAGATCAATAAATGTTGACAAAAGTCAACTAGAAAGCTTTCCAAACCACCAAAAACCACAAATTTGCACAAATCACTTCAAACTACATTGAAAATTATGTCAATCATCTCCACACCCTAGAAATACCACAATGCAATCATGGGGAGGGGTAAATGGTCAAATTACATAGAAATAAATATTTCACCCAAATCACCAAAAGTTAGGTCGTTACAGTTACAGTGGTAGAAGTTAAGTATTTTACAAATTGGGTGAAAATCATGATGCTCACAAAATTGCTAAAAAAGGTGATTACTACAACTAATGTAATAACCAACAATTTTGGGATAGAGTTTCGAGTATAATAGACTGTCGCTAGCAATGTTGAATGAATAGTGCAATATGGATATGTTATCACTGAATATGGAGAACCTTTTATTTAAAATCACTCTCCAATGGTGTTCTCCTTTTCATGCCAAATGCAGTAACCTAAGGTCTAATTTAAGTTCTTAAATGCACGGGCTAGACATCTATAATTTATTTTACTGATAGAAGTAGGGTTGTGGAGACACATCACTCACTAAAAGACAAAATATGTGGACAAGCTCAAATTAATGAAGAATCACTTCAAGAAGCTAAACGCTAAAGAATTCAAAGGGATAACTACAAAGATAGAACAAACTAGACAAGACATTGTCCATATTCAACAGTATATGCAGCGTCACCTCACTTTAGCATATTAACTAGTGAGGAGAAGGCAAAACTGGAACAATTGGAAAAATGGACCTTAATAGAGGAGAGTGTTCTAAGAAAAAATGAAAGGGTTAACTGGATAAAACTAGGTCATAATAATAATAAAAAAAAATTCTGAGTTATAATGAAGGAGGAAAATTAATTCAAGTAGATATTGACACTCACAGTTCTGCCACGACACTCACTGATCCGACAATAATTAAAGATGAAGTAATTTAATTTTATAAATCATTAATGGGAATTCATGAGGATGAGAGAAACTTTAAACCTCCATATGAAACTGGACTTATGCTTTAAAAACACTGATCAATAGGTGATGATGAATCTCCATGTGTAGATGGCTATAATGGATTATTCTTTAAGAAAGCTTGAAAGGTGATCAAATTTGAAATATGGCCTGCAGTAAAGGAGTTCTTTAGTCATTATTGAAAAAATAAGGCAATCAATTTTATTCTATAAATCTACTGACTAAGTGCCTAATCGTAGCACTATTAGAGATTACAGACCAATTGCCTATTCTATAGTCCTATTCAAGATCATTTCCAAAGTACTAATTGCTAGGATATAAGCTATTATGCCTCATATAATTTGTGAAAATCAAGCAGGGTTCATCCAATAGCAGACAACATAACTTTTGCACATGAGCTTGTCAAACACTCTCTAGTAGGCATATACCTCCTAGGTGTATGCTAAAAGTTGATCTTTAAAAAGCCTACGGTACAGTGGAATGACTCTAGATTGAGCAAGTTATGGTAAGGTAGGGCTTTCATTCAAAGTTTTATTGCTTGGATAATGAAATATTTTCATACAATAAGTTATTCAATTATTATTAATAGAGAGGCATCAAAACCTTTTGAGTTAGCAAAAGGTTTAAGATAGGGTGATCCTACGTCACCTTACTTGCTTGCTATAGCCATAGAGTATCTAAGCATGAACCTAAGTACATTGGCAGAGGAAAAACAGTACAAATACCATCCATGTACTGTAAATTAAATCTAACACATGTCTTATTTGCAGATGATTTTGTTCTATTTGTCAGGGGTGATGAATATTCAATATAAGCTCTTTATGATAGATTTAATTATTTCTCTGCTGCTTTAGGTCCATAAAATAACCTGAGAAAAGGTTGTATGTACTTTGGGGGTGTTACTACTGAGGTCAGGAGTAGGATTAAACAAATACTAGGATTTGAATAGTGGGAAATTCCCTTCAAATATCAGGTAGATTCCACTAGATATAAAGATATTATCAGTCCTTCAATAGTAGCCTCTCATATATAAGATATTATTAAGAATTACCTCATGGACATATAAGCTCTCTCATATAATCTGGAAGATTGCAATTACTTTAAAGTAGTGATTTTAGGAATCTAGTCCTATTGGTCACAGTTATTTCCCATCTATGCCAAGGTCATAAAGGATATTGAAGATTATTGTAAAGGTTACATGTGGTCTGTTACTAATGAGATCTCAAAAGGTGGATTAGAATACTACTTCTTTTCCCAAAGCAATTGGGCGTATACATATATTTGATCTCAAGTTATAGAATAAAGCAATGTTGAGATTTAGCACATAAGCAAGATGCACTTTGGATCAAATGGATCCATGAAAAATATGTTAAAGGTAGAATGATAAATAAAGTCCCTTACCTTATCATGTTTGCTTGCTGGTAAGGAAAATCCTGACTACAAGTGCTTTGTTTGGTCAAATACATGAGCAGCCTTCCAGAACAAAGAGCATGATCGATCACATTTATATGCAGCTTCGAGGTGATCATTCCAAAGTTGATTGGAGGCATGTAATATGCAAAAATGAGGAATGGCTAAAATCAATTTTCACATTATAGGTATACTAGCATGGGCATCATCATAAAAAGTTAGTTGATAAGGTGTGGGCAAGATTTGGATCCCAACTGCGCGATGTGTGGTTTGATGTTTTAAACTAAATAGCACTTTTTAATAGAATGTTCTTTTGTAAGGCAGCTCTAGAAGAGACTAATGAATTGGGTCTATTTATTGTGTGATAAAATACTGGATAGTTTGCACATTCAGAAACACATAATCAAGGAGGAAAAAGGTAGAGCAATAAAGACTCAAGTGTTGAAACTAGTCTTTGCTGATGTTATTTATTCAATCTGGCCTGACAGGAACTCTACATTTTTTTGAGGCAAAAAGTAGAGTGAATTACTATTGCTAACAATATCGCACGTGTATGTAATATTACAGCTATGCTTACAAGTTTCTTTTTCAACAGTTCTATATTTGATGTATAGGTTGAGTGCTAGGCCAGGGGGTTTGTGTTAGTTCTTTGGAATGGTGAAGCTATGATGTAGTGTCTCCATATGCTTATTTATCAATTGATGATTAATACAATTGATTAGTTACAAAAAATATTTATGTTAAAGAACAAAGGTACTCGATCTCAAATAGTAAAAGAAGGTTTATATAATTTTTCTTGACAAAAAGGGTAAATTAATTGACCACATAACGAATGAAAAATTATTCATGTTTTTTAACATATCATATTTTTGCAATAATTTTTTACGTAATGGAAATTGATTGCAAACACAAATAAAACATGATAAAATGAAAATTTTTGCTGAAGAATATTTGTGAGTATAACTCTTCTATTTTGTCTTGGATTCTTTTCTCCTAAATATTCTTCTTGATTCAGAGATTGTTAGTGATTTATTTCTCGAACGTAGGATAATATGTACCTCCTTGTAAAATATTTGATCTCCAAGAATGTCGGACATCACTTTACTTTGAAAATGACAATATTTGATGTTCTGACTCTTTGTGAATATCCATTATTTATGAGATATTCAATATGTCATCTCAAGGAAATATGTACTTCTTTATATAAGCATAAGCTATGTTTAGAATAGAATAGGCTCTAAGAAAATCTAGCATGCATTGAACTTATTTGGTAGAGGTCTGACTAGAATCAAATAAATTCTTTATATCAACAAATACCTCAACTTCAAGGCATATCAATTATAAACTTGAAGAAAGTCAAACATGAGACTTGAAGTACCGATATAAATGAATCTTCAATGATTTCTATTTTGTAACTTTGAAGGAACCATGCACTTCAATACAGGATAAGATAATTGTCCTTGAATATTGCTCTCATTATTGAAAGTTATATCTTTTTATCAGTATTCTCAACATAGATCTGTTGCCTGCAATATTGATGATCTTCCTTGGGTCCATCATAGCAAATGACATCCTAATTCTTAGAGCTATTTTACAAGAGAATTGATGAACGCTATGTAGCGATCTAATTTCACGAGTTATGATGGCACCTACTTTATCCCACTAGTAGGTAAGTCAAACCGTAATCCAAAACTATAAGTAATGGGATAATCTATGAAAAATAGCACAAATGCCGGAATTACACAAGTAATTACATTACAACACATAAAGTATAAGGAGGATAGCATAACTAAAGATAAAAAAGGAAAAGAATAGCAATATTCCATGACCTATTAAGGTCGGTAAAAGAACCTCTAGCAAAAGAATAAGAGTACTATAAATGTCAAATGTACAATAGTCTCCAACAGAAAGACTATCCAAAATAGAAAAAGGAGAAAAACGGTCAGTTCCAGCTTCGAAAGCTCACCCTAACTCCGAACTTAGACCAGTACTAATACACATTAACAGTGGCAATTAGTACTTGGATCTGCATCAGAAAAAGATGCAGAAGTGTAGTATGAGTCCAAAGCAACAGGTGCTCAGTAGGCATCATTGACCGACTTAGCTATATCATAATATAAATATAATAATATGTGAGATAATAAACTAAGTTAGAAAAAAAAGGCAAACCTAGAATCGAGCTCCAAATACTAAAAGTAAATGAAGGAGTAAATAATATCAAAGAGAACATGACTAACTATAACCTCAATAGGCCCCATAAGCCTATAAAATGCAAGCAAAAGTAAATAATCAATGTGAGCCCCCATAAGCCCGGTGGATCCAACCAAGAATAAAATAATGACAGGACACTCATAAAATATCCAAACATCAAAATTATAACTGTGGATCTTTCCATACCATAATAACGAACTTGAATCGATTTTATACCCATCATTAGTATGACTCAATGCCGGATTCGAACCAAAAATAGTATCTGACATACCAGACTTGAATCAAAAAATATTATTATGAATACCAGACTCGAATCGAAACAATATCATTATAGATGTTGGACTTGAACCAGTCTTAATATCATAGTTATTACACTTGAACCGATCTTACTAAATCCCAAGTACAAGCCTAGAACAAGTCAAAATATGTCTAAATCCTCTTGGGGCTTAATAATGCAGATAGGATGACGGGAGAAGGCCTATTGAGTTTACAAGGAGCTAATAGTAATCGTGACCTAAAGTGGGTCAAACGGACCCACTTCTAACCTCAAAAGGCCATTCTAAGTCAATTTCTACCCCAAACTAGATTAAGGTTCCTAAATCTGCTACAATGGGCTTCACGAGTCTCATTACGTACTAAGATAGAAATTCAACCTAAGAACAGGTGGTTAGGTCAAATCTGTCTAAATTTAGTTAACTGGCCGACTAAATAGTCTAAAGTTCATTAAGTATACAACTAAGTTGTAGTTCCTTACCCAAAACTAGCATACTATCATATTTATACTATAATTAAGCTCTATCTAAGAGGAGAGTAAGCCTAGCCAACCTGGATGTTAAAGAATGACCAACAAATTTTGCTAAGTTGGAGTTTCCCCTTCTGAGAAGCCTCCGCATGATGCGATGCTTTCAAAGTAGTGATTTATGTATTAATACGAGAATAATGGTATCCATATTTCATTTTTATGCTTCGGATCCAAGATTGAGTCAAAATCCCATTTGGATCCTGTTTGCGGATCATAATCTCAAAACCATCAACATGTACCTCTATGCTTAAGGATTATTTACTCTCAATAAAGAGTAAATTCGGAGCTCAATCGATACTCAAATCAACCCATCAAAGAACTATTAATTTATGACTAAATCAAAGAATTAAATGAAGAGTTTTTATGAAACTTACAAGGATTTTGATTAGGAAAAAACTTTCCCGAGATCAACAATATCCCGCGATCACCAAATGATCAGTCTACTAATTTTCCAAACTCTCTAGGGCTTTAATGCTCTTGGGACTTGGAGAAAATGGGAGAAAAATGGGTGAGGACTGAAGTAAATGCCCTTGAAGTCACCGCTTAAGCTGTCGCTGCTAAAGTGGCATAGGATCACTAAAATGATCCTTGGAACTTGGCCGACCTCTACTAAAACGGACAAGATGTCGCTTAAATGACGTCCACTTTAGAAGTCAGGACTTTGCTAAAGCAACATTGATGGGACTATCCTTAGCTACTGAAGAGACCAATTGTCTGCTAAAGAGACCACTACTTAAGCAACCAAAGGTCCACATAAGCGGTTGCACTAGCTGAGTCCATTCACCAGCTGAACTCTGATTATACCAAGTTTTTATCATCCCCTCGGGATTAATTCAGAATATAATGAACACAAACAAACTATGCTACCCTATCAAATTCTATATTTCATTCTCAATGGTGCCTTAGAAATTTCCATCAGGGCTCCACACCCAAGGGCCACTTTTACCAAAATTCATCCAATAGCTCAAAATTAGTTTGAAAGCCTTAGGATCCAAACCAAATGTACCTCTAGCCTAAAATTGATGGTCTCGAGTTGATGAAACTGTCAGTATTGGTATAAAAGGTCGTTAACCTAAAGTTTATATTCTATAGCCAATCCGTACTAGCAGAGACTTCAAAATAGAATATTGGCTCTTAAAACTATATAAATTTTCTAGTAACCAAACTATCAGCTCCATCAAGTCACAACTTACTTAGAGTAGCTATATGAAAGCTCTAAATAGCAAAAAGGTGTGAAAATATGACCTGGAGGGTCATTACAATATTCACTATTAAAAGCACTTTTGTATGTAAAAGTAAAGGGTTAGGATGTACCTAAAGGATCGAATAAGGGGAGATACTGGGCCCACATCTCACTTTCAATATCCTATATAGCCTTCTGATCTTCAGTGTCTTTATACATCCAAGTGCTAGTCACTGCCTATACTTGTGTCTATTTTGTGAGCTACATTGCATATATATTCATTTTATTGAGCTTGATTTGTATGCATGAACTAGTAGATTTGATTAGTATTTCAGATCTAGATTGTTGCAAGGAATGCGATTTATTTGGTATCAATACATTCTTATTTGTGATTGAAAGTGTTAGGATCAATATCGAAAAGCAAAAAAAGTTTAAAAAGAGTTGGAAAGGCATCTACAATGCATAGGACATAAAGCAAAATAAAGAGACTACCCCATAGAGAGAAGTTGGAATTTGAGACGTAAAAGTGTTCCATGCCCACTCAGCCATGCGATATGGGTATGACACAAAAACAGACAAAATTTTCAATGGCATCAAATAGTGGTCATGCACGATAAGAGGTGGCACGCCCACTGAGTCACGCGACCAGAGTGCCACGCCGATGTGTATTTTTGGGCAAAACTTACACTACACTATAAATAGAACACTTAGCTTCTATTCTAAACTTTAGAACAACTTAGGAGAGAGAAAATAGATGAGGGAGGCTCCAAATAGGGTTTTTCTTCTTTACTTTACTTTTACTTCTTCAACTCAACTGGAATCATTCTATAAAGAGGGGAAAATAAGGATAAGACGAGTATCCAAAAGAAGATAAATACCAAAACCAATTTCCCCCATTGGGAGGGATACCAGGAAGGTCTCCAGAGAAAACCATTAGACTCACTAACCATGGAACGAACTGTAACAAAGTACTTTTCAACTTATAATCTTTAACTCGGACCAAAGGGTAAAGACACCTCCTGGAAATTATTTTATAGGCTCTAGAATACGATACGAATCTTCCCTTAGGCACTAGGGAACTCCCTTTCCATTCCTAAAACCGGCTCCTTAGGGAATTTAATAGGACCTTATGGGTCCGTCAATCTAAAAAGGCATAGCACAAATGAAACCAATCTATCCCTAAGATGACATCAAAATAAACCATATCTAATTTAATCAAATCCACCAAAGTTTCCCTTCCTTCAATAGATACCACACAACCCCTATAGATTCTTCTAATAGATACCACACAACCCCTATAGATTCTTCTAGTAACCAAAGAGTCACTCACTAGGGTAGAAACAGAAAAGGGGTCTGAAATACACTTGGGACCAAAACCAAAATAAATAGTCACATATGGGGTCACATAAGAAAAAGTTAGCCCTGGATCAAGTAAATAGTACACACCATGGGAGAAGATTTTTACCATACCAGTAACGATATTAGGAGATGCCTCGAACTCCTGAAGGATAGGGAGAGCAAAGATATAGGCTCGGCCAGTGTCGAAGCCAGATGCAGTACCCTTCGGTGCAGGAGCTAGAAAAGTGGCAACCAGAATTCTATTTTCCCTGTGGAAATCCTTGTTGGATATTCCCGCTGCAAGTGACCTAACTAACCACAAATAAAATACTAATTCCTCTTTTTATAGCAATAACCATAGTGCAACAGACCACAAAACCAGCAGGGGGTATAGGGTGGGGCTGAATAAGCTCTACTGGTTCAATAATAATGTCCACTAGAAGACTAAGGATAAGAATTACTGACAACCACATGGGAACTCCCCAGATTCCTCTACTCAGACCACTATCCACCATCTACCACTATTTTTTTGGACCCTCCATCGCTTTATATATCGGGACTTCTTGCTCTTTCTATTTCTCGTCTTTGCCTGATCCCTTCTCACACTAACAGGACTAGACTGGAATGATAGAGATGCTACTATCTGGGTTAACAAATAAATAAAACATCGAAACTCGGCATTGGTGATATCTCCTCGAGGTGACTGAGCACGAGTGTCACCTTCCAGAGTAGGGTCAGGGGAGATCGATGGAACTCCATAAGCGAAATTAGAAGCAACAACCCTTGACCGGGTTTGTACCCCATAAGTTGGAAGAGTTTCATCCATTTTGTTCTCGAGTGGGACAAATGAGTTTCCATGAGCTTTAGATCATCTGGGAGGCATGATCTAGTATATGAAAAAATGGAAATTAGAAGGGAGCTCAGCATCCTGGACTCTACAGCGTGAAAGCAAAACAACAAGAAAGGGAATCATTCCTAAATGCCTCACAACCTCTCACTTATAAGTGTGGCGCACTACATATCTATAAAAGAGACTTTATTTGACACAACTTTGTAGACACCTAATTGACCATGAATCTAGCACTATGATACCATCTTGACACGACCCAAATGATGGCTTGTCCATGTCGGGTATCTCAAGTCCAACCAGGATCGGAGACCACCCCCAATAGTCAAAACATTGGCCACCTTACACCCTATGTCGGATGAATTCCGTACATATAACAAGATAAGAGAATATCAGCTTAAAGACATAGTGATAAGTCTATAACCAAAACCAAAGAACCAACCAATACCACCCATGTTCACAGTAGTTCGACAAAGCCTCTAATCAAAACCAAAGAATATCCAGTTGGGACATGCCCTTGACCATAGCCAAAACCAAGACCAAAAAGAATAGTAAGGACATAAGGAAATCCATGGCATCAAATGGGGTCTTCTAAAGTATGGAAGCTCATCACTTTAATCTGACTCAAAATTTGTCCTTGAATCACCTAGTCACTGAGAAGAAGGAGTAAAAGTATGGTTGGTTCCTGCATTGCATGGGGATACAACATTCGAGATAGTTAGCAAGGTGAATGCTAGCATGTAACTAAGGGATAAATATAACGTTATTCCATCAATATAAAAACCAAGTCAGACAAATGCACATAACCATATGCAAATATATACATACATATATATATTATATCCACCATGCCGGGATAGGAAACTAGGTTTAGCATTCACTTTATAAATTTAAACTTGGTTATGTGGCTTTATCATCATAAATCCACCCAAAGACTATATGGGTTAAGTATTACCTCTTGGACGAGCCCCAGTGCATGTTAGCCACAAGAACCGGAGATACCATAGATGGTCGGGGATTCCCTTGTACCTTTTACCCTCTATGATACGTATGTACACATGTGCACTTGAGGGATTCCCTTGTACCCCAAAAGAACTTGGTCATCAAAACCACTCCTCATGTTGATAGACATGAGTTTCCAGTTTTCATACTTTGGACTCACACCATCACGGCAAGCTATCACAGTCCCTTATATTTCCCAATTAAAATTTAACACATAACTAAACCACCAATTCTAGGAGTTAATTATTAAGTTATTATTAAGTGGTGTCATCATACCGACTCTAGCTTGTAAGTAATTTCATTAGCCAACAGTTAGAGGATTCCCAAGTACCCCGCAGACTCCATTATTAAAATCACTTGGGGGATTCCGATGTACCCCACACGATTTTCATAATCATTCACTTAGGTGACTCCATTGTACCCCGTAAGGTTTTTTCTAAAAACCACCCTCAACCATTTAACCATTTATACCATGCATTAGTTACAAGAAACAAGCCAAGACAAGTAATAATGCATAAACCAAATAAATTATGAAAAAAGGGTTGAGTTTACTACCAATTTCCATACAAAAATAATTAATTTGGGGATTCCATTGTACCCCTATTTCCATACACCATTCCCATGCACCCCAATGCATTTACCAACGATCAATTTAAGCATAATTGTTTCATAAATATCAAAGAAGAAGTATTTAAACAATTTATATTAAAAACCCTCAACCCATAGTTCAAAACCCAACATCAATATCTCATGAACAATACTTTAAATCACAGGCTTTTACAAAATGACAATGAGGGAAGATTACATGCCTGAAATAACAAGATGTACCGAGAGAAATCACCCTTGAAAGCCCTAATTTCTTAACCTCTCAAAAACCCTAAGTGTTCTTGACCTTGAGGATTTGAGAATGTTTTGAGAAGTTATCTCATTTGTTTCTTAGGGCTAATAATGCTCTAAAGGGGTTAGAAGACGTGTGTTTCAAGTTGGCCAAAAGGGGAAATATCTAGAATGCCCTTAACTTAAAAACTAGAAAATGGTCGCCTTTGATTACTAGTCAACCATAGACTTGTAACCACACTTAACAACTCAGCACCAAGAGTCGTAACAAAGACAGTAACTAGGACCCCTATATACTGTCAACCTTACGACTCGACTAACCCATTTGTAATGAGACCCTATGATTCATTGTGTCCAATCATAGTAAAAATAGAACCCAAATGGGTTAAACACTAGACATCCTACAATTTTATCCCACGACTCATAATAAGTCCTTACGACCTGTACTGAGCCACTCATACTCAGAGAAGAATCATGCCATAAACTTATATGATATGGTTTCGACTCCTCCTAATGACTCATCATGAGTCTTTATGAATTGTGTCCCCAAGTAGTACTCAGGAAAAAAACTCAAACACCATTTACTAGACACCTTATGACTAGGGTCACCTGACTCGTCAAAACATCCTATGACTAGTGGGATCAAGTCGTAACCAAGAACGTAAGATCAAAGCTCAAGAAAATTTCAAGGTCCAAAATTTGGGTTGTTTCACCCTTTTGCCATTTGACAAACAAAACAATAATGTTTATCGCAATCAACTATAAGGCTTTTCTAACCTCTAAAATCTATGAACTTGCACAAATAGTTCTGGATTACATTAAAAACCATTCCAACCATCCCCAACCCCAGAAATAACACATATCAACCAAACAGAGGAATAAAATAGTCAAAAGACATAAATAGATAAAGCTCACAACATTAAGTAATTACAATATCCACCTCTAAAAATCTAGTTTGTCCTCAAACTAAAGAAAAGGAACTACCTGAATTGACACATAGTTGGGGATAACTACTATGCATGATAAACTTTATCTCCTAAGTAGCCTTATCTATGGAATGGTGTATCCACAGGACCTTAACCATCAGAATATCTCTAGAAACCAATGCCATAACATCCCAGGATAAAATTAAGACTGGCTTCTAACAAACGATAACCTCTCATCTAACTGAACTGTGTCCCAATAAATGACATGAGTCTCATCTGAAATATAATATTGTAGAATGGATACGTGAAAAACTAAATAATTGTTATAATGTTATATCACTATTAGTTTGAAGAATCTCAAATGGCCCGATATACTTCTTACTAAGCTTGCCCATCTTCCCAAATCTTATCACACCCTTTATAGGTGATAAATAAAGAAAGACTCGATTACCAACACTAAATATCAAGGCACGAAGTCTATGATATGCATAGCACTTTTGCCTACTCTGCACCACTCGAAGTCTATCCTGAATAACCCAAAATCAATCCAAGACTCACGAAGAAAGTTTATACCTCAAGGTATAATCTTAGAAATCTTAATCCGACAACTTAGAGAGCGACAACGCCTACCATATAAATCCTCAAAGGGTACCATTTTAATGCTTGAAAAGTAGCTATTATTATATGCAAACTCTACCAAGGCTAACTATTACTCCCACTAACCTCCAACGTCCATAACAAAGCGTGGAGTATATCCTCTAAAATCTAAATTGTTCACTCCAACTAACTGTCGGTCTGGGGTGAAAAGTTATGCTAAGATCAAACCTGATACCTAATTACTCCTGAAAGGTTTTATAGATGTGAGAAGTAAAAATTGAACCTCTTTCTAAGATGGTAAACACTGGTACACCATAAAGATAAACTATCTCATAATTATAGATATGGGATAACCTCTCAACACTAAAGGAAAACTAAATAGGGATAAAATGAGCAGACTTGGTCAATAGATCCATGATTAGCCAAACACTGCCAGAATGATAAGAAGTAGGCAACCCAATCATAAAGTCCATAGTGATCCATTCTTACTTCTACTAGGGAATAGGTAGCCTCTGAAAAAGCCTTAAACGCTTAGCCTTAACCTGCTAACAACATAGGTAACAAGCTATAAAATCCCTATATTCTTACACATACCACCCCACTAGTAGTGTTGTCTCAAATTAAGATACATCTAAGTCACTCCTGGATGAATGAAGTTCCTAAAACAATGAGCCTACTCCAAGATTGATCTCACCCAATCACACACTCTCGACACACAAACTAGGCCTCTAATCCTCAAAACACCAGCGGAGTCAAGTGAGGCTTCCTTAGCCTTGCCAGTCAACACCTTATCCTAAATCATTCTTAAACTAATATAATCAAACTCGTAAGACCGAATATGTTAAATCAAATAATATCTAGCCTATCCAAAACACACCAGGTATCAAAATATCAAGCCTAACCATCTGATTAGCCAAGGACTGAACCTCTAGGACTAAAGGCCTCTCTTGGGTCAAAAGATGTGCCAAGCTACCTATTACTAGTTAACTTCTGTCTAAAAGCATTCACAACCATATTAGCCTTGCTCAGATAAAAGAAAATTGCAAGATCATAGTCCTTAAGCAAATCAAGACAACAGCGCTGCCTCATATTAAGATCTCATAGGGTGAAGAAATATAGAAGACTACAGTAATTCAAGAAGATATAAAAACGAACACCATACAGATAGTTCCTACATAAATTCAGAGCAAATAAATCATGCACTACTCCAAATCATGGGTAGGATAATTATTTTATGTGGATTCAACTGACGAGAAGCATAAGAAATTATTTTACCATCTCGCATTAGCATAACACCTAACCCAAAACCAGAAGTATCATACAAAATGGTAAAGCCTGTTCTTAGGCAAAGTTGAGTTAGAAGCTAAGGTTAATAGGTTCTTGAGCTATTAAAAGCTTACCTCACAAATATCAGACCAATAAAAAGAAATCTTCTTCTGAGTCAACCTCGTCATACGATCCGTAATAGATGAAAAACCCTCAATAAAGCATCGCTAGTATCCTACTGAACCAACAAAACTTTGGATCTTCATAGGATACCCAATCACAAACTACCACAATATGGACGTGATCGACCAAGATACCATCTTTGTTCACAACACGACCTAAGAAAGAGACAAACTCCAACCAAAATACTCATATGGATAATTTAGCATACAATTTCTTATCTCTCAACCTTTAAAGAACAATCAGCAAATATTCCTCATGGACGACCTCATTCTTAGAGTAATCTAAGATATCATTTATAAATACAATGACAAAAAGTAAAATACAGTCGGAACACCTAATTCATCAACTCCATAAACACATCTGGGGCATTAGTCAACCCAAATGATTTGTCCAAGAACTCATAATGACTAGTCCAAGTTTGAAAAGCTATTTTTGAAATATCCAAAGCTCTAATTCTCAGTTGGTAATACCCGGACCTCAAACCAATCTTCAAAAATAGTGAAGCATCCTTAAGCTGATCAAATAAATCATTAATATGAGGAATGGGAAACTTATTTTTAATTGTCGCCTTGTTCAAATATTGATAATTAATACACATATGCATAGACTCATCCATTTTCACCGCAAACAAGAAAGGTCCACCTAAAGTTGATACATTAAGTTAGATAAATTCTTTATCCAATAATTATTGCAATTGATCCTTTGATTCCATCAACTCCATTGGGGTCATCCTATAAGAAGGAATAAAAATGGGCTTGGTTCCCAACTCAACATCAATAGTAAAGTTAATATTATGATCTGGAGGCATATCCATAGGAAAAATATCCATGAACTCATGGACAGTATGGACGGTATCTAAAGGAGATAATGAAGCAAAACTAGCATCATGAATATGCACTAATAAGACAAACATCCCCTCTCTACCAAGTGATGAGCACACAGAAAGGGTATAACTCTCTTTAGAAACAAATAACGTGCACTATTCAATAATATTTATGGAACACCTGATGGAGCTAAAGTACGATCTGTATATAAAAGTCTAGAATAACACGATAGGGAGCTAACCAATTGTAATGGCCCTCTAGGTTATTTTTACATATCCACATATTTTTGTTGTTTGGATCTTTTCCTTAGCTAATGACTTTCTAGAAATGACAGTTTGATTACCAGGCAGTTCATTTGAATTTTAGAGCCAATCCTCTATTTTGAAGTCTTCGCTGGTTCAAATTGGCTATCGAGTGAACAATTTAATTAAGCAACCTCGTATGCTAATTTTGATAGTTTTAATAGCTCTAAAACATTTATTTTATAATGGATGGATCCTTGGCTTGAGTCATGAGGATCCCAGACTCATTTTGGCTATTGGCCGGAAATTAAGAAAAATGGCAAATGGGTATGGCACCCACTTTTCATTGAAACAACCTAGAAAAGAATTTTTAATTACGCAATTGAGTTTAATACATTGAATTTAATAGGGTAGCACAATTTATTTTCATATACGGGATTTTATATAAATCCCAAGGGATTGGTGGATATTCAAAAAAATTCCAAGTATCCAACTAGTGCTTAATATCTGGTGTGACTGCTAAAGTGGCCCTGTAGTCACTTTAACAGAGGGCGCTTTAGCAGCCCTAGCTTAGCCAACGGATATGATTAATAATATGATTTATAACTATGACTAATGACATGGATTATATATATATATATATATATGATTATTGATATGGCTTACAAACATGATTAATGATATGATTTATAGATATGACTAATGACATGGCTTATATATATATATACTTGATTATTAATATGGATTTTGAACATGATTAATGTTATGATTTATAGGTATGACTAATGACATGTCTTATATATATATGATTATTGATATAGCTATGAGACATAATTAATGATATCATTTTTAGATATGACTAATGACATGGCTTATATATATATGATTGTTGATATGGCTGCCGAATATGATTAATGATATGATTTATAGATATGACTAATGACATAACTTATATATTTATATGATTATTGATATGGATTTCATATATGACTTATGATATGATTTATAGATATGACTAATGATATGGCTTATATATGTATGATCATTGATATGGCTTCCAGATATGATTAATGATATGATTTATAGATATGACTAATGATATGGCTTATATATATATGATTATTTATGTAGTCTTTTGATATAATTAATCATATGACATGTCGGTATACTTAATGATATTTTTATATATGTAAATAATGATATAACTTGTAAAAATAATTAGCGGCTTATAGATATAATCATTGGTATAATTTATGGATATGACTATTGACATAGCCTATGGGCATGGTTATGGGCATGACTTAATAGATGTGGTATTAGTATGGTTCATGGGTGTGGGTATCGATATGGCTTATATTTGTTATTCTTGGTAAGATTTATAGATATGAGTAGAAGGGGTGGTCTTTAGTTATAGTTCAGTGGTATGGTCTATGAGTTAGTTTATTGGTATGGCTTGTTATTATGGTTCGTTGATACGATGTATATATCAAAGTTATAGTTTGTGTTTGGTGATTGATGATAGTAATGATGATATTAATAACGTGATTTTTTGTTCAAGTCCAGCTAATGATGATAATCATGATGATTCTATTCAGTTTTGGTTCAAGTCTAATGTTGGGAGTTATTATGATAAGATATGGCTCAGATGGATTCTTGGTTATGACATGATAATTGGTAATTTATAGTTATTTGGTTTCTTAGTTTCCTTGATTGTACCCTCTAGGCTTATAGGAGCCTGCTTTGGGTTATTTAGTCTTCGGCACTTACTGGCTTATAGGGGCCAATCTTGTAGTTATAGGAGTGTGATATTTATGCTACCATTTTATATGAATTTAATTATTTATGTACAATGTTGTTAGAGATTATTTATAGGTTTTCCCCTTTTTCCTTGGTTTAGCTTATTTTATCTTGTATCTTATCATATTTATATCATGATTTAGCTCAGTTGATCGATAATGTCTATTGAGTACCCATGGTTTTGGTACTCATACTACACTTTTGTACCAGTTTGGTATAGATCTAAGTACTAGCTTCTGCCATTGATTTGATGCTCATGTAGGGTTTATTTTAGATATTGGGTGAGCTCTTGGAGTTAGAGTTAGCCTTTTTCCTTCTATTTATCTATGTATAGTCTTTCATATTTAAACAGATTGTATTTGACTATTTTGTACTAATAGTTCATTTGTAGTAGTTCTTGTATCGACATTTCTGAGTATTGGGATGGTTGTTGATGTTCTATCAATCTATTGGACCATTATGTCTGTGTTATTGCTATTTAAATCTTTAATTGTCAATTTTTGGCTTTTAGGCCTTTTTCCACCAAGTTAGCCCATTGCATCTAGCTTTGAGCTATGGTTTGGCTTACCAACTAGTGGCATAGGTTAAGTGTCTTTATGATTCATAAATTGGATTGTGACAAATTGGTATCAGAGCCCAGGTTTCACCAGTATTGTTGGTATAAGAGAAAGTGTCTAGTAGATCCTCGTAGATCAGAATGATGACATTCGTTTCTTATCTTAGGGAGGCTATAGGACATTTTTAGGTATTCTTCACTTCTTTCACTCATTTTATGCCATGAGTCTGAGTTGGATTTTAAAGAATTCTTTTGGCTTCACTATTTTGCAAATGGCTAGGACATGTGCTACTGTCACATGAGTTGAGGGTTCTGAGACCGAGCCTACAAATTTTATTATTGTTCGAGGATAACCTAGAGGCCATGGATAGCCTAGGGATATGTCCCTAATGTGCTATGATTTTATGGCATTTATGATGCTTAAACTTGGAGAATATTCATGTACTTAAGGCTATTTTGTTGTTTGAAGTATTTTTGGATGATTTTCCAGGAAGCTAGATGTTAGAAGCTAATAAAAAAAAACAGGATAAAAAGCTAAAAAATGGCCAACTACTTTGGCGCCTACACCCCGTAGGTACCACCTATTGGGCATAGGTGGGTCCCTATGTATCAAAACTAGAAAAGTAGAGAGAAAATTTAGGAGGAATACCTACGCCCCCTACCTATGGCCCGTAGGTGGTTCTATAGGTTTCCACCGACATAATTTTCCCAAATTATTTTGACTTGAATTTCTAGGATTTCCAAGTAACCTAAATACACTCATATGATGTTTTAGTCCTTATTATGTATTTTTAGTCAAGTTTTCCTCTTTTCTTTAGGATTTGAATTCTAGGATTCCCTTGAAATCTATAAATACCTTTTTACGATTCTTAGTGAATATATGCAAAGATAGTCCCTTGGAGGCAAGTTTATGCATCCTTGGAGGCTAGTTAATGCATTTTAGGGCTAATTTTACCCACCATATATACTCTTGTGCTCTTGTTTTTGGTTTGTTATTCAGTTTGAGACCTTGGGTTTTCTTCTTTCATTAGTGTGAGATTGATTTTGTAATCTTGTCTATGAATTTCATAAAAAATTTTACAACTATGAGTAGCTAATTTCCTTATTTAGGTTGGGGGAACCCTGGCAGACTAACAAACTAGAGGAAGTTCCAAGTCATTATAGATAAAGATTCTTGCATGTATCATGGTTTTCTTTAATTTGATTATCTTCTTAACTGGTACACATGTTAGGAACCTGCTTGTATTCACTATGAGCCTAATCGAGAGATAGCGATTGGAAAAAATAATAGATTTGGAGTTAATTACTAAAATAAGCTTATCTACACCATCTACTTAAGTTGTTTAACTTTTATCTAATAACTTGAAACTCAACTGGTGATACATGAACCTGAAATCAATCTTTGAAAACACTAAAGTATACGAGAAAGAGGATTCTTATTCTTAATCGTCATCTTATTTAACTATCGATAATTAAAACACATTCACATTAATCTATCCTTTTCCTTCACAAACAAGATAAGCACACCCAAGGTAATTTACTAGGTTAGATAAATCCCTTATCCAAAACCTACTGCAATTGATCCTTTAATTTTTTTAATACAGTTGGGACATCCTATAAGGAGGAATATAAATGGGCTTAGTGCCCAGCTCAACATCAATAAAAAAAGTCGATATCATGAACTAGAGGCAACCCAGGCAATCCATAAGAAAACATCTATGAACTCATGAATAATATGAATGGAATCCAAAGAAAGAGTTAAAGAAACATTAGTATCATAAATACAAGCCAAATAAGATAGACACCTGTAATACCCCGCATATTTCTAAGCTAGGAGACAAACCATTTTCCCTAACTATGAAATCTCCTATCATGTGATTCATACTTGAGTACATGACTTACAATGAGTATCCTAGTGATAAGATAGCTTATGATGTATTAAGCATGTTCATATGAGTCACTTAAGGTAATACAAGCTAAGAGTTTTTGAATCCATCAAGTTTTAGTGTTTGATTTTGTAAGGGTCATATTTGAATGAGTATAACTTGATGTTAATGTGGTATTTTTTTATAACTATACCTACCAAATTATAGAGAATCAAATTAGATTTTCAACGATACCAATTTCATCAAAATCCGACACCCGAGCAAGGAGTTATGGCCTTTCAAAGTAGAATATGTCGCCTAACCAATCGTACATGGCCACTGGAAAGCATAGGCGATATCATATGCGGCGCCTATGTAAATATAGGCGATATCATATGCGGCACCTATGTATGATTTCAGCCACGAAAACACTTAGTTTTTGAGTTATTTCGAGGGTAGTTAAGTCTTTTAACACTCCTTACACGTCCCTAAACTTAACCCTACGAAATATATAGCTCCTAATTACATTACAACCCTATTAACATCTCAAAGTTCATCATCCAAGAGCACTAGAAGAGAAAAACAACTAGGGTTGCATAATTAAGCTTGAAGATCCAATTTCAAGGAAATTCCTCCGCCAATCATCAAGAATCTTCCTTCTAAGGTATGCGTGAGTTGATTCATAGACTCATTTCATCCATGAAGCTCAAGAACCATCTTCTAAATTATGTACTATGATGTTTATATTGTTGGTGGTTGATGTTCATGTGGTTGGAGTTTGATGATGCCTAAGATGGGATCTTTGTATGTTTGGTGTAAGGATATGGTGGTATTTAATGTATAAATATGTGAAATTGGTGGTTGAATATTTGTAATCTTGATGAATCCACCTATGCCTGAGATGTGAGTGTAAGGTGTTTTTGAATATACCTAAGGGAATAGAAATCATGCTTTTATGACATAATAAGTCCTAAATGACTATTCCATGTTCTAAGTTTATATTCAACGTGATCCCCATGCTATTGTCTTGAATTGAAGATGTTGTATGAGATGCTCATGATATTGTTGTGATATGGAATGACCATGTTATTGAAGCCATGCAAGTATATACATGTTGTATGCATTCCCGATCATGTGATAGTTTGTTGAGAATCATTCTTATTATGAAATCCTTACTTATGATATTGTGAATTGTGGACTCTACTCTTATGATCAAGTCAGTCATGTGTGTTAGTTTCCTTCCATCGAGTCCTGGGGGTACTTGTACCCAAAAACTATAGTTGTGTGCCTAGAGCTAGTGTCATGTTTCAAGACATTCTCAGTCAAGCTATGCTCCATAGAATTCAGTTAGTCACGTGACTCAGAAAAACTCAGAAATCTCAGTAGTTCAGTAGTCCCAGTAGTTTCAGTACTCTCAGTCAGACCTTAGATCTCAAGTAGCTTTTCCGTCAGTCAACGGAACTCAGTGGATTCATCTTAGTTCAGCTAAGAAAATATTATCAGCTCAGTTAATCAGTTTATAAATCAGTTCAGTTCAGTTAGTCAGTTCAGCGCAGTTAATCTTTTTAGAGTCTTTCAATTGGGAGTAGGGACTAGCACCGAGCAAGTGCAGGGATGGCGGTTTTCCCATTATAAAGGCAGAGCCGTTAGCAGCAATCCCTGTACTCCAGAACTGCGTAGCCAGTGCAGGACAAGAGTCACCCGTCAGATTAAGGCTATACTTGACTATTATATTGCTTTAGGCTTGATTTTCTATTCAGGGTCACCCTTCAGAGAGGCTTGACCACAGTAGAGGTCTCTACCCGTGGCACGGTATTGACACCCTTCCAATCAGGTAAAAGATTGGACCCCACCAGTACAGTATCGGGGCATGTCGGTTAGGTTACTACCTCCCACAGTCACAGTTACAATTACAGTTTCAGTATCAGTCTTCAGAGTAGAAATCAGGAATCAGGACTGTCAGAAACAGTCATCGATCTCAGTAAGGAACTCAAATAGTTCTATTGATTCCTATACCATCCCGCCAGATAGGCTTGGTCCTATATTCAGATGCTTATTATTAGATAAAGAGGTCACCCGACAGACAAGCCTGATCTCAATCCCAGATTCAGTCGAGTATTCTCATTATCAGTTTCAAAGATCACTCGTTAGCTAGGACTGATCTCAGACTTAGATGTTTAGATACAGTTTGGAACTCAGATAGTTTTCCCCAGAATTAGGACTGTTAGATACAGTCATTCATGTTATCAGTCATTCAGTATCTCAGTATCACGAAACTCATGTTGTCAGAGTTCAAACTCAAGTAGTCAGTATCTCCACGAGTTCAGTAGCAGTTACGTATATATGTATGTATGTATTCTCACATTCATATTAGTTAGCATGTTCATGCATATAAACCCCATGCATTTAGCCTACCCCCACGTATACTCAGTACTTTAGTTGTACTGACGCATTTGCGCTATGGTGCTTTCTTTTTATGTTACACCATAGGTTCTGAGGTGTAGATTCCAGATCAGCAGTAGCAGTTCAGTAAGCAGTGAGTCATCATCTTTCGAGGACATGATCGCTACATTTATTATTCCAGTATTTCAGTTTATTTTTAGTTTAGGGAGTTAGTTGGAGACATGTTCCTTCAACTCCTTATTCAGACAGTTTAGAGGCTTTCAAACGATTATAGAGTTTTCATAGTTAGACTTTCGTATTTTCAGTTTTGTTTTGGTACTGTGATACCACCTTATTTTAGATATTTAATTATTTAAGATTGAACCCTATGCCCTCTTTGTTCGTGTTTCCGCATTTTATATGTATATTATGCAGTTACAGGTACAGATATCAGTCATGGGTTAGCTTGTAGTCCTTCAGGGTCATGAGCACCGTGTAGCATTCCGGTTCAGAAAATCAGGGTGTTACAACCCTCTCTCAACCAAGTAATGAGCTTGAAGAGAAGATATAACTCTCTTTGGACCTGAATGAAACACACCCTTCTAAGCTATCCTCGACACACCCAACAAAGCTAAGGTCATGGTCTTATTATGCCAATCTAGGACAGTATGATATGGTGCTAACCAATCCATACCCAAGATGATATCAAAATCTATCATATCTAATACAATCAAATCTATCCAGGTATCACGCCCAGAAAATGTCACAACACAAGATCAGTACGCCTAATCCACTACTAAAGAGTCTATAGGGGTAGATACATAAATAGGAACATCAAGAGGCTCACAAGTAGAATCAAAACCCAAAGAAAAATATGCAGACTTATAGAAGAAAGTTGACCCTAAATCAAATAACAAAGATGCAGATCTAAAAAAAACAAGGATGATACCTGTGATGATAGCATCGAAGGCCTCTACCTTCGACCTACCAGCGTAGCATAACACTGACTATGTCCACCACCTGACAGGGTAGTCCCTCGATTACCACTATGGGAACCACTGCCTCTACTTTTTGCACCGCTAGTGGAACCTCTACCTCTCACAGCTGATATAAGAGTAGATTTGAAGACACAGTAGGGACAGTCCCTGGCCAAATGGCCAATCTCCTCACACACGTAGAAAACCCTATGGCCCAACTTAATGGAAGGAGGTACGTCTAAATTAGGACAACCACTTGAACTGCCAAACTAGAAGACCCACTACCTGAACTCTGGAAGTTTCCTTCATTGGTCTACCATGATATCTATGAAATCCTCTAGAATCTCTACCTCAAGATATGTGACCTTTGAACTCACCCCGACGACGCATCTTCTAGGAACCTCCCTGAGATGCTTATAGAATAGACTCAATCATCTTAGCATGATACACAACATTTTGAACCGATACTGTATATACTACTATCTGTGTCATAGCAAGCCAAAGAGAAACGTCCAACCCCTTTACGAACTTCTAAATCTTCTCATATTTGATAGCAATACTGGCATAAGAATATCTAGACAAAGAATGGACTCACACCGCATACTCTGCAACAGTCATAAAGCCTAGCTACAAGCGGTCAAAATCATCTCTCATATGATCTTTCAAACTAAAAACCAAAAATCTCTCTAAAAAGGCCTCTATAAACTGATCCCAAGTCATCTCCGACAAACCAAGAGGTCGACAAGCAATAAGTGACCTTCACCAATCTCTGACTGCATCTCTCAAATGATAAGTAGTATAAGCAACCCCATCCAACTCCAGTGAACCAAGCTTATGCAACTGTTCACGATAATCCATAAAGAAATAATAGGCATCCTTGCCTACAAAATACTAAATTTAGGAGAAACCAAATGTGTGAACCTCTCGAAGCTCCATTGATCTTCAAAAGACATAGTTCTATTCGCATCAATCTCAGACATATTAAACCTAGCTTACTGAGAACCCATCAGAGGAGGCATTATAGAAGAAGGATGAACTCTTGACCTTGAAATGCCATACTTAGATATCGGCACTGAAGAGGAAACCACACTTGGGGTTTATAGAGTACCATAAGCAGTTGTCGATATAACAGGAGGATCCACACTCAGGACCGGATGAATACCATAAGAAGACTCTGGCATAGATGGAGATACAATACTCAAAGATGGCGTAACACTAGTTTAACTCACAGGAGCACCCTCAAAATGGGTCAATAACCCAACCAATAACCCCACCAAGACTGGGGAAGAAGAACTATATGGAATCGAAGCAGGACCCATCTCTCCAAATATGCTCATCTCAAGGCTTAAGGGAGAGTCCCCTAATGCTATCTTTGGATGGGTAAAATCCTCGTACCCATCCTCTACATTGAACCTGACCATGACTCATAACTCGCTCTTTAGACTAGCCTCTCTCCTCAGATAATTGATCCAAATCTCTAGCCTCACTACATCTTGTCCTTACTATTTGCACAGAAAGAGTAAAATATGACTTAGAACACAAGGTACAAAAGATCCACATGACATAAAATAAAATAAGGAAAGTTTCCTAAAGATATATTATAGCTTCTCAAAGATAGATACATACGTCTATGTATCAATCCACGAGACTCTATTAGACACCCAATTCTTACACTATTGATACTACTGAACCTGGTTTCTCTGATACTAATTTGTCAGAACCCAAAAACCAAGGGTCATAATGGCACTACACAACAAGCCTTGATAAGTAAGCCTATCACCCAAACTGATATGAAATGAAGGATAATACCAAAACCCAAGGCAAGACTATTACAACAGAGTCAAACCACATATAAAGCAAAAAATTGAAATACATAGTCAAGATACTAAACAATATTCCAAAATCTAGTGTCACAGTGTAAAAACTAACTAATACAACTCGAATGTCAAAATACACAGGATATCTAAAAAAGAGTAACTCTGTCTCTGAATACAAATAAAGGCATCGTCTAGATAATAAAAATGTAGAATCCAACTCTAGATGCACAAATCAACTGCTACCTCGAATGGGCTCCAAGTATTGCCTGAATCAATCACCGTGAGGCAGACTCATACCAGGATTTGCACCAAAAGGGTTCAGTAGAGATAAGTATGGTCCACTTGAACTTAGTAGGTATCATAGGTTGAGTAAGTAAAGTAGAAAATAAAGCATATAAACACAAACTATGGGCACGTCACCTGCAATAAAAAAATATCCCAAACGACAGCCCACACCATCTTTACTAACAGTTTTAATATACACACATATAACGATTCCAAGTAGAGAATAGCAAATATACACATACATCAAATACAAGTATAGGAAGATAGAATAAATGGATCGATATTAGGTCAAAGACAAAAATACAATAACAACATAAGCACAATATATAAAGTGCAATGAAGATGATCATAATGATGATGATGATGTGATGTATGAGGTCGTCACACAACCTTCATATACACCTCCCAAGCTGTTCTCTTAAAGTAGGACCCATGGTGGGTTTCACCAACCCAAACTTAACCAATAACCAATACCAATATTCATATCTCCTTCCCGACACATACATCGGTAGAGGGTTTTAAAGATGTCAAATTTTCTATAAGAAAAAGCCAGTGGTTCCAGTATTTCTAATATTTACACGGTGGTACCAATGTTTCATGAATGAATATGATATGAGGATGTAATGCTCACAACCAACCAAAATAAGAATATTCAATATCCAACCAATATACCAACCAGATGAGCCTTGAATCCACTCAAATCTACCAACCATCTATGATCCGATATAGTCAAGAAACCCTCAATTGAAAAATGTTGGATAATGTTATATATACCACATAAATCCCAAAATCTAGGATTTTCCCCACTAAAAGAGTAACACCAAAAATACATATATCAATACAAGGCTACAACATCATGTAATACCCCACACGGTCATATATAGAAAATAATGTCTCAAGATCACCAAATATTATCCACATAGGCCCCCACACGGGCACATAAATCACCTAACACATTTTTCATAATACAACCCCATACCTATAGCATGCTTTTACATTATTATTGACTACCCATCCTAGTCTGAAGAAAGTGAAGTCCTAACCTACCTCGAATGTCGAAAACCAGTCCAAAGAGTCTTCAACCCAAAGCTTTCCCCTAAGAATAGACCAAAAATCAACTAATACATACATATACAAAAAATCTACATGTTAAAAAAGAAACCAACGACACCTATACTGCCAACTTATAAATTAGGTTCAAAACTGAACCCTGATTTGGATTTTTGAAAAAAAGGGTAAAACTAGAATTTTTTTCCAAAAATATATTTCCCAAAATTAAAGTAACTCGTAGAAAAAAACCCAAGTGAAAATTAAGTAAAATTAGGGTTTGAATCAAGGAAATAATGACTTGGGCCTTTGGGCAAAAATTCCCAAATTCCACCATTAAATCTCAATTTAAACAAGATTTAAATGATCAAATCAAAGAAAAGTAGTTAAAATGGGAGTTTTGGATCTTACCCAAGCTTACAAATGGAAGAAAATGCTCAAACACTCGATCCACAAGCTCTAAGTTTCAAAAATGGTGTAAAAAATGCAGAAATAGGGTATATAAATAACCCAAGCATCACTTAAGCGATCACTGGGTTGCCTAAGCAACTATCACATAAGCGAATAAGTATCGATTACGCAATACTTTGCCTATCAGCGGGTGTCACATAAGTGATTCTGTTGTCCCATATGTGACCTAGGATTCACGTAAGCGACATCTAGGCTGCTCAATTGGGACGCTTAAGTGGGGACACAAGCAGAGTGGTGCACCATCTGGAGATTATAGAATTCCAAGTCTCCACGAACCCCTCAAAATACTTCCGAAATCTCGAGTACACAAACGGACTATGTTATCCTATCAAATTCGATGCTCCAAACTCAATGGTAGTATAGAGTTGACTCCCCAAACCCAATTTCATAATTTTTTATTTGAGGGTTGAAATGAGATATAAAAATCATAAAACCACACCAACAATGCCACTAACCTAAAATCGACATCCAGATCTACTAGTGCAGTTTGTTTAGACATCCGACACATAGATCAATAAATGTTGACAAAAGTCAACTAGAAAGCTTTCCAAACCACCAAAAACCACAAATTTGCACAAATCACTTCAAACTACATTGAAAATTATGTCAATCATCTCCACACCCTAGAAATACCACAATGCAATCATGGGGAGGGGTAAATGGTCAAATTACATAGAAATAAATATTTCACCCAAATCACCAAAAGTTAGGTCGTTACAGTTACAGTGGTAGAAGTTAAGTATTTTACAAATTGGGTGAAAATCATGATGCTCACAAAATTGCTAAAAAAGGTGATTACTACAACTAATCTAATAACCAACAATTTTGGGATAGAGTTTCGAGTATAATAGACTGTCGCTAGCAATGTTGAATGAATAGTGCAATATGGATATGTTATCACTGAATATGGAGAACCTTTTATTTAAAATCACTCTCCAATGGTGTTCTCCTTTTCATGCCAAATGCAGTAACCTAAGGTCTAATTTAAGTTCTTAAATGCACGGGCTAGACATCTATAATTTATTTTACTGATAGAAGTAGGGTTGTGGAGACACATCACTCACTAAAAGACAAAATATGTGGACAAGCTCAAATTAATGAAGAATCACTTCAAGAAGCTAAACGCTAAAGAATTCAAAGGGATAACTACAAAGATAGAACAAACTAGACAAGACATTGTCCATATTCAACAGTATATGCAGCGTCACCTCACTTTAGCATATTAACTAGTGAGGAGAAGGCAAAACTGGAACAATTGGAAAAATGGACCTTAATAGAGGAGAGTGTTCTAAGAAAAAATGAAAGGGTTAACTGGATAAAACTAGGTCATAATAATAATAAAAAAAAATTCTGAGTTATAATGAAGGAGGAAAATTAATTCAAGTAGATATTGACACTCACAGTTCTGCCACGACACTCACTGATCCGACAATAATTAAAGATGAAGTAATTTAATTTTATAAATCATTAATGGGAATTCATGAGGATGAGAGAAACTTTAAACCTCCATATGAAACTGGACTTATGCTTTAAAAACACTGATCAATAGGTGATGATGAATCTCCATGTGTAGATGGCTATAATGGATTATTCTTTAAGAAAGCTTGAAAGGTGATCAAATTTGAAATATGGCCTGCAGTAAAGGAGTTCTTTAGTCATTATTGAAAAAATAAGGCAATCAATTTTATTCTATAAATCTACTGACTAAGTGCCTAATCGTAGCACTATTAGAGATTACAGACCAATTGCCTATTCTATAGTCCTATTCAAGATCATTTCCAAAGTACTAATTGCTAGGATATAAGCTATTATGCCTCATATAATTTGTGAAAATCAAGCAGGGTTCATCCAATAGCAGACAACATAACTTTTGCACATGAGCTTGTCAAACACTCTCTAGTAGGCATATACCTCCTAGGTGTATGCTAAAAGTTGATCTTTAAAAAGCCTACGGTACAGTGGAATGACTCTAGATTGAGCAAGTTATGGTAAGGTAGGGCTTTCATTCAAAGTTTTATTGCTTGGATAATGAAATATTTTCATACAATAAGTTATTCAATTATTATTAATAGAGAGGCATCAAAACCTTTTGAGTTAGCAAAAGGTTTAAGATAGGGTGATCCTACGTCACCTTACTTGCTTGCTATAGCCATAGAGTATCTAAGCATGAACCTAAGTACATTGGCAGAGGAAAAACAGTACAAATACCATCCATGTACTGTAAATTAAATCTAACACATGTCTTATTTGCAGATGATTTTGTTCTATTTGTCAGGGGTGATGAATATTCAATATAAGCTCTTTATGATAGATTTAATTATTTCTCTGCTGCTTTAGGTCCATAAAATAACCTGAGAAAAGGTTGTATGTACTTTGGGGGTGTTACTACTGAGGTCAGGAGTAGGATTAAACAAATACTAGGATTTGAATAGTGGGAAATTCCCTTCAAATATCAGGTAGATTCCACTAGATATAAAGATATTATCAGTCCTTCAATAGTAGCCTCTCATATATAAGATATTATTAAGAATTACCTCATGGACATATAAGCTCTCTCATATAATCTGGAAGATTGCAATTACTTTAAAGTAGTGATTTTAGGAATCTAGTCCTATTGGTCACAGTTATTTCCCATCTATGCCAAGGTCATAAAGGATATTGAAGATTATTGTAAAGGTTACATGTGGTCTGTTACTAATGAGATCTCAAAAGGTGGATTAGAATACTACTTCTTTTCCCAAAGCAATTGGGCGTATACATATATTTGATCTCAAGTTATAGAATAAAGCAATGTTGAGATTTAGCACATAAGCAAGATGCACTTTGGATCAAATGGATCCATGAAAAATATGTTAAAGGTAGAATGATAAATAAAGTCCCTTACCTTATCATGTTTGCTTGCTGGTAAGGAAAATCCTGACTACAAGTGCTTTGTTTGGTCAAATACATGAGCAGCCTTCCAGAACAAAGAGCATGATCGATCACATTTATATGCAGCTTCGAGGTGATCATTCCAAAGTTGATTGGAGGCATGTAATATGCAAAAATGAGGAATGGCTAAAATCAATTTTCACATTATAGGTATACTAGCATGGGCATCATCATAAAAAGTTAGTTGATAAGGTGTGGGCAAGATTTGGATCCCAACTGCGCGATGTGTGGTTTGATGTTTTAAACTAAATAGCACTTTTTAATAGAATGTTCTTTTGTAAGGCAGCTCTAGAAGAGACTAATGAATTGGGTCTATTTATTGTGTGATAAAATACTGGATAGTTTGCACATTCAGAAACACATAATCAAGGAGGAAAAAGGTAGAGCAATAAAGACTCAAGTGTTGAAACTAGTCTTTGCTGATGTTATTTATTCAATCTGGCCTGACAGGAACTCTACATTTTTTTGAGGCAAAAAGTAGAGTGAATTACTATTGCTAACAATATCGCACGTGTATGTAATATTACAGCTATGCTTACAAGTTTCTTTTTCAACAGTTCTATATTTGATGTATAGGTTGAGTGCTAGGCCAGGGGGTTTGTGTTAGTTCTTTGGAATGGTGAAGCTATGATGTAGTGTCTCCATATGCTTATTTATCAATTGATGATTAATACAATTGATTAGTTACAAAAAATATTTATGTTAAAGAACAAAGGTACTCGATCTCAAATAGTAAAAGAAGGTTTATATAATTTTTCTTGACAAAAAGGGTAAATTAATTGACCACATAACGAATGAAAAATTATTCATGTTTTTTAACATATCATATTTTTGCAATAATTTTTTACGTAATGGAAATTGATTGCAAACACAAATAAAACATGATAAAATGAAAATTTTTGCTGAAGAATATTTGTGAGTATAACTCTTCTATTTTGTCTTGGATTCTTTTCTCCTAAATATTCTTCTTGATTCAGAGATTGTTAGTGATTTATTTCTCGAACGTAGGATAATATGTACCTCCTTGTAAAATATTTGATCTCCAAGAATGTCGGACATCACTTTACTTTGAAAATGACAATATTTGATGTTCTGACTCTTTGTGAATATCCATTATTTATGAGATATTCAATATGTCATCTCAAGGAAATATGTACTTCTTTATATAAGCATAAGCTATGTTTAGAATAGAATAGGCTCTAAGAAAATCTAGCATGCATTGAACTTATTTGGTAGAGGTCTGACTAGAATCAAATAAATTCTTTATATCAACAAATACCTCAACTTCAAGGCATATCAATTATAAACTTGAAGAAAGTCAAACATGAGACTTGAAGTACCGATATAAATGAATCTTCAATGATTTCTATTTTGTAACTTTGAAGGAACCATGCACTTCAATACAGGATAAGATAATTGTCCTTGAATATTGCTCTCATTATTGAAAGTTATATCTTTTTATCAGTATTCTCAACATAGATCTGTTGCCTGCAATATTGATGATCTTCCTTGGGTCCATCATAGCAAATGACATCCTAATTCTTAGAGCTATTTTACAAGAGAATTGATGAACGCTATGTAGCGATCTAATTTCACGAGTTATGATGGCACCTACTTTATCCCACTAGTAGGTAAGTCAAACCGTAATCCAAAACTATAAGTAATGGGATAATCTATGAAAAATAGCACAAATGCCGGAATTACACAAGTAATTACATTACAACACATAAAGTATAAGGAGGATAGCATAACTAAAGATAAAAAAGGAAAAGAATAGCAATATTCCATGACCTATTAAGGTCGGTAAAAGAACCTCTAGCAAAAGAATAAGAGTACTATAAATGTCAAATGTACAATAGTCTCCAACAGAAAGACTATCCAAAATAGAAAAAGGAGAAAAACGGTCAGTTCCAGCTTCGAAAGCTCACCCTAACTCCGAACTTAGACCAGTACTAATACACATTAACAGTGGCAATTAGTACTTGGATCTGCATCAGAAAAAGATGCAGAAGTGTAGTATGAGTCCAAAGCAACAGGTGCTCAGTAGGCATCATTGACCGACTTAGCTATATCATAATATAAATATAATAATATGTGAGATAATAAACTAAGTTAGAAAAAAAAGGCAAACCTAGAATCGAGCTCCAAATACTAAAAGTAAATGAAGGAGTAAATAATATCAAAGAGAACATGACTAACTATAACCTCAATAGGCCCCATAAGCCTATAAAATGCAAGCAAAAGTAAATAATCAATGTGAGCCCCCATAAGCCCGGTGGATCCAACCAAGAATAAAATAATGACAGGACACTCATAAAATATCCAAACATCAAAATTATAACTGTGGATCTTTCCATACCATAATAACGAACTTGAATCGATTTTATACCCATCATTAGTATGACTCAATGCCGGATTCGAACCAAAAATAGTATCTGACATACCAGACTTGAATCAAAAAATATTATTATGAATACCAGACTCGAATCGAAACAATATCATTATAGATGTTGGACTTGAACCAGTCTTAATATCATAGTTATTACACTTGAACCGATCTTACTAAATCCCAAGTACAAGCCTAGAACAAGTCAAAATATGTCTAAATCCTCTTGGGGCTTAATAATGCAGATAGGATGACGGGAGAAGGCCTATTGAGTTTACAAGGAGCTAATAGTAATCGTGACCTAAAGTGGGTCAAACGGACCCACTTCTAACCTCAAAAGGCCATTCTAAGTCAATTTCTACCCCAAACTAGATTAAGGTTCCTAAATCTGCTACAATGGGCTTCACGAGTCTCATTACGTACTAAGATAGAAATTCAACCTAAGAACAGGTGGTTAGGTCAAATCTGTCTAAATTTAGTTAACTGGCCGACTAAATAGTCTAAAGTTCATTAAGTATACAACTAAGTTGTAGTTCCTTACCCAAAACTAGCATACTATCATATTTATACTATAATTAAGCTCTATCTAAGAGGAGAGTAAGCCTAGCCAACCTGGATGTTAAAGAATGACCAACAAATTTTGCTAAGTTGGAGTTTCCCCTTCTGAGAAGCCTCCGCATGATGCGATGCTTTCAAAGTAGTGATTTATGTATTAATACGAGAATAATGGTATCCATATTTCATTTTTATGCTTCGGATCCAAGATTGAGTCAAAATCCCATTTGGATCCTGTTTGCGGATCATAATCTCAAAACCATCAACATGTACCTCTATGCTTAAGGATTATTTACTCTCAATAAAGAGTAAATTCGGAGCTCAATCGATACTCAAATCAACCCATCAAAGAACTATTAATTTATGACTAAATCAAAGAATTAAATGAAGAGTTTTTATGAAACTTACAAGGATTTTGATTAGGAAAAAACTTTCCCGAGATCAACAATATCCCGCGATCACCAAATGATCAGTCTACTAATTTTCCAAACTCTCTAGGGCTTTAATGCTCTTGGGACTTGGAGAAAATGGGAGAAAAATGGGTGAGGACTGAAGTAAATGCCCTTGAAGTCACCGCTTAAGCTGTCGCTGCTAAAGTGGCATAGGATCACTAAAATGATCCTTGGAACTTGGCCGACCTCTACTAAAACGGACAAGATGTCTCTTAAATGACGTCCACTTTAGAAGTCAGGACTTTGCTAAAGCAACATTGATGGGACTATCCTTAGCTACTGAAGAGACCAATTGTCTGCTAAAGAGACCACTACTTAAGCAACCAAAGGTCCACATAAGCGGTTGCACTAGCTGAGTCCATTCACCAGCTGAACTCTGATTATACCAAGTTTTTATCATCCCCTCGGGATTAATTCAGAATATAATGAACACAAACAAACTATGCTACCCTATCAAATTCTATATTTCATTCTCAATGGTGCCTTAGAAATTTCCATCAGGGCTCCACACCCAAGGGCCACTTTTACCAAAATTCATCCAATAGCTCAAAATTAGTTTGAAAGCCTTAGGATCCAAACCAAATGTACCTCTAGCCTAAAATTGATGGTCTCGAGTTGATGAAACTGTCAGTATTGGTATAAAAGGTCGTTAACCTAAAGTTTATATTCTATAGCCAATCCGTACTAGCAGAGACTTCAAAATAGAATATTGGCTCTTAAAACTATATAAATTTTCTAGTAACCAAACTATCAGCTCCATCAAGTCACAACTTACTTAGAGTAGCTATATGAAAGCTCTAAATAGCAAAAAGGTGTGAAAATATGACCTGGAGGGTCATTACAATATTCACTATTAAAAGCACTTTTGTATGTAAAAGTAAAGGGTTAGGATGTACCTAAAGGATCGAATAAGGGGAGATACTGGGCCCACATCTCACTTTCAATATCCTATATAGCCTTCTGATCTTCAGTGTCTTTATACATCCAAGTGCTAGTCACTGCCTATACTTGTGTCTATTTTGTGAGCTACATTGCATATATATTCATTTTATTGAGCTTGATTTGTATGCATGAACTAGTAGATTTGATTAGTATTTCAGATCTAGATTGTTGCAAGGAATGCGATTTATTTGGTATCAATACATTCTTATTTGTGATTGAAAGTGTTAGGATCAATATCGAAAAGCAAAAAAAGTTTAAAAAGAGTTGGAAAGGCATCTACAATGCATAGGACATAAAGCAAAATAAAGAGACTACCCCATAGAGAGAAGTTGGAATTTGAGACGTAAAAGTGTTCCATGCCCACTCAGCCATGCGATATGGGTATGATACAAAAATAGACAAAATTTTCAATGGCATCAAATAGTGGTCATGCACGATAAGAGGTGGCACGCCCACTGAGTCACGCGACCAGAGTGCCACGCCGATGTGTATTTTTGGGCAAAACTTACACTACACTATAAATAGAACACTTAGCTTCTATTCTAAACTTTAGAACAACTTAGGAGAGAGAAAATAGATGAGGGAGGCTCCAAATAGGGTTTTTCTTCTTTACTTTACTTTTACTTCTTCAACTCAACTGGAATCATTCTATAAAGAGGGGAAAATAAGGATAAGACGAGTATCCAAAAGAAGATAAATACCAAAACCAATTTCCCCCATTGGGAGGGATACCAGGAAGGTCTCCAGAGAAAACCATTAGACTCACTAACCATGGAACGAACTGTAACAAAGTACTTTTCAACTTATAATCTTTAACTCGGACCAAAGGGTAAAGACACCTCCTGGAAATTATTTTATAGGCTCTAGAATACGATACGAATCTTCCCTTAGGCACTAGGGAACTCCCTTTCCATTCCTAAAACCGGCTCCTTAGGGAATTTAATAGGACCTTATGGGTCCGTCAATCTAAAAAGGCATAGCACAAATGAAACCAATCTATCCCTAAGATGACATCAAAATAAACCATATCTAATTTAATCAAATCCACCAAAGTTTCCCTTCCTTCAATAGATACCACACAACCCCTATAGATTCTTCTAATAGATACCACACAACCCCTATAGATTCTTCTAGTAACCAAAGAGTCACTCACTAGGGTAGAAACAGAAAAGGGGTCTGAAATACACTTGGGACCAAAACCAAAATAAATAGTCACATATGGGGTCACATAAGAAAAAGTTAGCCCTGGATCAAGTAAATAGTACACACCATGGGAGAAGATTTTTACCATACCAGTAACGATATTAGGAGATGCCTCGAACTCCTGAAGGATAGGGAGAGCAAAGATATAGGCTCGGCCAGTGTCGAAGCCAGATGCAGTACCCTTCGGTGCAGGAGCTAGAAAAGTGGCAACCAGAATTCTATTTTCCCTGTGGAAATCCTTGTTGGATATTCCCGCTGCAAGTGACCTAACTAACCACAAATAAAATACTAATTCCTCTTTTTATAGCAATAACCATAGTGCAACAGACCACAAAACCAGCAGGGGGTATAGGGTGGGGCTGAATAAGCTCTACTGGTTCAATAATAATGTCCACTAGAAGACTAAGGATAAGAATTACTGACAACCACATGGGAACTCCCCAGATTCCTCTACTCAGACCACTATCCACCATCTACCACTATTTTTTTGGACCCTCCATCGCTTTATATATCGGGACTTCTTGCTCTTTCTATTTCTCGTCTTTGCCTGATCCCTTCTCACACTAACAGGACTAGACTGGCATGATAGAGATGCTACTATCTGGGTTAACAAATAAATAAAACATCGAAACTCGGCATTGGTGATATCTCCTCGAGGTGACTGAGCACGAGTGTCACCTTCCAGAGTAGGGTCAGGGGAGATCGATGGAACTCCATAAGCGAAATTAGAAGCAACAACCCTTGACCGGGTTTGTACCCCATAAGTTGGAAGAGTTTCATCCATTTTGTTCTCGAGTGGGACAAATGAGTTTCCATGAGCTTTAGATCATCTGGGAGGCATGATCTAGTATATGAAAAAATGGAAATTAGAAGGGAGCTCAGCATCCTGGACTCTACAGCGTGAAAGCAAAACAACAAGAAAGGGAATCATTCCTAAATGCCTCACAACCTCTCACTTATAAGTGTGGCGCACTACATATCTATAAAAGAGACTTTATTTGACACAACTTTGTAGACACCTAATTGACCATGAATCTAGCACTATGATACCATCTTGACACGACCCAAATGATGGCTTGTCCATGTCGGGTATCTCAAGTCCAACCAGGATCGGAGACCACCCCCAATAGTCAAAACATTGGCCACCTTACACCCTATGTCGGATGAATTCCGTACATATAACAAGATAAGAGAATATCAGCTTAAAGACATAGTGATAAGTCTATAACCAAAACCAAAGAACCAACCAATACCACCCATGTTCACAGTAGTTCGACAAAGCCTCTAATCAAAACCAAAGAATATCCAGTTGGGACATGCCCTTGACCATAGCCAAAACCAAGACCAAAAAGAATAGTAAGGACATAAGGAAATCCATGGCATCAAATGGGGTCTTCTAAAGTATGGAAGCTCATCACTTTAATCTGACTCAAAATTTGTCCTTGAATCACCTAGTCACTGAGAAGAAGGAGTAAAAGTATGGTTGGTTCCTGCATTGCATGGGGATACAACATTCGAGATAGTTAGCAAGGTGAATGCTAGCATGTAACTAAGGGATAAATATAACGTTATTCCATCAATATAAAAACCAAGTCAGACAAATGCACATAACCATATGCAAATATATACATACATATATATATTATATCCACCATGCCGGGATAGGAAACTAGGTTTAGCATTCACTTTATAAATTTAAACTTGGTTATGTGGCTTTATCATCATAAATCCACCCAAAGACTATATGGGTTAAGTATTACCTCTTGGACGAGCCCCAGTGCATGTTAGCCACAAGAACCGGAGATACCATAGATGGTCGGGGATTCCCTTGTACCTTTTACCCTCTATGATACGTATGTACACATGTGCACTTGAGGGATTCCCTTGTACCCCAAAAGAACTTGGTCATCAAAACCACTCCTCATGTTGATAGACATGAGTTTCCAGTTTTCATACTTTGGACTCACACCATCACGGCAAGCTATCACAGTCCCTTATATTTCCCAATTAAAATTTAACACATAACTAAACCACCAATTCTAGGAGTTAATTATTAAGTTATTATTAAGTGGTGTCATCATACCGACTCTAGCTTGTAAGTAATTTCATTAGCCAACAGTTAGAGGATTCCCAAGTACCCCGCAGACTCCATTATTAAAATCACTTGGGGGATTCCGATGTACCCCACACGATTTTCATAATCATTCACTTAGGTGACTCCATTGTACCCCGTAAGGTTTTTTCTAAAAACCACCCTCAACCATTTAACCATTTATACCATGCATTAGTTACAAGAAACAAGCCAAGACAAGTAATAATGCATAAACCAAATAAATTATGAAAAAAGGGTTGAGTTTACTACCAATTTCCATACAAAAATAATTAATTTGGGGATTCCATTGTACCCCTATTTCCATACACCATTCCCATGCACCCCAATGCATTTACCAACGATCAATTTAAGCATAATTGTTTCATAAATATCAAAGAAGAAGTATTTAAACAATTTATATTAAAAACCCTCAACCCATAGTTCAAAACCCAACATCAATATCTCATGAACAATACTTTAAATCACAGGCTTTTACAAAATGACAATGAGGGAAGATTACATGCCTGAAATAACAAGATGTACCGAGAGAAATCACCCTTGAAAGCCCTAATTTCTTAACCTCTCAAAAACCCTAAGTGTTCTTGACCTTGAGGATTTGAGAATGTTTTGAGAAGTTATCTCATTTGTTTCTTAGGGCTAATAATGCTCTAAAGGGGTTAGAAGACGTGTGTTTCAAGTTGGCCAAAAGGGGAAATATCTAGAATGCCCTTAACTTAAAAACTAGAAAAGGGTCGCCTTTGATTACTAGTCAACCATAGACTTGTAACCACACTTAACAACTCAGCACCAAGAGTCGTAACAAAGACAGTAACTAGGACCCCTATATACTGTCAACCTTACGACTCGACTAACCCATTTGTAATGAGACCCTATGATTCATTGTGTCCAATCATAGTAAAAATAGAACCCAAATGGGTTAAACACTAGACATCCTACAATTTTATCCCACGACTCATAATAAGTCCTTACGACCTGTACTGAGCCACTCATACTCAGAGAAGAATCATGCCATAAACTTATATGATATGGTTTCGACTCCTCCTAATGACTCATCATGAGTCTTTATGAATTGTGTCCCCAAGTAGTACTCAGGAAAAAAACTCAAACACCATTTACTAGACACCTTATGACTAGGGTCACCTGACTCGTCAAAACATCCTATGACTAGTGGGATCAAGTCGTAACCAAGAACGTAAGATCAAAGCTCAAGAAAATTTCAAGGTCCAAAATTTGGGTTGTTTCACCCTTTTGCCATTTGACAAACAAAACAATAATGTTTATCGCAATCAACTATAAGGCTTTTCTAACCTCTAAAATCTATGAACTTGCACAAATAGTTCTGGATTACATTAAAAACCATTCCAACCATCCCCAACCCCAGAAATAACACATATCAACCAAACAGAGGAATAAAATAGTCAAAAGACATAAATAGATAAAGCTCACAACATTAAGTAATTACAATATCCACCTCTAAAAATCTAGTTTGTCCTCAAACTAAAGAAAAGGAACTACCTGAATTGACACATAGTTGGGGATAACTACTATGCATGATAAACTTTATCTCCTAAGTAGCCTTATCTATGGAATGGTGTATCCACAGGACCTTAACCATCAGAATATCTCTAGAAACCAATGCCATAACATCCCAGGATAAAATTAAGACTGGCTTCTAACAAACGATAACCTCTCATCTAACTGAACTGTGTCCCAATAAATGACATGAGTCTCATCTGAAATATAATATTGTAGAATGGATACGTGAAAAACTAAATAATTGTTATAATGTTATATCACTATTAGTTTGAAGAATCTCAAATGGCCCGATATACTTCTTACTAAGCTTGCCCATCTTCCCAAATCTTATCACACCCTTTATAGGTGATAAATAAAGAAAGACTCGATTACCAACACTAAATATCAAGGCACGAAGTCTATGATATGCATAGCACTTTTGCCTACTCTGCACCACTCGAAGTCTATCCTGAATAACCCAAAATCAATCCAAGACTCACGAAGAAAGTTTATACCTCAAGGTATAATCTTAGAAATCTTAATCCGACAACTTAGAGAGCGACAACGCCTACCATATAAATCCTCAAAGGGTACCATTTTAATGCTTGAAAAGTAGCTATTATTATATGCAAACTCTACCAAGGCTAACTATTACTCCCACTAACCTCCAACGTCCATAACAAAGCGTGGAGTATATCCTCTAAAATCTAAATTGTTCACTCCAACTAACTGTCGGTCTGGGGTGAAAAGTTATGCTAAGATCAAACCTGATACCTAATTACTCCTGAAAGGTTTTATAGATGTGAGAAGTAAAAATTGAACCTCTTTCTAAGATGGTAAACACTGGTACACCATAAAGATAAACTATCTCATAATTATAGATATGGGATAACCTCTCAACACTAAAGGAAAACTAAATAGGGATAAAATGAGCAGACTTGGTCAATAGATCCATGATTAGCCAAACACTGCCAGAATGATAAGAAGTAGGCAACCCAATCATAAAGTCCATAGTGATCCATTCTTACTTCTACTAGGGAATAGGTAGCCTCTGAAAAAGCCTTAAACGCTTAGCCTTAACCTGCTAACAACATAGGTAACAAGCTATAAAATCCCTATATTCTTACACATACCACCCCACTAGTAGTGTTGTCTCAAATTAAGATACATCTAAGTCACTCCTGGATGAATGAAGTTCCTAAAACAATGAGCCTACTCCAAGATTGATCTCACCCAATCACACACTCTCGACACACAAACTAGGCCTCTAATCCTCAAAACACCAGCGGAGTCAAGTGAGGCTTCCTTAGCCTTGCCAGTCAACACCTTATCCTAAATCATTCTTAAACTAATATAATCAAACTCGTAAGACCGAATATGTTAAATCAAATAATATCTAGCCTATCCAAAACACACCAGGTATCAAAATATCAAGCCTAACCATCTGATTAGCCAAGGACTGAACCTCTAGGACTAAAGGCCTCTCTTGGGTCAAAAGATGTGCCAAGCTACCTATTACTAGTTAACTTCTGTCTAAAAGCATTCACAACCATATTAGCCTTGCTCAGATAAAAGAAAATTGCAAGATCATAGTCCTTAAGCAAATCAAGACAACAGCGCTGCCTCATATTAAGATCTCATAGGGTGAAGAAATATAGAAGACTACAGTAATTCAAGAAGATATAAAAACGAACACCATACAGATAGTTCCTACATAAATTCAGAGCAAATAAATCATGCACTACTCCAAATCATGGGTAGGATAATTATTTTATGTGGATTCAACTGACGAGAAGCATAAGAAATTATTTTACCATCTCGCATTAGCATAACACCTAACCCAAAACCAGAAGTATCATACAAAATGGTAAAGCCTGTTCTTAGGCAAAGTTGAGTTAGAAGCTAAGGTTAATAGGTTCTTGAGCTATTAAAAGCTTACCTCACAAATATCAGACCAATAAAAAGAAATCTTCTTCTGAGTCAACCTCGTCATACGATCCGTAATAGATGAAAAACCCTCAATAAAGCATCGCTAGTATCCTACTGAACCAACAAAACTTTGGATCTTCATAGGATACCCAATCACAAACTACCACAATATGGACGTGATCGACCAAGATACCATCTTTGTTCACAACACGACCTAAGAAAGAGACAAACTCCAACCAAAATACTCATATGGATAATTTAGCATACAATTTCTTATCTCTCAACCTTTAAAGAACAATCAGCAAATATTCCTCATGGACGACCTCATTCTTAGAGTAATCTAAGATATCATTTATAAATACAATGACAAAAAGTAAAATACAGTCGGAACACC
Source organism: Capsicum pubescens (assembly GCA_030864215.1). Classification (NCBI taxonomy): domain Eukaryota; kingdom Viridiplantae; phylum Streptophyta; class Magnoliopsida; order Solanales; family Solanaceae; genus Capsicum; species Capsicum pubescens. The sequence goes on along the minus strand of CM061548.1, from coordinate 265,438,895 downwards.
TAATTCATCAACTCCATAAACACATCTGGGGCATTAGTCAACCCAAATGATTTGTCCAAGAACTCATAATGACTAGTCCAAGTTTGAAAAGCTATTTTTGAAATATCCAAAGCTCTAATTCTCAGTTGGTAATACCCGGACCTCAAACCAATCTTCAAAAATAGTGAAGCATCCTTAAGCTGATCAAATAAATCATTAATATGAGGAATGGGAAACTTATTTTTAATTGTCGCCTTGTTCAAATATTGATAATTAATACACATATGCATAGACTCATCCATTTTCACCGCAAACAAGAAAGGTCCACCTAAAGTTGATACATTAAGTTAGATAAATTCTTTATCCAATAATTATTGCAATTGATCCTTTGATTCCATCAACTCCATTGGGGTCATCCTATAAGAAGGAATAAAAATGGGCTTGGTTCCCAACTCAACATCAATAGTAAAGTTAATATTATGATCTGGAGGCATATCCATAGGAAAAATATCCATGAACTCATGGACAGTATGGACGGTATCTAAAGGAGATAATGAAGCAAAACTAGCATCATGAATATGCACTAATAAGACAAACATCCCCTCTCTACCAAGTGATGAGCACACAGAAAGGGTATAACTCTCTTTAGAAACAAATAACGTGCACTATTCAATAATATTTATGGAACACCTGATGGAGCTAAAGTACGATCTGTATATAAAAGTCTAGAATAACACGATAGGGAGCTAACCAATTGTAATGGCCCTCTAGGTTATTTTTACATATCCACATATTTTTGTTGTTTGGATCTTTTCCTTAGCTAATGACTTTCTAGAAATGACAGTTTGATTACCAGGCAGTTCATTTGAATTTTAGAGCCAATCCTCTATTTTGAAGTCTTCGCTGGTTCAAATTGGCTATCGAGTGAACAATTTAATTAAGCAACCTCGTATGCTAATTTTGATAGTTTTAATAGCTCTAAAACATTTATTTTATAATGGATGGATCCTTGGCTTGAGTCATGAGGATCCCAGACTCATTTTGGCTATTGGCCGGAAATTAAGAAAAATGGCAAATGGGTATGGCACCCACTTTTCATTGAAACAACCTAGAAAAGAATTTTTAATTACGCAATTGAGTTTAATACATTGAATTTAATAGGGTAGCACAATTTATTTTCATATACGGGATTTTATATAAATCCCAAGGGATTGGTGGATATTCAAAAAAATTCCAAGTATCCAACTAGTGCTTAATATCTGGTGTGACTGCTAAAGTGGCCCTGTAGTCACTTTAACAGAGGGCGCTTTAGCAGCCCTAGCTTAGCCAACGGATATGATTAATAATATGATTTATAACTATGACTAATGACATGGATTATATATATATATATATATATGATTATTGATATGGCTTACAAACATGATTAATGATATGATTTATAGATATGACTAATGACATGGCTTATATATATATATACTTGATTATTAATATGGATTTTGAACATGATTAATGTTATGATTTATAGGTATGACTAATGACATGTCTTATATATATATGATTATTGATATAGCTATGAGACATAATTAATGATATCATTTTTAGATATGACTAATGACATGGCTTATATATATATGATTGTTGATATGGCTGCCGAATATGATTAATGATATGATTTATAGATATGACTAATGACATAACTTATATATTTATATGATTATTGATATGGATTTCATATATGACTTATGATATGATTTATAGATATGACTAATGATATGGCTTATATATGTATGATCATTGATATGGCTTCCAGATATGATTAATGATATGATTTATAGATATGACTAATGATATGGCTTATATATATATGATTATTTATGTAGTCTTTTGATATAATTAATCATATGACATGTCGGTATACTTAATGATATTTTTATATATGTAAATAATGATATAACTTGTAAAAATAATTAGCGGCTTATAGATATAATCATTGGTATAATTTATGGATATGACTATTGACATAGCCTATGGGCATGGTTATGGGCATGACTTAATAGATGTGGTATTAGTATGGTTCATGGGTGTGGGTATCGATATGGCTTATATTTGTTATTCTTGGTAAGATTTATAGATATGAGTAGAAGGGGTGGTCTTTAGTTATAGTTCAGTGGTATGGTCTATGAGTTAGTTTATTGGTATGGCTTGTTATTATGGTTCGTTGATACGATGTATATATCAAAGTTATAGTTTGTGTTTGGTGATTGATGATAGTAATGATGATATTAATAACGTGATTTTTTGTTCAAGTCCAGCTAATGATGATAATCATGATGATTCTATTCAGTTTTGGTTCAAGTCTAATGTTGGGAGTTATTATGATAAGATATGGCTCAGATGGATTCTTGGTTATGACATGATAATTGGTAATTTATAGTTATTTGGTTTCTTAGTTTCCTTGATTGTACCCTCTAGGCTTATAGGAGCCTGCTTTGGGTTATTTAGTCTTCGGCACTTACTGGCTTATAGGGGCCAATCTTGTAGTTATAGGAGTGTGATATTTATGCTACCATTTTATATGAATTTAATTATTTATGTACAATGTTGTTAGAGATTATTTATAGGTTTTCCCCTTTTTCCTTGGTTTAGCTTATTTTATCTTGTATCTTATCATATTTATATCATGATTTAGCTCAGTTGATCGATAATGTCTATTGAGTACCCATGGTTTTGGTACTCATACTACACTTTTGTACCAGTTTGGTATAGATCTAAGTACTAGCTTCTGCCATTGATTTGATGCTCATGTAGGGTTTATTTTAGATATTGGGTGAGCTCTTGGAGTTAGAGTTAGCCTTTTTCCTTCTATTTATCTATGTATAGTCTTTCATATTTAAACAGATTGTATTTGACTATTTTGTACTAATAGTTCATTTGTAGTAGTTCTTGTATCGACATTTCTGAGTATTGGGATGGTTGTTGATGTTCTATCAATCTATTGGACCATTATGTCTGTGTTATTGCTATTTAAATCTTTAATTGTCAATTTTTGGCTTTTAGGCCTTTTTCCACCAAGTTAGCCCATTGCATCTAGCTTTGAGCTATGGTTTGGCTTACCAACTAGTGGCATAGGTTAAGTGTCTTTATGATTCATAAATTGGATTGTGACAAATTGGTATCAGAGCCCAGGTTTCACCAGTATTGTTGGTATAAGAGAAAGTGTCTAGTAGATCCTCGTAGATCAGAATGATGACATTCGTTTCTTATCTTAGGGAGGCTATAGGACATTTTTAGGTATTCTTCACTTCTTTCACTCATTTTATGCCATGAGTCTGAGTTGGATTTTAAAGAATTCTTTTGGCTTCACTATTTTGCAAATGGCTAGGACATGTGCTACTGTCACATGAGTTGAGGGTTCTGAGACCGAGCCTACAAATTTTATTATTGTTCGAGGATAACCTAGAGGCCATGGATAGCCTAGGGATATGTCCCTAATGTGCTATGATTTTATGGCATTTATGATGCTTAAACTTGGAGAATATTCATGTACTTAAGGCTATTTTGTTGTTTGAAGTATTTTTGGATGATTTTCCAGGAAGCTAGATGTTAGAAGCTAATAAAAAAAAACAGGATAAAAAGCTAAAAAATGGCCAACTACTTTGGCGCCTACACCCCGTAGGTACCACCTATTGGGCATAGGTGGGTCCCTATGTATCAAAACTAGAAAAGTAGAGAGAAAATTTAGGAGGAATACCTACGCCCCCTACCTATGGCCCGTAGGTGGTTCTATAGGTTTCCACCGACATAATTTTCCCAAATTATTTTGACTTGAATTTCTAGGATTTCCAAGTAACCTAAATACACTCATATGATGTTTTAGTCCTTATTATGTATTTTTAGTCAAGTTTTCCTCTTTTCTTTAGGATTTGAATTCTAGGATTCCCTTGAAATCTATAAATACCTTTTTACGATTCTTAGTGAATATATGCAAAGATAGTCCCTTGGAGGCAAGTTTATGCATCCTTGGAGGCTAGTTAATGCATTTTAGGGCTAAGTTTACCCACCATATATACTCTTGTGCTCTTGTTTTTGGTTTGTTATTCAGTTTGAGACCTTGGGTTTTCTTCTTTCATTAGTGTGAGATTGATTTTGTAATCTTGTCTATGAATTTCATAAAAAATTTTACAACTATGAGTAGCTAATTTCCTTATTTAGGTTGGGGGAACCCTGGCAGACTAACAAACTAGAGGAAGTTCCAAGTCATTATAGATAAAGATTCTTGCATGTATCATGGTTTTCTTTAATTTGATTATCTTCTTAACTGGTACACATGTTAGGAACCTGCTTGTATTCACTATGAGCCTAATCGAGAGATAGCGATTGGAAAAAATAATAGATTTGGAGTTAATTACTAAAATAAGCTTATCTACACCATCTACTTAAGTTGTTTAACTTTTATCTAATAACTTGAAACTCAAAAGGTAATAGTTAAATTGGGATCCAGGATAAGAGTTAGTAAGGCGACATCTTGATACTTAAAAGGTAAAGGGTGAAATATATCAATGAGTCCACAAGACAGTTGATGGCACATAACTTATCAGATTCTGTAGGAAAAGTCTAGGAATAGTTTGATAGTGCACGATAAATCTATAAGGTTAGAAGCCAGGGGGGACATAAGCCTTGTGTTCTTCTTAGATTGATTACAATCTTAAGCATCCAATTATTGTTACTTCACTCTAGTTACTACAAATCCCTCTCTTTTACTTTTATGCACTACCTGGTGATTTCAACAAGTATAAGCAAGATTTATGATGCATTCCCTATGGGATCGTCACCAACCTAGTTGGGTTACTATATTTTAAGAGTTACCGCATTACCCTTTACTTTAAGGTGTAGTTTGGGCGACATCAAAATTTTGGCATCATTGTCGAGGAATACGATTGTAGGTTGACTGATTGGAGTTATTAAAGTTGTTAGGGTTTTCTTTTCTATTCTTCTTTGATGCTATGCCAGTGTATGTCTACTCTGCTTGATATGACACCTAGGCTAGAGAAAATGTGAGGTGTTAAATACTTCCTTATTATTGATCCTTATTCTTTTGATATTGTGCTCTATTGTGGGAATATAGTAGATATAGTGTAGGAACACAATGAGTAACTGATGGAAATGTTGACACAGCTTGCAAACAAAAATCATAAGTTTATTCAAAAGTTTGATAGGTTTTCTTGGATATTCACCACTTACAAGTAGAGTTTAATGCAAAAGTTGTCACGTGTAACACTCAACAACTTAGTTATGGGTGGTGTAAGACTAAAAAAATTCTAAAAAACCAACTTCAGGAGCTAAAATTAGAGGAGTGAAAAATCGCTCATACTCTTATAGATAGTGTAACTATTAAGGAGAGAATTCTAGAGTTATGTGTGGATGTAAATAAGACTGTAATTTTGGAGTTAGGGCGTATTGGACCTCATTTGATGCATTTTTCCACATTATGTTTTGATTGTAAGATATTGATCGATCCATCTGAGCTGATAGAATAGTGCAAATAGGAGGAAAAATATGTCCATATACTTGAATATGTTGAGCTAGAATCAAGGAATTACATTCCTCACTTAATAGACAAGAGTTGCAACATGCCATATCTATTGCTTGGTTTCTTTATTTTTACACCTTGCCCCTTGAGCATATTTGGAAATCAGAAAAACAATTAGGGGTGAAATTCATAAGTTCAAAGTGGAAAGAGAAAATTGGAGACCAACTCTTGGGCTACCTTGATGAAGTCTGAGTAATCAAGATACCATTGGGATGTTTGTGAAGTCTAAGTAAATAATATAGCCCTGTCATGAAGTGACATTAAATCAGGAACTGCTTGAGATACAACCCAAGGTATTTTGTTATTTTTTCATGTTATTGTGATTGACATCAGATATGCATTGGGGACAATGCATGCATAAGTTGAGGGTAGGGCTTATTTCGGGTCTTGATGTCCTGGTGGGTTTTTTGTTATGTTATCTCTTTTACCCGGAGTCCTATTCCTAATAGAGTCAATATGTTTAGGCATATTATGTTTTGTTTCATGATGTTTTGTGTTGAACTTGGAGAAAAATGAGTATCTAGAGCAGGTGATATGTTTTTGTTGATTTTTAAGAAAAATAATACCCTTCCAAAATTTTATGTTTGAGCTTCGTGATATGTATATATATGTGACTATTGTTAATCTTTTTATGGAATTAGGATTAGGGACATGATAATCATAGCTAACAATTGCATGAACCGGATAGATAGTAGCCTATGATGTAACTCTGGGCAATGTGTGTGTGAGATACTACTTAGTACCCTTTGTGTGTTAAATCTATAACTTGTCCGGTTATTCTTGCCTAGGTTGTAGGATAGTAGGGTTGGAAAGGATCATAAGCCATTTTTTTTATATTAGTCCACTTTTAGCCTAAATTGTCTTCCATATGTGAATAAATATCCCCTGATCCCAATTTTGAGCCTGTATAGCCTATTTTTCTTGTTATACCTTTTACCTTCCTATTTTTGTTACAATGAACCTGTTTAGGCCTTGGTTTTCCTTGGATGTGCACCTTAACTCAGGAAAGTCGCCTATATTGAGGGTGGCTATCATAAGGGTGTGTAATTTGAAGTGTGTAGAAGAAGGGTAAAAATAAGATAAAAAATAGGGTTGGGTGCGGTAGAAAGAGAAAAGGAAAGAAAAAAGAAAAAAATGAACAAAAGAAACCGCACTCAACTTGAATGTGCAATGAAAGAATAAAAATGGAGAAATAAGAGTGGAATAAAAAAAATTGGTTGATAAGTGGACCCCTAAAGTAAGTGTAGTTCCAAGGAGCTTACTCGCTAAAAATGTCCATATGTATCATACCAGCCTCCCAAGCATACGTTACAAGATGAATAAAATCCTATAGTGATCCTAACATGACTATTTGAAAGCTAAGTTAAAAATAATAAGGGAAATCTTATGGTATCTGATGCGATTGGTGGAACTTTTCTTTCTGAGTGTGAGTGTCTCTTGACCATCACTATATTGACATGTGTGATTTTATGTGAGTGAGACTTCTTTGTTATGAGGGCGCATGGGTTGTGTTTCTAGCTGCTTACTTGTTTGGGTGAGTGTAACTTGTGCATATACATGATTGTTTATTGCTAATCTAATGCCATAGTTTGATTCCTTTGTGTCATATTGTTGGACTTCAAAAATAGACACAGTTGGTTTTATACTATTGAACTTGGAAAGGGTTATCTGTTTTGAGCTAAATTTGATGATTGACTGTCATAGTTATCTTAGGTTTTTTATGGTTAAGCATCATCATATTGTTTTGTTATGTTAATATTGCTTTAGGACATGCAACATTCTAAGTTGAGGCTCTTGATTTCCTATGATTTTATGGCACTCACAATGCTTAAACATGGAGAATATGCATGTACTTAAGGCTATTTTGTTGGATTTGATGTGTTTTTAGAGTTATTTTGTAGGAAACTAGGTGTTGGAAGCTAACCAGAAGAAAACAAAATGAAAATTTGAAAAAAGGTCACCTACTTTGGCACGTACGCCTCGTAGGTACAACTTACCGGGCATAGGTGGGTCCGTATGTGTTAGAAAATGAAAAGCAGAGAGAAAATTTTAGAGGACTACCTATGGCCTCCTTACCTACGGCTATAGGTGCCACCTACGACCCGTAGGTAGATCCATAGATGGCCACCGATGTAATTTTTCCAGATTATTTTGACTTGATTTCTAAGGGTTTTGATGTAACCTAAATACACTCCTATGATGTTTTTAGTCCTTATTATGTACGTTTAGACATGTTTTCCTCTTTTATTTAGGATGTGAATTCTAGGGTTCCCTTGTAATCTATAAATATCCTTTTTATATTTCTTAGTTAATTTATGCAGAGATAAGCCCTTAGAGGCTACTTTATGCCCTTTGGGGCTAATTTTACAAACCACATGCTCTTGTGTTATTGTTGTTTGTTTGTTCTTCAATTTGAGACTTTGGTTTTTCTTATTTTTTTATTTTGAGATTGATTCTATAATTTTGTCTATGAATTCCATTAATTATCTTTGAAATATGAGCGACTAATTCATTAGCTAGGGTTATGGGAACCCTGAAAGACTAATGAAGTAGAGGAAGTGCCAAGTCATTCTAGATAAATATTCTTGCATGTATTGTGCTTTTCTTTGATTTTATTGTCTTCTTAACGGGTGCACACGTTAGGATCCCTCCTGTATTTACTGAGAGCCTGACTGGGATGTAGCGATTGGGAAAAGAAGATCACAACAGTAAATTAGAGTTAATTGAAAAAATAAGCTTACCTAAACCATCTACTTAAGATGATTAACTTTCATCTAATAACTTGAGACTCAAAATGTAATAGTTAAACTGGATCCATGATAAGGGTTAGTAAGGCGACACCCTGAGGATCAAAATCTAAAAGATAAATCTATCAATGAGTTTACAAGACAGTCGATGGTACACAACTTACCAGATTCTGTAGGTAAGTTATTGGAATAGTTCGACAGTGCACAATAAATCTATGGGGTTAGAATCTAGAAGGAACACAAGCCAAGTGTTCGTCTTAGATTGATTACAACCTCAAGCATCCAATCATTGTTACTTATTTCTAGTTACTAAAAATCCACCTCTTTTACTTTTCTACAGTGCCTGGTGATTTCAGCAAGTTCAAGCAAGATTTCTAACGTATTCCCTATGAGATCGACCCCAACCTAGTTGGGTTACTATATTTTGACATCGACCATTTTATCCTTCAATTGGAGGTGTAGTTTGGGCGACATCAGTCCCTAATTAGGGGTCAGGATAGGGAGCCTTCACCAGACCCTATTCCATCTCCCAAGCCAGAGATTCTTTTCCCTAGCCAGCGACAGGCCAGAGACTAGCCCAGGCTCCACCGAGATTTATTTCTTCTTAAATACTCAGATATACTTTAGTTTATCTTTTGGTGGTGCACATTCTGATGGTACAAAATATATGAATCAGAGTGGTAATGATGCAGGGGTGCATCTTGTAGCTGCGGCTCCCAGATTTAAGGTCCTTCGTACACCAATAGTTGCTTAGCCTGTAGTTTCCCAGCCTTCTATGTCGACCGAGGAGCTAAAGATGTTGGGTAGATTCTTGAAACTGGATCCACCTAGGTTTTTTGGTTCATTGGGTGAGGATGCGTATGAGTTCTTGATTGTTTATTCTCCCAAGTTAAGGAGCTAGATTCTTAGCTTTAGGATCTTTTTGGTAAGGGTTATATTAGACCAAGTGTGTCACCTTGGGGAACTTTTATGTTGTTTGTGAAGAAGAAAGATGGATTTATGCATATATATATTGATTGTAGCAGCTCAATAAGGTGACGGTGAAGAACCATTATTCTATACCTCACATTGATGATTTGTCTGACCAGCTTCAGGGAGCAGAGTTGTTCTCTATGACTAATTTGAGGTCCGGCTACTATCAGTTGAGGATTCGAGATGAGGATATCTCGAAGATAGCCTTTAGGATTTGTTACTGTCATTATGAGTTCTTAGAGGTGTCTTTTGGAATGACTAATGCCCCAGCTGCATATATAGATTTGATAAATCGCGTGTTCAGGTGTTATTTTGATTCCTTTGTGACTATGTCCATCGAGACATCATTGTATATTTAAGGCGCGGAGAGAAGCATGTGCAATATTTGAGGATTGTTCTCTAGACTTTTAGAGATCATATGTTTTTTTCCAAATTTTCTACGTGTGAGTTTTGTCTTAAGTCGGTGACATTCCTTGGGCATGTGGTGTTTAAGGATGGGATTATGGTAGACCCTGCAAAGATCGAGGCCATTCGTGTTTGGGCCAGACCTATATCTTTGACTGAGGTTCGTAGCTTTATTGGTTTGACCAGTTATTATAGATGGTGTGTTTGGAGTTTTTCTACTATTAAAGTGTCGATGACCAGATTGTCTCGGAGGGAGGTTCCTTTTCAATAGTCTGAGGAGTGTGAGTTAATATTTAGGAAGCTCAAGGGATTTTTCATTTAAGCTCTTTTTGTTGAAGGTGAGGGATTCACCGTATATTGTGATGCTTCTGGTGTTGGTTTGGATAGTTTATTGATGCAGCAGGGTTGTGTTATTACTTATGCATCAAGGCTTCTAAAGGTGCACGAGCACAACTTCCCCACTCATTATTTGGAGTTAGCGGTGGTAGTTTTCGCGCTTAAGATTTGAAGGCATTATCTTTATGGTGTTCATTATGAGATCTTTGTGGATCATTGTAGTCTTCAGCATCTTATGACCCAAAGAAAGCTTAATTCTAGGCAGCATAGATGGATGAAGTTTCTTAAGGATTATGATATCTCTATCTTGTATCGTCCTGGCAAGCTGAATGTGGTAGCAGACGCCTTGAGCGGAAAGGCAGTGAGTATGGGTAGCTTGGTTTGTATTTTAATTTCTCAATGGTCGTTGGCAAGGGAAATTCAGTCCTTAGCCAACTTAATGGTGCGACTTGATATTTTAGACCCTAGGAGGATTCATGCTAATGTTGAGGTGAGATCCTTGCTATTCGGGTAGATTTAGGATCGCAAGTTTGAGAATAAAAGATTTTGCATCATTCATGATTTGGTGTTTAGTGGTGAGTCTAAGAGAGATACCATAGATTCTGAGGGTGTTTTGAGATTTGATTGTCGTATTTGTGTTCTAAGAGCTGATGACTTAATTTGGTCGATTTTGCGTGTTATTCACCTAGGTACAACAAAGATGTATAGATATTTGAGACATTATTATTATTGGATTAGTATGAAGAGAGATATGGCATATTGTTTAACTCGTTGATACCCTACCCTTCTCCTAGTTCAAATTCGTCTCTAGAACATCAAAGATCTTTCTTCAAGATGAATATATTTTATTCCTTGCGAAATTTTTAAGATTTTCATCGATACCAAATTCGCCCAAATCCGACACTTGGGCGAAGAGTTAGAGCTATTTTAGTAAGACAGTGTACCGCCTGGTACTTTAGCATATCACGGAGCAAGCCAAAATGGCAATTGTCAAAATCCAATAACCCTCCTCGATTCCACAGCATCGCGGTGGATTTCCAGTTCACAACCAAGGTGGCAACGCGATTTCCACCGTGTCCTTCCAAGGCTCAGTTTCCCAATTGTCCAATTTCCAGTAAGTTGGCGCGATTATGGCGCGTCGCGCCAGCATGTAAAATTGGGAATTTTTTCAGTTCTAGATTTTAATTCCAAGGGCAAGACGATCATTTTTCTACCCCTATATATACTCTTTAACACGATATTTCTAAATATGTCACCCAAATATACTAGTTTTCTCTTAATTTTCTTCAAGAACAACCATTAGGGTTCATAGCTCAAGACCCAAGACATCAAGGTTTCACCGTGAATCTTTCAAGAATTACATAGCAAAGTATGTTAGATGTTAATTCTTGGGTTCCTTCCACCCAAGAAGTTAAAGAATCCCTTTTTGAATTCAAGACTTTATGTTTATGAGTTTTTCATGATTTATGTGGTTTGAAATTGAAGTTCATGTTGATATTGATTTTTAATTCATGTTTTGATTATAAAGATTCAAGCTTTGACCCTAGTATGTGTTGATTAAGTGATATTCATGATAAAGCCCCTTCAAGAAGCATGTTGAATTATGTAATCATGTTAATTGGGTGTATTGAATGTTGTGTGACCAAGGTGTGTCTCTCATATGTTTGATAGAATGCTTATCTGAAGAAGATAGTACCACTGTAGCATGTTAAGTATGAAATCCCTAATTATGTGTCAACTAGTGCATGCCAAGTGTTTGTTGAAAGACCTTGTGAATGAATTAAGATATGTTGTATGCATTCCCATGTGTCTGTATCCCTTATTGAATGGGTTAAGAGACAATAGCATGCCTCCCTATACAATTACAAGATTTAGATTCTCAAGTGCTTGAAGTGATGCTTCATTGATTATGTTGTGAATGATAGTCTATTACCATGTTGTTATGCAAGAGTTGTCATGTCTTATTTACTTTATGTTATTGAGTCCTGGGGGTATTTAATACCCGAAAACTTAGTTGTTGTGTAGAGCCAGTGTCAGTTTTCACGAAAATCTTAGTCAAGCCATGATCCTTAGAACTCAGTCAGTTATAGAATTCAGTATTCTCAGACAGTTACAGAACTTAAGAAATCTCAGTAATCTAAGTATCATTAGCATTCTAACTTCAGTTCAGTACTCAGCTCAGATCTTAGTAGTATTCAAGAATTTAGTTTCAGACCTCAGTAGAATTCAAGTAATCAATTTAGAACTTAGTATTATCTAGTCAGATAACGAGATTCAAAAGTATTTCGTCAGAAAACAGAATCAAGTAAACTCAGTCAAATCAATCAAGTAAGATAATCAGTAATAGATTCAGCTCAATCTAGTACAGTCCAAGAATAATTTTATTGTCTTTCAGTTGGGAGTAGGAACTAGCACCGAGTGAGTGCAGGGATAACGGTTTTCCCGTTAGAGAGGAAGATTCATTAGTAATAGTCCCTGAACTCCAGAACTGCGTAGGCAGTGGAGGACCAAGAGTCACCCGTTAGATTAAGGCTTGACTATCATATTGCCTTAGGCTTGACTTCCTGTTCAGGGTCACCCGTTAGAGAGGTTTGACCATAGCAGAGGTCTTTACCCGTGGCATGGTATTAATACCCTTTCATCTGGGGTTACAAGTTAGACCCAACTAGATCAGATTTGGGGTATGTCGGTTAAGTGAGAACTCCCAGAGTTGCAGTTTCAGTATCAGTCTTCAGAGTAGAACTCAGAAATCAGGACTATCAGTTACAGTCACCCATCTCAGTAAGGAACTTAGATAGTTCCATAGATTCATGGACCACCTGCTAGATAGGCCTGGTCTCACATAAAGTTAATTAGTATCAGTACTAATAGAGTCGGAGATCACCCGTTAGATAGGCCTGATCTCAAACTCAGTCTGTCATTTCTTTTATTAAAAAATTCAGAGATCTTCCGCTAGAGAGGACTGATCTCAACTTCAGTACTCAATTATAGATATCAGAAGATTCAGTTAATCAGTAGCAGTACTAATAGGGCCAGAGATCACCCGTTAGATAGGCCTGATATCAAAGTCAGTACGTCATTTCTATTATTAAAAGATTCAGAGATCTTTCGCTAGAGAGGACTAATCTCAACATCAGTACTCAATTATCAATATCAGAAGATTTGGTTATTCATTATCTCAGTATTAGTAGTGAGTTCAGATGTCAGTAAAGCAGTATCCGAGTATCAGTATTCAAAGTCACGATGATTTTAGTTATGGTTTGTGCATTCATGCATATGTCCTCATTCGGTACTCTCATGTTATTTAGTTAAGCTATGTTCATGCATAAGACTTTGCATTTAGCCTTACCTTATCTAGCATACCAGTACATTCAAAGTACTGACGTATACTTTTCTCTTGCGCTATGGTGTCTTATATAATAGGTCCAGAAGCGCGAGATCCAGAGCACCCTTAGCAGTCCAGACTCAGTCAGCAGCACTAGACGTAGCAGTGAGTCCTCATTATTCGAGGATGATCCTTATTTTATTATGGCATTAGTCTCAGTTTATTTTTAGTAGACGGAGTTAGTTGGGGACATGTCCCATAAACTCCACAGTTCAGACAGTTAGAAGCTTTTCAGACAGATGTATCAGTATTCAGTTTTCAGTTTTGAGTATTTTAGATGTTTTTAACCTTATGGAAAGTTTCCGCCAGTTTTCCGTATTTATTATATTATATTATGCAGTGCTCAGGTACAGATATCAGTAGAGGTTTATCTTGTGGTCCTTCGAGATCATAAGCACCGTGTGGTATTCTGATTCCAGAAAATTAGGGCATTACACGTTGCCTATGTTTTCAGTAGGTGAAGGCCAAGCATCAGCAACCTGGTGGCTTGATTCAGAGGTTTCCCATTCATGAGTGGAAATGGGAGTGAATTACCGTGGACTTTATTATGAGTTGCCTCGTACTTCCTATGGTTCCAATGGTATTTATTTCATTGTGGATCGGTTGACCAAGTCGGCATATTTTATTCCTATTTAGATGTCCTTCAGTGCCAAGAGATTCGATTGTATCCTTGTTAGTGAGATACTTTATTTCCATTAGGTTCCTATACCTATTATTTCAGACCGGGGTTCAGTGTTCACTTCTAGCTTGTGGAGAGAGCTTCAGGAGGGTATGTTTACTTAGGTTAATCTTAGTGCAGCCTTTCCATCCTCAAACTAATAGTCAGTTAGAGCAGACTATTCACGTTCTTAAGGATATGCTTTGAGTCTGTGTTATGGAATTTGGAAGTCGGTGGGAGCAGCACTTAGCCTTGGCAGAGTTCGGATATAATAATAGTTATCATTAGAGTATTGAGATGACACCTTTTGAGGCTTTATATGGCAGGAGATGTCGTTCCCCGATTTGATGGTTTGAGACTTCTGAGATTAGACCCCGTGGTACTAACATGCTTTTAGAATAGTTGCATTGAGTCAGGGTGATTCATGATCGGTTAAGAGCATCTCAGAGTAGGCAGAAGGTTTATGCAGATCGTAGACTTTGTAACTTGAAATTTTGAGTTTTTGACTAGGTATACTTCCATGTATCGCCCATGAAGGGTGCGATGAGGTTCAGGAGAAAAGTCAAGCTCCGCCCCAGATATATTAGACCTTTTGAGACTGTTCTCATAGTTAGTGAGGTGTCTTGTGAGTTAACCTTACCCCCATATTTGATATTGTCCATCTTGTTTTCCATGTTTATATGATGTGACGATGAATCCCTAACCCATTTTATATGCTGATATAGGACTCGGTTCAGTTGGATGAGTGGTTAGCCTTTGTGGAGGAGCCTGTGCTCATTTTGATTAGTTGTCACGACCCTAACCAGGGCTTGGCCGTGATGGGTAACTCAAGTCCATCAAGGACTGAAGACCACCCCTTTTGCCTAACAAAATAGAACCTAGCACACCTAGCAGCGACTGAATTCCAAACATATAACAAGATAGAGTAAATAGTGACTCAAAAGTCTATGAATTACAACAACCAAAACCCATGCACAGTAATCCACAAAGCCCCAATACCATAAAAGCATCCTACGTCGGGACATTCCCCCAACCTTGACAATGACAATGACAATAATAATGTTAAAGTGAACTCTTCAATTTTGAGTTATGAAAGAAACTGATGAAATGACAATGTATTGCGGAGAATGGAAGCTCGCCACTTCACCATAAATGACCGATGAACCAAACTGATCCACCTAACACTACGCAGAAAAAGTTGAATTTCCTATGGACCCTGCATCGTGTGGGGATACAACATCCGAAGACGGTTAGTGGGATGAGCACTAGGATGTAACTCAGGGATACGGTTAAAGTAATGACAATTCAAAATCCAGTTCAACTCCATGTCCATGTTCACATACATATGTGCATACATATATGCTTATATAAAATGGTGGGATAGGGAACTGGGATTAATATGCACTTTAAAATCTTATCTTGGATTGTGTAGCTTAACTGTCATATAATAGTACCCACGGGCTATATAGGCCCCAGGTTTCACCCCCTGGTCAAGCCCCAGTGTGTGTAGATGAACGAACCAAAGAATAACCTTGTATATATATTCACGGGGGAGTCAAACCTCCAAATCATATACTAAGATGACTTAACCACCCGATGATGTAATGTAATATGGGGGACTCGAACCTCCCAATCATATAATAAGGTGGACTCAAACCACCTAGTCACAAGCACGGGGACTCGAACCTAAGGTAATTTAGACCCCTGCGCTGGAAAATATGGTGTACAGCTATGGTCCCTCAGGACCTCCACTTTCATGCCCAGCTACACAACCCTCTTTTAAGCCCTATTAAAACATTTAGCACAGATTCCTATTTATTGAACCATATTACACATTTAGGCATACATTGTGGGTATCGTCATACTAACTACACGTGCAAGGTAACATCAATATGTCAAATCAATTATCACCAATTGGGGGAATTCACAACCCTCTTGGTTCACTTATGTATTAGCTTGGGGAATTACACAATCCTATAAGGTTCAATTCAAAATCATTATGCTTCATTAGTTTTTCACATTATGCAATAGTTCAAGAATAGTTCAATATGCATACTATTCATATTCAAAGCCAATTTCAAAAGATAAGGTTGAGGTCATTACCACTTCAATTGTCAACACTCAAAATTTGGTCAAAATTGCAATCCTCTAGTTTATTCACCATGCCCATGCATCCTACAAGTTCAAAACCATAAATAAAGCATGAGCAATCATATGTAAACCATGGGAAACATTGTTCAAAAATAAACATTCAAAACCCTCAACCCATGTTCCAAAACCAATATCAAAACCACACGAGCAACTATTTAAAACACATGCTTTTAAAAAAATAATAGTTGGGGAAGAGTAACATGCCTGAAAGTATCACAATTATGGAGAGAAATCACCCTTGAGAACCCTGATAGATCAACTTCTTGGAAACTCTAAGTATCTTGACCTTGAAGATTTGAGAGTGTTTGAGAAGTTATTTTGATTTGTTTCAGAGTGATAATGATACCCTAAAGGGGTTTTGGGTCACTATTAGGGTAGACGGAAACTGTCCAAAGTGCCCTTAATGAAACACTGAAAAATTATTGCCAGTGACTACGGGTCACTGTATGACTCGTAAGGACACATTCTGACTCGTCACCACTAGTCACAGTCAAGACAGTATGTGAAGGACCCTTCTCTTGTGACCCTATGATTCACACCATACGAATCATCACGTGACCCTACAACTCATAGGATCCAAGTCATATTCAAGACAGAATATTTTGGACATCACACTGGTTTGGCTATGGATGGAACCATACGACTCATTTTGAGTCATTACGACTCGTAACCACCAGTCGTAGTCAAAGCAGTAACATTAGGCTAGCACACTGGTCTAGTTACGGTTAGGTCCATAAGACCAAAAATGACACGTTACGACTCATAGGGAGAGTCGTTATCTGGGTAGTGAGCTTAAAAACACAAAAAAATTCAAGGGCCAAAATTCGAGGTGTTTCATTCTTCCCGCTTAGGATAATTCGTCTCTGGATGATGAGACAAGGCATCCTTTAACAGGATTTAACACGAAACCACACTTACCTTTAACAAAGTCAAAAAACAAAGATGTCATGCAAATCACAATTTCCTTTAACAAAGTCAGAAAACAAAGGTGCTAAGATTAACACATACCTTAAGCACGATTATCGAGAACCGGGAACAAGAATGGGTATTTAGACCTCATGTACTCTTCAGCTTCCCAAGTAGATTCTTCAAACTTTTGGTTCCTCCTCATAACCTTCACCAAAACCACATCCTTAGTCTGTAACCAACAAACTTATTGATCTAAAATCTCAACCGGGACTTTCTCAAATGAACAGGAATTCAAAACACCAATACTCTCCAACAGAACCATCAAGGAAGGATCACCCACGCACTTCCTCAACATCGAAACATGAAAAATTGGGTGAACGAATCCCAAAAAATGAGGAAACTCTAACTCATAATCCACATTACCCACTTTTTCAAAATAAAATATTAACCCACATAACAAGGACTGAGCTTCCCCTTCTTTCCAAATGGCCTCACTTCCTTCATGGGAAATACCTTCAAGAACACCCAATTGCCAACTTCAAATTCCAACCCCCTTTGTGTGACATCTGCATAGAACTTTTGCTGACTTTGGGAGGTATTAAGCCTATCCCAAATCACATTTACCTTCTCTATAGCTCGATAAATCAAATTTGGACTAAACAATCCAGCCTCACCAACCTCAAACCAGCCAATAGAAGAGCAATATCTCCTACCATACAAAGCCTCAAATGGAGCCATAAAAATACTAGAGTGATAACTATTATTATAAGCAAACTCAATGAGGGGAAAATAATTAACCCAACTACCACCAATGTCAATCACACAAGCCCGAAGCATATCCTCCAACATCTGAATCGTCTTCGCCGCTTGTCTATCCACTTGAGGGTGAAAGGCAGTTCTAAGGCTCATCTTAGTTCCCAAACCTCTCTAAAGGGAATGCTAGAAGTGAGACAAAAATTGTGTACCGCGATGAGATATAATAGAAACATGTGCACCATGCAGCTTGACGATTTTCTAAATGAACAACTTTGTATAGTTATTAGCTGAAAAATTAGTCCTCACATATAAGAAATGAGCAGACTTAGTCATCCTATCCACGATGACCCAAATCGAATCAAACTAACCACGAGACCATGGAAGATTGGTAAAAAAATCCATATTAATCACCACACACTTTCACATAGCAACTCAATTTTTTGAAATAATCTACCAAGCCTTAAGTGCTTCACTTCACTTGCTGACATATCAAGCATTTAACCACAAAATTGGCCATATCTCTCTTTATGTTATTCCAGCAGTAGATCTCTTTTAAGTCATGGTAAATCTTTATTGAACTAGGATAAATATTATACCTTGACTCATGAGCCTCGGCCAAGATCCTCTCTCGTAACCCATCAAACTCGGGAAAACATAATCTACTTTGGTACCTCAGGATACCATCACCAATAATATCAAAATCCATCACTATCTGCTGACCAACATCATCTTTGATCCACATAACGATAGGATCCAAAACATATTTCTTCTTTACCTCAGCACCAAGAGATGACTTCACCACTTCTTGCACAATAACACCACCATCCTCAGAGTCTAACAAACAAACACCAAGATTATCTAGATCGTAAATATCCTTCCCCAAACCTTACTTCTCCTCATCAACATGATATAAGCTCCCTATGGACAACCTTCCAAGAGTATCAGCAACCATGTTAGCTTTACATGGATGATAGTGCAGACTCATATCATAATCCTTAAGCAACTCAAGCCATGTTCTTTGCCTGAGATTAAACTCCTTCTGTGTGAACACATACTGCAAGCACTTGTTATTAGAATAAATGTCAACATGAACTCCATAAAAGTATTAGCGCCAGATCTTTAAAACAAATACCACAATCAACAACTCCTAATCATGAGTCGTATAATTCCTTTCATAGACCTTCAATTGTCGAGAAGCATACGCCACCACCTTACCATGCTATATCAGAACACAAACCAATTCAACACGGGGCGCATCACAATAAACCATAAATCTATTAGTACCCTCAGGTAGTGTTAAAACAGGAGCAAAAGTCAACTTCTCAAAACTTAACTCACAAGCATTGGACCACAAGAACTTTACCTTCGTCTGGGTCAATTTAGCCAATGGAGCAGCAATATATGAGAATCTCTCCACAAACCTCCTTTAATAACCAACTAAACCCAAGAAACTCTGAATATCGATTAGAGTAGTGGGTCTAGGCCACTTCTTAATCACCACAACTTTTTGTGGATCCACCATGATCCTTTCACCAGAAGCAACATGACCCATAAAAGTAATAGCATTCAACCAGAACTCACACCTCGAGAACTTAGCATACAGCTGCTGCTCCTTAAGGGTCTACAACACTATACAAAGGTGATCGACATGATCCACCTCACTCTTCGAGTATACCAGAATATCATCAATGAACATAATGATGAAAAAGTCCAAAAACTGATAGAATACCTAGTTCATAAGATCCATAAATATTGTCGACACATTAGAAAAATTTAAAGACATCACTAAAAGCTCAAAATGACCATACTGGGTTCAAAAAGTAGTCTTAGGGATATCCACCTTCCTAATGTTCAACTGACAATAACCCTACAGAAGGTCAATCTTAGAGAAGTACTTAGCACCCTAAAGCTGGTCAATTAGGTTTTCAATCCTAGGAAGAGGATACTTATTCTTCACGGTCACCTTATTCAACTGGCGGTAATCTATACATATTCAAAGGGACCCATCCTTCTTATGCAGGAAGAATATAGGATCACCCCACGGGGAGACACTAGGGTGAATAAATACCATATCAAGAAGATCTTTCAACAGCTCCGCAAGTTCTTTCAACTCAGCTGGAGCCATTATATAGGGAGAGATACAGATTAGATGAGTGTCCGAACGAATATCAATCCTAAAATCAATCTCCCTATTAGGAGGAACACCAGAAAGATTATCAGGGAAAACCTTAGAAAATTCTTGATTAAATAGCTGAATCTGAAGCATAATGCATGAACAGAACCGAATTCACAATTTGGATGGGCGTGAATAAATTACCTCATGGAATAGCAATACTCATGAAACTTTGGATAGCAAGACTAGGAGGAAAGTTAGAAATCATTAGGAAATTATCTTTTTGATTGCTAAAATGAATTGTTGGCTATCGAACTGAATTATACTGAAAGTTTATACTCAACTGGAGTATTTGTTCAACACTTTTTGCAAGAAGTTCTAATAACATTAGGGAGTAAAGAATTTTTAGGCATGATCTGAATTAAATATATGAATAAGGAATCGTAACATGGTTGTAACTCTATAACGTGGAGCATAGGACTATAAAACTTACTAGTCCTTAGTCAATGCAACTGCTAACTTTCAAGCTTAGCCACACTTCTAAAATACTCCCTCAACTATACTTTTCCCCTTAAATACTATGCTCATTTGATTCAACTTATAATCCTCATATGGGTACATATAACTACTCAAGCCAAAGTCTGAGTTGAAATACATACTCTCGCCATGTTCAAGCCTAACAAAAAATTACAAGGTGCAACACATAACATCGTAATACTAGTATAAACCACAGATTCGATACCCCATACATGTTTTACAACCCTCATCTCAAGAATAATTCTTCTTATCACTTCAACAACTAAATTTAACCTCTTACTAGGAACTCACTAATGCACAATGCACCCCTACACTTATATACCAACATGACATTCAAGCCTATCATTATAACCACATATGAACTTCTAGGTAAATACCTATAAAAGCATCTTTCACATATTCTCTAAACCTCTATCAATAACAAATTTCTTGAACTATTCTTAAGAAGACACACATGAAATTCTTAACTAACCATGATATACACCAAAATCTTTGCCTTAATTTTCCTTTATACTTATAGCCTTAGCTAGAACAAACATAAAATAATCTTTCCCAATAAAAAATATTTACTCTCTCCCATCTAAACAATTAATCATCACCACTATTATTTCATAAGCAGAGGTCACTAAATAGTGAGAACATGAGAACTTGAAGAATAAGTAAATACTATACATAACTTTGACACATAATTAAGGCCTGAGGGATAGAGTATCAAAGGCATGAATTCATTAAAGGGGTCAAAATTGAGAGCATACATGACATAATCTGAATTTCGTTGGTCATTAAGAGTGCAATATGAGTTATGGGAACTGAGCATACTGTAAGGCATGAGTACATGAGACATGAGTTGCATGACCTGAGTTTGGAGCTCATAAATTCATGGAGTATGATTCGTATTGCTTAGCAAACTCGAACTCCTCACACTAGGAAATGGAAGCCTATATGGTTTTATGGAAAGTGCATAAATGTAAGTTATGATCATAGAGATAACTTGTAAGGCTTGAGAAGATGTCGTGATGACTGAAGTACAAAAGTTTATACTAAGATAAGAATTGGTAGGGCATCTTCCTCCCCTAGTGTTTTTCTACAACACACTAGCCTCACTACTAGAATCTGAGAGCCTGACATAGTTTCTAGTTCTATTATCTCCCATTAGATTCAAGCCATCATTCTAAATCTGTGGATCCCTTTAATAAAATCTAAACTAAACTGCAATAATTTTACTCTAGGGTTCGAGATATAACAATATACATAGATAATAATATCACCCTGAAAGACTATACCTGAAAGTGTAAAACCCACTGCTAATACTTCCTTCTGAGATAGAACTCTTAACTTTTGATAGCCCCAATAGTCATAATATAACAACTTAAACGCTTACTAACTTAAAATCTTTAGGAGTATCACCATACCATGAGTTCACACCATGTAGAATTTCAACTCTTCTTTCTATTAGATCAATCATCAAAGATTCAAACTTAGATTCTAAGACTTAACATGGATATTCCAAAACTTTTAATGAACCATAATAACTTGCTTCATATCCTACTAATATCACATCTCTAAAATTATATTTTTCTCCAAATCGTGAGAATTACCATTACACAAAAATAACCAGCATCAACAACCTATAACCCATAACTTAGCTGGAAAAAATATCATTTACTAGTCTACTAGCCTCATTCGCACTTAGCAACACAAGGGTACTATCTAAGCGCACTCACTTTAAAAATATAGAAATAATACAATCCCATATCACCTTGGGCACATCTCTAAATAAAACCTATACCATTATACTTAATTCTGAATTAATAAACTTAAATTCTTGCATACACTATTTCAAGCCTACTAGTTCAAGTTCATACAACTAGCCCCATGGATACAAAGTCTACTAAATCTAGACAAACACTGTTGTGAGAACTTTTGAAGAATGTTTTCCATTGGTATGAATGTCTTAATATGAGGATTGTAATACTTTTGTCGCATTATCACCTCTTTGCTACCATGATTTCTTATGCTAACCGTTCCGACCTGCTCAACCAATTGTTTTAAACTTGTTCTTGCATGTAAAAATCTTTTCAAATATGCGTTAATAAATTCGAGCATCCAGTTGTTATCATTCCAGCAAAAAATAGCCCTTCAAATAAGATAATGCCCATGATGCACGATTCAATTATAGCAACTTGATATGCCTATCTGATTCAAGATCAAATTTGGAAATCAATTCATTCTATTGGAGTTCAAATTCTTCAGTGCTACCAAGATCATAAAGCCTGTGAATTTCAAATTTAAATTGCAAATACTTTGAACCAAGGACACATGAAAACCAAGTGGAGAACTTGGATGTAATAAGTCATATGCAAAATACATGTTTGGTGTGCGGTAGTTCATTTGTAATTGCTTCTATTAAGCCAAGATCTTGATTTGTTAATATAGTTTGTGGATGCTTTCCATTTATGAGCCGCAAAAAACTCTACATAATGAGTAATATTATCTATACAGTTAGAAATTCTTTTAAAACAAATAAAGAATATAACAACATTAACCTTTAGCGCCCACGAAAAGGAAGATGCTTTCTCATTTTGCAAAAGAACACAACCAAAAAAAATAGATTTCCCATGATTATCTACACCAATACAAACTCCTAATGGCATCTCATAATGATTCAATAGGCAAGTAGTATAATAAACAACTACATCTCCAAAAAAATTAAATGCACGAATAGAATCTCCAAATGTCCAAATAATATTTTCAAGTCTTTGAAATGCATCAACAGTAAAATCATATTGAATATCACCATTCTTATCTTTTAAATTCTTACATATTTTTAGTAGCTCTAATGCATCACTTTCAATATTGGAAGAACTTTCAGATTGAACAAAGTTCCTTATATATTTTTCCGTAAAAGGAAATTGACCCGAATCTACTCCCTTTTCTAATTCAAGTACTCTTCTTATTAAACTCATGGAACAATCAGCTCTTGCAAAAAGTGTAATTCGCTTTTGATCAACTGTGTTAATATTTTGATAAGAGGGGAGAAATCTCACCTTCTTATCACTCAATAGTTCATGATTGTGGACATTATCAAAACATACCACTTTTCAATGAGTTACTTCATCAATTATATCTTTGGAAATGGACATTTTATCTTTACAACTACATCTGGAAGATTTTTGATCTCTTTGTCGGTCTTTGTCTGCTATCTTTTGAGAACGACACTTACCGGATCGATGACAAACATAATCCCTTTTATAAATTCTCATAGGATGTTCTGTACTTCCCAAATGATGCTCACGTCTAACTGATAAGCCATGTCTTTTAGAAAATTTACATAGCAATTATAAGACTCATCATCACTATTATACACTTTGCCACTCTTTAAACTATTATCACTGCTATCAATATTATTTTCTTGTCTAAGTTATTCTGGTAAAATTGTTTTAGCTCCTACAACTACATTTTTTGCACCCAATATCACCACATGGACATCGACTTCTTGAAACTCCTATAATAGAATCACTGATACTATTAAGGACCTGTGTTTTTTAGACCATTCAAAGAAACAATTTTAGTTTGTCAGCACCCAATATCAAAAACGTAAATGTTGAGTTTATGAATAAAAAATAAGGATAAAGCTAAAGAAACTAAGAAAGTAAATAATAGAATCATATTCGATACACTTGTTTCAAAAAGGAAAAAATATTACATTTAACCTTACAATTTAATGAACCAAGGAAACAGTATTTAAAAACTATATTCTAACCTCTATAATGCATTGACCAATGTTGGGAGAAGAGAAAACTTTTAAAATAAATTGAAATTTCAGAGAGAAGATGGTTGCTTAGTCTTTTTTTCCCACCAGTATTATATTTAGATATAAAGGGAGGGAAAAATTGGAGAATTTTGGATGAAAGGACCAAAAAGTCCATATTTTTAATGAATAGTAAGGACATTTATGTAAAGTAAAAAGTGGGGATGGTACTAATATACTACCTTCATGTGTGTGTATATATATATATATAATTATTGATATGGCTTTCGAATGTAATTAATTATATGATTTATAGATATGACTAATGATATGGCTTATATATACATATATATGATTATTGATTTGGCTTTCGGATATGATTAATGATATGATTTATAGATATGACTAATGATATGGCGCATATGTATATATATATGATTATTGATATGGCTTTCGGATATGATTAATGATATGGCCTATTGACATGTTTAATGATATAGTTATAGATGTGATTAATGACATAGCTTATAAATATGATTATCGGCTTATAGATATAATCATTGGTATAATTTATGGATATGACTATAGACATGGCATATTGGCATGGTTATTGGCATGACTTAATAGATGTGGTATTGGTATGGTTCATAGGTGTGGGTATCGATGTGACTTATGGTTGTGATTCTTGTTCTGGTGTATAGATACGAGTAAAAGGGGTGGTCTTTAGTTATAGTTAATTGGTATAGTCTAGTGAGTTAGTTCATTGATATGTCTTGTTGTTATGGTTCGTTGATACAGGTTATATATATGAGTTCCGGTTCTAGTCTGGGACTGATGACAGTGATGATGGTATTGATAATGTGAGTTTCGGATCAAGTAGGCTAATGATGATGATTCCACTGAGTTTCGGTTCAAGTCCAGCATTGGTAGTTAATATAATAAGATATGGTTTTGATGGAATCTTGGTTATGGCATGATAATTGGTAATTTTTAGCCATTCGGTTGCTTAGTTTCCTTGATTGTACCCTCCAGGCTTATAGGGCCCTGCGTTGGGTTATTTACTTTTCCGTACATATTAGCTTATGGGAGCCAATCTTGTAGTTATAGTGTGTGTGATATTTATGATACCATTTCATATGTATTTAAATATTTATGTACTTGGTATTGGAGCTTATTTTTAGGTTTGCCCCCTTTTCCTTGACTTAGCTTATTTTATCTTGTATCTTATCGTACTTATATCATGATTTAGCTCTATCGGCCGATGATGCCTACTGAGTACCCAAGGTTTTGTTACTCGTACTACACTTCTATACCTTTTTGGTAAAGATTCGAGTACTAGCTGTCATCGCTGATTCAACACTCGTGCAGGGTTGATTTTAGAGATTGGGTAAGCTCTTGGAGTCGAAGTTACCATTTTTCCTTATATTTATCTATGTCTAGTCTTTCATCTTCGAGACAGATTGTATTTCACTATTTAGTACTCATATTTCATTGGTAGTAGCTCTTGTACCGATATTACTGAGTCTTGGGATGATTTTTTTATGTTCTATCTATATATTAGACCATTATGACTGTGTTATTGCTATTTAAGTCTTTAATTGTTAATTTTCGGCTTTTAGGTCATTTTTCACCAAGTTAACCCATTGCATCTAAACCTGGGATATCATTCGGCTTACCTACTAGCGGTATAGAGTAGTTGTCATCATGACTCATAAATTGGGTCGTGACACCAATCCTTGCCAAAGATGACCTCAAAATCTACTAATATAGGATGACCAGATCTACCCAAGTATCACGCCCAGCAAAGGTGACAACACAGGATTGGTGCATCTGATCCACCACTAAAGAGTCCACTATAGGGGTAGATATACGAATAGGCATGGTAGGAGGATCACAAGTATAATCAAAACCAGAAGCAAAATATATAGACATAAAGGAGAAAGTCGACCACAGATCAAATTACACAGATGCGGATCTGAAGCAATTTGGGAAAATACCTATGATAACAATATCAGAAACCTTTGCCTCAGGTCTAGCAGGTATAGCATAGCATTGGCCATGTTCTCTACCAGACTGAGCAATCGCTCGACCACCACCATGGGTTCCACTACCTCTGTCTTACGCACCTCTAGAGGTACCTCTACCACTCTAAGAGTCACCTCTCATTATTGATATAGGAGTAAGTTTGAAAATAGGTGGGAACAATCTTTGCACACATGGCAAAACTCATCACACACATAACTACCTATGCAGTCCAACTCAATCTGAAGAGGTGCGGCTGAGCTAGAACGACCACCCTGGGACCACGCTCGACTACCCATAGTCGTTAAACCCAACTATCAACAGCCCGAACCCTATAAAGATACCTGCATAGGTCCATTATAATAACTATGAGAACCTATAAAATCTTTGCCTCAAGAGGCGTGTCCAATAAACTCGCCCTGATAGTGCATCACACTACCATTTAGGTAGTAGCCAACTGGAAAGAAGCATCCAATCTCTTTATGAACTTCCGAATCTTCTCAGATTCAATGGCAATACTAGAAAAAAACTATCTGTACAAGGCATAGAAATGTACAATATACTTAGTAATAGTCATGGAGCCCTGCTCCAAGTGATCAAAATTGTCTCTCATCTGATCCCTCAAACTGTTGGGCATAAATCTGTCCAAAAAGGCCTCAGCAAACTGATCCCAAGTCATCTCTTGCGAACCAAGGGGTCTGCAACTAACAAGTGACCTCGACCGATCCTTGGCTATATCTCTTTACTGGTAGGTAGTGTTAGCAACCCAACCCTATGCGGCTCGAGAAATTAAAGTTATGCAACTTCTCCCGACAATCAATCAAGAGCTAGTAGTCATCCTCGCCTATAAAACCACTGAACTTGGGTGGACCCAACCGAGTAAATCTCTCAAACCCCTTTTCATCCTTAAAAGACATAAATGTACCCGTAGTAATAAATGGCCTAGTGAATATGGTCAATTGTGATCCCACCTGAGGGGCTAACATAGATAAAGGTTGAACTCCTAAACTCAAAATACCATACTCATATACTAGCACAGAAAGAGGAACAACACTCGGAGTCTACGGAATACCATAAGTAGATGTCAATACTATTGGAGGAACCACACTCAGACCCAAAGAAACACTATAGGCAAACTCTGGCACAGATGGAGGTATACCACCAAAAGTGGGAAGAACACCATAATCAGACTCTAGCACCAATAGAGGTACAATACTCGGAGCTGGAGGAACACCATAAGAAGAATCTTGCACCAATGGAGGTGCTATACTTAAAGTTAGAGGAACACCAGGTACACTCAATAACCCTCTAAATAAGTCAGCAAATGAATGAATAACCCCTCCAAGACCAGTGTAGTAGTACTCTGCAAAACTTGAGTAGGTCTCATATCTCTAGCATGCTCAACCTCAGGATCAGGGGAAATCCCCCTTATACTACCTCTATAAGGGACAGATCCTTGTACTCATTCTCTATCGCAGGCCCATCCACGAGTCTTAAGTCATCCTCTAGATTAGGCTATCTCCTCTTATGCTAGCTCAGTATCTCTAGCCTTATGTGATCTAGTCCTCACCATCTGCGCAGAAAGAGTGAATCACAATTTAGATTATAGGATATGGAAAATCCATATAATAAGGAACAAATAAGGAAGTTTCCTAAAGATATTACATAGCCTATCAAAGATAGAGACGAACATCTACCTATCGATCTGCCAGAATCTACCAGACACCCTATTTTTACACTAATGAGATCGATGAACCTGGCTACTCTATTATCAATTTATCACAACCCAAAAATAAAGGTCATGATAGAACTTATTGCAACCAATTCTTGACAAGTGAGACAATTACCAAATTGATAAAAAAAAAAGTATAACAATTCCCAAGGTGAGACTTCTAAAGCTAAGTCAGACTATACATATATACAATAACAGTAGAAGTCATAACAATAAATATACCATAAACCATACAAAAATTTGGTGTCACGGTGTGAGAGCAATCTACATACAACTAAGAACAAGAAATACAACTGAACTCAAAGAAAAACTATAAGTTTGTTGCTAAATATGAAGTAAAATATCCATTGGATAGGAGGAGGTCTAAGGTCGACTCTAAAGGCATAGAGCGACCACTACCTAAAAGATGTTAATAACCAATTGCACGACTGGATCTGCATCGAAAGGGCATAGTAGGGATGAGTATGGTCCACTTGTACCCAGTAGGTATCATAGGTCGACTCAACAAAGTAGAAAATAATTTATATAAATACATACTATGAGCACGTCACCTTTAATCAGAAAATATCCCATACAGTAGCTCACATTGTCTCCAATAGTAGTTCAAAATATAGCACATAAATAATAAAAATAGGTACATAAAAAAACTGAGTTAGCATGCATTGAATAAAACACAGAAGCACAACACTAAAGATGCATAATGTATGAAATGCAATGATGATGATAATAATGATGATGTGATATGATCAAGGTTATTGCATAACTTCTGTACACACCTACCAAGCCTCAGCACTTCCAGGTAGGAACCATTGGGGGTTCTTAACCCATATACTTTCTCAATACTCAATCCCAATATCAATAAATATATATATATCTACTCTCCAACTCGTGGACTATGATAGAGGATTTTGTAAAAGTGTCTCATTTTTGTCAAATAATTGATGTTTCCTCGATGGTACCAATGTATCATGAATGTATATATGCTATGAGGATGTAATACTCTCCATCAAACCAGTATGAAGATCTCAAATCCATTCAATATATGTACACTGACACGACCGTAAAATCGGGCCATGTCGTATGGGCACCTCAAGCCCATATAAACCGGAGGTCGCCTGGTAGCCCATCATAATCATCACATCAATCACAGGGTTGGATGAATCCCGATAATATAAAGACATAGCTGAAAACGTACTACAAGTCATACCTTAAACATATCTAAGCACTTCGTTAGATTCATCAACTATCCAATATACCTAAGTCCACAGTCATCAACAATACCTCTATACAACCGAAGTTTAGAAATGTATATGTCGGTAGAAGCCCCCGACAATAGCCAAACCAAGTCAAATGACTAAGTCTAAAGATATGAGACCTAAGATAAAGGTCTTCCGAAGAAATGAAGCTCACCACTCTAAAGTCAATGAATGAACCACTTCGATCACCTAATCACTGTAAAGGAAGAGAAGAAGATGCTCCGGACCCTATGCCATGTGGGGACATAGCGTCTGGAGACGGTTAGCGGTTGGAACGCTAGCATGTAAATCAAATATAAGGATAAAATAGCATCATCGTTCAACAATAAGTCAATATACATCATATTCAATCACATTCATAACCTTATTCATACGTATAGGCATATCACATGCTAACAAAGGGGACAAGTCTTATCAACACTTAAGAAGCACTTGTTCATCATGCATACAATGAAGGACTCCAACCTTCCACTCTCATAGCTTCAAGCATTTCTTATTAGGCATAGGACTTTAACCATATTTGCATATCATCAAGTAAGGGATCCTAAACACATACATATCTATTTAAGTGGGGGGCTCTAACCACTCGTACACATTTATTCAAGCAAGGGACTCAAACCACATGCTCACATATTAGGCAATGGACTCTAACCTCATGCCATATTAGATAGGGGACCCTAACCTTAAGCCAATTCATTTGGCAAGGCACTTCGACCTAATGAGATCTCATTATGCAAGGGACTTTAACCACAAGCGGTTTCATTAGGCAAGGGACTCTACCCTCAATCCATCATGATAATCATTAGTTGACATTAGGACTCTAACCCTTTGTCCATGCACCAACGTACCATCGATTCCACACATAAGGACTTCAACCCATTTAGCCAATTAAACATCGTACATGGCCACATGGTCCTCATGGGAGCCTCCATTGCTCAACTATTTCAATAGGTCATTGCTTAATTAAACTCATTATAAAATTCAAACTATAGTCCTCAAGACCCTTACAAGCCATTCACACTTCATTAACAATTCTATACCACAATTTCGTTCAACACATAATTCAAGTTCATTTTTATGTTAGGGACTTTAACCCCCTTCTTATTCATCAAACCATCAAGGTCATCAATTACACAATACATGGCTCTTTTTAAATTCTCAATATCATTTATCAAGAATTCTTACATATTGGGCCATTTCCCTAGTTCAAAGCACCATTAACATGTAACTAGACATCTCACTTAGACATTTTCTTAAACATCTTGTGTACATACCTTTACCAAGGCTAATTTCATGGTAGAAATTATCAAGACTGGGGTTACTCAAGACCAACATGTTAGACCATATACAACAACCGTTCATGTGTGAAAACTACCATCAATAACATGTATAAGCATAAGTCTAAGGAAGAATCATCATATTTCATCATTAAGCAACAAAACCCCTTTTCATTTGATTTCAAAATCACCATGTACACTTACTAATCTAAGTGTGAAATATATGGGTTTAATTATTTAGCAAGGGGAAGAGTTACATGCCTTAAACATGATGAATCACCAAGAATATTGACTCCCCTTTACCTCTTGAAGACCTCTCTTGAAACCCTAGCCTCCAATTCTTCAAAGATGAGTTTGAGAGTGTTTAGGGTGTTTGATCCATCAAAATAGATGTTTAGGAGGCTACACACACTTATATAGTGAGAGTACTTAGGGTTTTAAACATGGGAAATGACCACAAGACCCTTAGGTAAAGGCTGAAAATTAAACCCGTCCATGGGTACGACTCACTTAAGTAGTCGTACCCTAGGGTACGAGTGGTACCCTCACTCGTACTCTAGGATCCTCCTAGGTCACACACACTGTTAAGGATATGACCATACACCCATGAGTCATATCCACATGGTACGACTCACCCTAAACTTGTATGCTCTACTCGTAACAAAATCAGCCAGTCCAAGCTAAGACCTCACCCCATACGACTCATCTAGGTACAAATTGTACCCTTAGGTACTATTGAGGGAAGGGTTACTCGTACCTAAGATAATGAGTGACTCTCACCACATTTCCTAGGGTACAAAAGGGAAGGAGGAGAAGGATATGGCTCGTATCCAAGGGGTACGACTGAAGGCCCTAGTCGTACCCACCCTAGTGACACTAAAAGATGAAGTTTTTCAATGGTTCTAAATCTAGGTGTTTCATACACGTGAGTTCAGAATCTACCCAATATGACAACTACCCATGATTTAGCATAAGTAATGTGCTATTGAAATAGATATACATGTAAGACATCATAAATATTATAATTACCCCAACTTGGGTATTTCTATCATAAAGAAAACTACCAATGCATATATATATATATATATATATATATATATATATGACTAATAATTTTAGATAAAGCCCCTACACGGGCAACACACAATAAATATCATCTTAAATCACCAATAATAATAATATGAGCCCTCACATGGGCACACCATAGTAATAATACGATTTCCATGATTAATTACTCCTCATAACATGCTTTTATATACAAATTAACTACCCAATCCAATCTGAAGAAAGTTAAGTCATAACCTACCTCATGACGTCAAAATCCAAACCTAAAGTCCTTCAATACAGAGCTTTCGCCTTTAGAACAACCTTAAAATCAACTAAAATATACAAATATATAATCTACGTTAAAAGAAAGTCAACGATACCCATATTTCCCACTTTCAAGTCAGGGTCAAAATGGACCCCCAAAATTGGTTTTTGAAATTAAAAATTAAAATCCAAATTTGTGTTTAGAAAAACCTTACCCATGATTGAAGGAAACCATAGGAGAAAACCCAAGTGAAAATGGATTAAAAATAATTCTTAAATCAAAAAAAATACCATTTGGGCCTTTCAGACAAAAAATCCTCAAATCCTAATTTGAAATACCGATTTAAAAAGGTTTTAAATGATATACTCGAAGTAAAATAATTGAGATAGTGATTTAGAGCTTACCCAAGCTTGAAAATGGAAAAAAGTCTCAAGAATCTCTTAACACGAAGCTTCAAATATCAAAAATAGAAGAAAATTTGAGAAAATGAACTTTTATACCTATCCATGAATCACTGCTAAAGCGGTCAAATGACTTTTAAAGAGGTCATCACTTAAACGAGGGTTGACTGCTTAAGTGGTCCAGCCCAAAAGAGATGGGTCGCTAAAGCAGTACCCTATCGCTAAAGCGGCGATCGTTTAAGAGGTAAAGCATTCACTTTAGAGGTAGTTGAATACTAATGCGGTGCCATAAAAGTACTGTGTCGGCTGCTTAAGAGACTATTGCTAAAGTAGCTGCCACAACATTCAGTTGGATCAACAACTATGCTAAGTTGTAAAGTTGTCGATCCACCACTTGAGATTCGTTTGGAATCCCGTGAAGGCAAACAAAATATGCTATTAGACTAAATTTGATGTTCCAGACTCAAGGACGACATCGTATTTTCGAAAAGAGCCAGTTTTCACAAAATTAAAACCTCGGGACCTAATTTCACTAATTTTCAAACCAAGGATCGAAATGAGATCCAAAATCCATAAAAACTAATCAACCACGCTACCAATCTAAAATTGACATTTTGGATCTGCTGGCACAGATCATTTTGCCATCCAACACACAAAACAATAATTATTGATTAAAGTCAACTATAAGTCCTTTCCAACCTCTAAAAACCATAAACTCGCACAAATTGTTCTGGAAAGCATCAGGAATCGTACCAACCATCCCACAAACCAAAAACAACACATAGCAACCACAGAGAGGGTAAAATGGTCAAAACACATAAAAAAGATCACATAATTAAGTCATTACAATATCCACCACTAAAAATCTAATTCTTCCTCAAACTAAAGACAAGAGAAATACCTAAATCAGTGAAAAGTTGGGGTTAACTACTATGTATGTCGTACTCGACCTCCTAAGTAGCCTCATCTATGAATGGTGTAGCCACTGGACTTTAACCATCAGAATATCTCTGGAACGCAATCGCCTAACTTCCCGGGCTAAAATAGAGATTGCCTCTTCAACAAAGGACAACCTCTCATCTAACTGCATTGTGTCACAACGAATGACATGAGTCTTGTACAGAATATAACATCGTAGCATAGATACATAAGAATTGAATGAATGGCTGAAAAATCTGGAGGTAATTCTAACTCATAAGCTACATCCGCAATGGTCCGAAGAATATCAAATTACCCGATATACCTTGGGCTAAGCTTGACCCTCTTTCCAAATTTCACCATGCCCTTCATGGGCGATACACAAAGGAAGACTCAATCACCAATACTAAATCTCAATGCACAAATTGTACGATCCACATATAACTTCTGCCTACTCTAAGCCACTCGAAGTTTATCCTGAATGATCAAACTCAATTCAGAGACTCGCGAAGCAAGTTCATACCCCGAGGTCTAATTTTAGAAATCTCAAACCAACTAACCAGCTAGTGAGAGATAATGCCTACAATATATAAAGCCTCAAAGGGTGCCATCTTAATGCTCCAATGGTAGCTATTATTATATGCAAACTCTGCCAAGGCTAAATATTGCTCCCACTGACCTCCAGAGTTCATAACACAAGCGTGGAGCATATCCTCCAAAACCTGAATACTCTACTTAGTTTGATTGTCTGTTTGGGGATGAAAAGTTGTGTTAAGATCAACTCAGGTACCCAACTCCTCCTGAAAGGTCTTTCAGAAGTGAAAAGTGAAAACTATACCTCTATCTGAGATAATAGACACTGGTACACCATGAAGATGAACTATCTCACAAACATAGATACGGCTAACCTCTTAGCACTGAAGGAAAGCTGAATAGGAATGAAATGAACAGCCTATTCAATTGAACCACAATGATCCAAACACTGTCAGAACCACAAGAAGTACGAGGAAACCCAGCCATGAAGTCCTTAATGATACGTTCCCACTTCAACTCGAGAATGGGTAACCTTTGAAGTAAAGCACCAGGACTCAAATGCTTGACCTTAACCTACTGACAACATAGGTAACAAGCTACAAAATCTACTACATCCTTCCGCATACCACCCACCAGTAGTGTTTTCTAAAATCACGATACATCTTGGTCATTCCCGGATGAATGGAGTACCAAGAACAATAGGCCTCCTCAAAGATAAATCTCACCCAATCACCTACTCTCAGTATACAAACTTAGCCTTCAATCCTCAAAACACCAACGGAGTCAAGTGAAGCTTCCTTATCATTGCCACTCAACACCTTATATCGAATCATTCTCAAACCAATATCATAAAACTGGTGCCCGAATCTATTCCAAGCTTGAAAATGCCAGAAATTGCTAAAAAATCTCTTAACTTGAAGCTCTAAGTCTCAAAATAGAAGAAAAATTTATAAAATAGATTTTTATACTTGTCCAACTATGACGGCTAAAGAGGTCATCGCTTAAGCGCGGGTTGACTGCTCCAAAATAGATGGTCCACTAAAGCGGTCAACCATCCACTTTAATAGTAGTTGACTGCCAAAGCGGTGTCGCTAAAGTTGTGCATTGGCTGCTTAGCGGTCCTTTGGCCGTTAAAGCGGTTGCACCAGCATTCAGCTGGATTAGCAACTTTGCTAAGTTGCAAAGTTATTGATCCACCCCACGGAATTCATTTGGAATTCGGTGAAGGCAAAAAAAATATGCTACTAGACTAAATTGAATGTTCCAGGCTCAATGGCGACATCAGATTTTCAAAGAGAGGTTGTTTTCAGAAAATTGACCCGCATGACCTAATTTCACTAATTTTTGAATCAAAGATCGAAATGAGATTCAAAAGTCATAAAATCAAATCGACCATGCTTCCAACTCAAAATAAATGTTCCAGATCTGCTCGCTCAGTCCATTTTATCATCCGACACCCAGAGTAATAAATGTTGAATGAAGTCAACTATAATAAAGCTTTTCCAATCTCTAAAAATTACAAACTCGCACAAATTGTTTTAGATTGCATCGAAAATTATGCCAACCATCCCCACACCTCAGTAACAATTCATAATTATCATAAGGAGGGGTACAATGGTCAAAACACATAAAAATAGAAAGTTCACATAATCAAGTCATTACACCAAGAATCTTTCGCACGATGTCACACTATCAAAATAGTCATCTACGTATTAGTATGAGAATAATGATACTCATATTGCATTTTATGCTTCGAGTTCAAAAGTGAGTCAAACTATGGAGGCCTTTTGTGAAATTACAATCTCTAAATTGCCAATACATCCCTCTATGCTCAAGGATCATTTAACCTCAAGAATGAGTGAATTTCAAGTGTAAATGATACTTCAATCAACCCATTAAATAACGAGAAATTTATGACTAAATTGGAGAATTAAATCAAGAATTTGACGAAAACTTAAAAGTATTATGAAGAGAAATGGCTTTTTTGAGATCACCAATACCTCACGATCACCCAGTGATCAATCGCCAAATTTTCCACACTCTTTAGGGCTTTAATTCTCTTGAGAGTTAGAGAAAATAGGAGAAAAATGGGTGGGGGATGAAATTCCCCTGCGGTTACCTCTTAAGTGGTCGCCGCTAAAGTGGTATAAGATTGCTTATGCTTAAGCGATCCATGGAACTTTGCCGACCTCTGCTAAAGCGGAAAAGACATTGCTTAAGTGACGTCCACTTTAGCGATCAGGCCTTCGCTATAGTGACATAGGCGAGACCAGACTTGACACTAAAGTGATCACCGCTTAAGCAACCAAAGTTTGCATAAGCAGTTGCACTAGTTGAATTCATGCACCAGCTAAACTTTGATTTTGACAAGTTTTTGACCCTTCGAGACTTATTCAGAATATCGTGAACACAGCCGAACTATGATACCCTATCAAATTTGACATTCTAGACTCAATGGCGCCATCAAATTTTCTATTCGAAGTCATTATAAAGATGAGCTCCACAACCAAAGGCCACTTTTACCAAAATCCGTCCTATAGCTTAAAATGAGTTTAGAAGCCTTGAAATCCAAATCAAACGTCCCTCTAGCCTGAAATAGATATTCTAGACCTGATGAAACTGTCAAAATTAGAATACGAGGTCATTAACCTGAAGTTTATGCCCGATAGCCAATCCTTATCATAGAAGACTTCAAAATAGAGAACTGGCTCTAAAAATAAAAAAAAATCACTCGATAACTAAATTGTCAGCTCCAGCAAGTCACAAATGACTTGGGACAGCTATAGAAAAACTCTAAACGGCTAAATGTGTGGGAATACAGAAAATAACCTGGAAGGTCATTCACACTAAAATTAATCTTACTAGGTGTGTCAAATTATTTACAACAATTTTTAAGGTGATCGAAACAAATAAAATATGATGAAACATTGATTTTACTGATAAGTATTTGTGAGTATAACTCTATTTATACCTTGATTCTTCTCTCCGAAATATCTTTAGTATTTTGAAGAATTTTATTAGTGTATTTCTCAAATATAGAATGATATGGATCTTCTTGTGAAATATTTGATCGTCAAGAACATTGAACAACACTTTGCTTTGTGAAAGAAAATAATGTCTTAATCTCTTTGTGAATACTCAAAGATTTTATGGGATTTTAGTGATGTTATTTTGAAAAAATATATACTATTCTATATAGGTGTGAGCTATGTTTTATGATTGAATAGCCTTCAAAAAATTCTATCGAGCATTAGACTTGACTTAGATCAGGTAAATTTTCTTATATTCACCACATTTATACTAAGTCATTGAAGTTTGAAAGTTATAGCATTCTTTGAAATTCCCTCTAAATAAGTGTCCTCTTGGGCAAAGAGCATCAATACCTGCTTTTAGGATTGTCATTTAATTAACTTCTTTTATAATCTTTTATAAGTTCACCCTCTTTAGGAGAAAGTTCAGACATTCGCGTATGAAACTTGATAACTTCCGATATTTGTGTCGGATAGTGTGGCCTCATGATGGCCAAACATAAAATTGGATAAATTTTTAGTCAAGTATGTCTTAATTTTTCATATATGTTTGCACCTCAGTCGTACATGTAAAAACTGAGTGAAATTGCAGACATGCGCATTTAAATATAAAATAATAATCTTGTTCTTCAAACTTCAATAGTTCAACACAAAATTAAACACTCAAATATACTCTAAATTAGTTCAAATTTAAAATAAAAGTTTCACATATCATAAAGAATCAAATACAATCATTAATTTATGAAAAAAATACAAAAAAATCTAACAAACCTATTTAACACCCTTTTAATTTTTTTTTTCAAATTTGTACTATAGTCATACATACACAACTAAATTACATGTATCTATACCACCTTTTTAAAAAAGATACTAACTTTTTGAAGGTCCTACTCCCCTTCCTTCATATTTAGAATGAACCTATTATACCTTTTTGAGCCCATGTGGTATAGAAAGTGTAATACACTTTTTAATAAAGCGTGAAATAAAAAATAATAATTTCCTTTACCATTTGTTTCATAAAAAATACTCTACTTTTAAATTTTATTTATTTTGATTTATTTTTTTCTTCTTTTCTCTCATTGTTTTCTGCGAGTACCCATTCTTTCGCTTTCTTTTTTCCTTGTATCTTCTTGCTTTTCTTTTTCCTCTTATCTTCTTTCCACATTATTTTTAAAACTTTTTTCTCGTTGAGTCTAATTCTTGAAAATCGATTATTTTGTCTATTTGTAATTTTTAATTTATTTTTTTATTGAAAAAAACTATAAAGTTCTATTTTAATGGAGTTCGATCTCATTATTATTGTCGCAATTTAAATTTTTAAATTGGAATATGGATGTTAATTTATCTTTGGCTACAATAATAGGTCGGAGTTTTTTAGGAGTCAAATAAAATTAAATTGTTGATGTATTTATCTGAGATTGGTTGGCAATGGAAAGCATGGGGATTATGTGCGGCAGCGGAGCAAATTAAGGGGATGTTTGAGGAAGAAAAATAAAGAATGAGAGAGAAAATTAAAAAGAAAAAGAAATAAAGTACAAAATCATAAATTAGATGTAAAATTAAATGAGATCGACATGTGACAGACATTAATTGGTGTGTGATTTTTTTCTTTTACGCAACTGATATTGAGCAAAAAATATCTTATTTATACTACTTTGAAATTGTTTCGGTGGTATTAGGACTCTCGCAAAGTTAAAGTATCTTTTTGAAAAAAGTGTTACAGTTTAAGGGGGTAATTATGGGTTTTCTCGAAAATCTCAAACACGTGAGTCCAAAAATTTGCAAAAAATAAAAAAATAAAAAATTTAAATACTCAAATCTACTTCAAATAAGCTCAAATTTAAAATATAAGTTCCGTGTATCATAAAGAACTAACCATCAATTATCAATTTGTCACTATATTAACAAAACTAATAAACCTGGTTAACACCCTTTCAATTTTTTTTATATATGTTTGTGTTGACTTGCATACCTAATCATATAAGAGTGAAATACATGTTAAAATAGGTTAAAATTTCAGTAATATGTGTCTGAATGTAGAAACAGAAGAAGCGAACAAAATATGTATATTTTTTGTCTCTGAATGTAGAAACAGAAGAAGCGAGAACAAATGTACTCCCTCCGTACTATTTTATGTATCGTCATTTGACCGAGCAAGGAGTTTAAGAAATAAAGGAAGACTTGATAATGTTTATCAAATTGCCCTTTATAAAAAATGTGTTACTTACTTTTTTTTAATTGAGTGGGACCAATAAGGGTAAAAGTGGAATTGTGTCTTTAAATAATTACCAAATAAGAAAAGACAACATTCTTTTTGGGATGAATCAAAAAGAAAATGATGACACATAAAATGGGACGGGAGAAGTATATTCTTTGTCCGAAAATTGTGTAATACTAGGTATTCGCGCAAAAAAGTACATAAGGTTGGTATAATTTGAATGAGACGACCAAAATTGAATACCTCGTGATTTTTTTTACCGTCCTCTTAGTCAATCCACTATCGTCTAAAATAAATGTCATTTTAGGAACCAAACATATATTAATTATGTTCTAAAAAAATTATCCTTCAATTAGTAATCTAATACAGAAAATTCATAGGAGAAATAAAATTAATTTTGTGGAAAGATGTGATTAATCAAATAACCGTTTTAAACAATGCGATGAGATGATTTTCTTAATAGGTGCAAAGTTTTTTCTTTTCTTTTTTCCGCCCTCCTATGGCATTTTAACGACACCTATCGTCAATTGCACCAAAAAGGAAAAAAAAGGAGAAAACCATATCACCAACATTAAGAGCCCATTTGGGATTGCTGTTACAAAACTGTTTATTTAAAAAGCACTTTTATAAAATAGTTTTTCAGAAAAGTGCTTTTGAAAAAAAGTAATTTGTGTTTGGTAAATCTATTTGAAAAGTACTTTTAATAAACAGATTGTGTTTGGATAATCTTTTTTAAGAAGTATTTTTTTGAGACAAATGACCAAAAAGGACATGTATCAATAGACCTTTACTATCAAAATTAATTTATAGAGAATTTATTTTAAATATCTATTATAATATTTTTAATTAAAATTTTATTTAATTTAATTAAAAAACACGTACTCTAAAATTTTCAATCAAAATTTATATACATAAACACATTAAAAATATTAATAATGATATATTACTTAAATAATTTAAATATCACTTTAAAATATCAAACAAAAATAAATATAAAAATTATTTCATAAATTAAATCATTATTTATGAAAAAAATAATTAGTCCTTCATACATCACAAAATTCTCAATGATTTCATCCCTAATTTTATTATGCAATAGCTCCATACGAATAGAAGATCTGTCTTGTATTTCTGAAGGTATACAGAAGGTTCATCTCCTTCTTTATATATGTAAATTACATGGTAACAAATATATCACTTTTTATGAATTATTTATTTAAAATTAAATATTCTAGAAAGAATTTACAAGTGTTGTCAAAATATCATTTACTCTTATAACGAGATTCATCTATCATTTGTTATCATTAATTATAAAAAATAAAAAGTTATATATTCTTTGAATCATCATCAATGATTTTTTGAAATTTATTTAAAGAAAATGAGTTAAAATAAAATAATAATATATAAATCATAAATGAAATAAAGAATTATGATGTAAATATAAAGTATAAAATATTAAAGTCAAACTTTAATCATACGTATAAGATATGTTAATCTTTTATATATATAAATACTAGTCTAAGAATACGCGCCTTGTGCGTGTATCTCGATTCAATGAATTTACTTTGATATTACAAAAAATATCTGGACTAATAAATGAATTGATGATCTTTACGACACCCGAAACACGAGAAGTAAAACAGATGAAAATCAAAATGTATAAGATAGTATATACTGAAAATATACAACAACAAATATAACTAATACATTACGTAGAATACGGAATAGATACAATTAGAGAATCACAAAGTTTAATGATTCAAATCGAATTCAATTGTTTGAACTGTTATAAATTTATATAAAAAAATGGAAAATAACAAACCTTGTATAGTTATATTAATTGGCCCGCCTTGATAAGAAAGATTTCCTTCTTTGAAGTCGATAATTTTGTGGATGAAAATCTTCATCTCATTCTATTACTGACAATAAGAAGATCAAGATACATACGACTAAGGTTATATAAATACTATCCTCCACAAATCCTGTTAAATTTAAGTTTGTCCTTATGCCCTTAAAAGGAATAGGCCGTGACCGCATTATAGCTTTGCTCAACATGTAGAGGAAATTAGTAGTGTGTTTTATTAAAAAGATGAAGAACCAAAATCAAGTTCAAATTTTTAACAATATTTATGCAGAAAAGAAAAAAAGAACCCAAAGTGCATGCCTTCTTATAGACTTTGTTAGCGACTCAACAGAGAAATCAATAAATTTAT
Organism: Capsicum pubescens; assembly: GCA_030864215.1. NCBI lineage: Eukaryota > Viridiplantae > Streptophyta > Magnoliopsida > Solanales > Solanaceae > Capsicum > Capsicum pubescens. The sequence continues at coordinate 265,397,691 of CM061548.1, read as the reverse complement.
TTTTCTCTATTCTCAATTTTTCATCTTAAATAAGTTATAAAAGTTAATATATCCTAGTAGTGTTTGCCTTAAATACTTTACAAAAATCAACATTCTTTTTTATGTAGACAAGAAAAGATAAAATTTACTTAATTTATTATATATTTTATTCTTATTATATTTATATGTTTTAGTACTCCTTAATTTTTAAATAATTAGTTAATAATGAAGGAAATATGTAAAAAATAATTTTATCATTTTAATGAAGGATAAAAAGTTTAAATCACTATTCTAGGTCTTCACACTTTAATATATTATAGATTATAGATTATATATATATATATATATATATATATGTGTGTGTGTGTGTGTGTGTGTATTAGTGTGTGAGAGAGAGAAAGTGATAGAGATATTTTAGTCACGAAAAAAATAATTTTCTATTTTTTTAAAAAAACAGAATTTTTTTACTACTTTCTATAAGCAGAAAAACTGTTTCTGCTTCTTTTTAAAAATACTTTTACAAGTTTATCAAATATTCTTCTTTAAAAAAAGAAAAAATCTTTTTCTCAAAATAAGTATTTTTCTTTGGGAAATAAGCAATCCCAAATACGCACTAAATTTAAATAAAAGTTAAAACTACTGTGAAAAGACCGACAGTTAAAGCAGCACTAGCAATCTGATAATTATAATGGCTAGGCAGACTTAACCTCTGCATACCACATCAAAATAGCTGGAGACAGCGACTCCAACAGACCATACTTGTTTACTGGAAAAATGCTTCCACCCAACTCCTTCCAATGGTTTGTGGCTAAAAAAGTGGGCTGCCCCCCACCATAACCATATACATCATCTACTATCTGACGTGGAGTGTTTTAAAAGATGGAGGCGTGAGATAAAATATTTATTAAATATTTTATTTTATTACATAACACATATTAACCCGAAACGTACATCTTTTAATTTTTATATGTTCTAAAAATTACTCAATTTAAAGAAGGGTAAAACACATTATAGATGTAAAACTCAAAAGCAAAAAGTATACAATTTTGATTTAACTTCTTAGGCTTAATAATATATTTAATACAATCATAGATCAAGTGATCAACTCCTCACTATAAAGAAATACATCATTTAAATTATATAGTTTCTATATTATTTTTTTTTCTTTTCAGATTTTTTAGGGTTCGCTGTCTTCAAAACGATCCTTCCGATCACTACATAGGTTTATATGAATAAATATTACGTCAATTCAAACATGAAAAAGACTTTTTAAAAAATTGTCCACTAACAAGAAACCAAAACACAAATCATTCATACTTCTGAGTATATGGGAACAAATATCTCAAGAGTTGAAACACAAAACACATGTGGTCTTACCTATTGAGGTGTCAATCTTATAATTTTTCTTTAATGTCAATATTATAATTCTTCTTTAATAAGGATAATATAGGGGGATCGCCTTGACTATTCCCCTAGATAATACTGTCATCAACTACCTCAAGTATCAAATTAGCTCTCCAAAACTTGGGCAAAAAAGAATGTCTTAGAAAAGTTGTAACCCTCTATGGTCGTCAGGCAAATCCCCCATGGACCCCAACTTTAACATTCATAAACATAAGGTATCAATAATTTTAATTTCTATTAACCACGACCAACAGAATCTAGATAATCGAGGTTTCCGATGTGGACTCTTGTCTGACCGGTAACCGTGGCGAATTGTGTCGTGTGGAGAAAAATTTCCTGCACAAATGCTTTTTTAATTAGCTTGGAATGAGATTCAAGTTGCCATTTTTAATTCCCTGCAACACTATGACCAAGAATGTTCAACGCAAAATAATCAATTAGTACTATAATGGAAAGCTATAAACCCAATGTGGTCAGAAAATTACTTTCCTACCTCCTAGATATATACTATTTCTCAATCTGTCTTTTTGTGAAAAGAGACCCATAAAGATGGGTGCTGCTTCCAAGTGTCTTGTGGATGCCTCTTTTACCTAGACTACATATTGATTTTATAAAATGCAAGGTTATTAATAGTGCTGTAACAATGTAAGTTTTCTTTGCATTGCCAATGGAAACTCAATCATCATTCTGTTTAAGTTCCAGAAATACAAACAGCAACAAATATTCCACATGAAATTTAGTAAACAACAACATACCCAGTGGCCAGTATAGTCCCACAAGTGGGAAATTATGCAGTAAACAAAATGCAAATCCTGTGACCAAAAGCAAACACAAAATAAAGATTCATCTTCAGCTGGACAAACTCCAATTTAGGATTCACTATTCCTGGAAAAGAATAAAGAGGTTCCCCAACAGCGCTAATCATGTACAAGTGTAGCAATAACATTCAGAATTTCAATTAAAGGGGAAAAAAGGATATTAAATGATATCCTACAATCCTCTATCAAACCCCAACAAGCTAAAAGAACTGCACCAAATCGTATGACAGCTTATTATCTTTCCTTTTAAACTAACTATTGTTGTAACCCTCAGACTCAACCTAACACTCAGAGAATGACATCCAGCTCAGGTAATGTTCAATTGTTCGGTGAAACTTATCTGCCATTGAAGTGCCAACGGGCCCTGCCAAGTGGACAAAACTACATCCGGCAGGCGCAGGACAGATGTGCTCCCTATGGAAAGAATACATGAATCTTGTTTTGTCACAGTTTAATGATTGAAATCTACAACGCACTGCCTCCAATAACCTGTTAACATACAGAGTTCCCATAGATACTGGATGTCAAACCAAGGCTGAGAAGTACGGCAAGGATCAGGGTTTTGGGAGAAGAACATGATGATCAGAAATGCCTTCACTGCAGTTGTAGTTAGAATCAGTACATTCCCTTAAATACAGGGTTTGTGCGACATATGCTAGCTCCATATTCCTCATATTCAGCCTTTGTATGGCAAGCCTGATATAAGGGAACAACTAAATAGGTCAGACTTTGCATACCAGCCATTTACAAAGAGTAACTTCAGTTGCGGTTATAAGATCTCAAGCAACAGAAACCAAATGATTAACTTACTGCAAAAAATTCAGGAGTAGAAGCAAGTACAGATCCTCCAAACCAAACTGCATATCTCTGAATAGGATGGCTGACAACATTGACCTCAATTGGTTGTGCCTGAGTGAATATTTGTTCAGCAGGCGAGCTTCTTTAAATACCAGAGACCAAAGATTCATTCATCAGTTAATTCAGACATAAATTAAAGCACAGATGCTTACTTTTACATTTCCACCTAACCGAGCATCTAATGCAAGAACACGAGCAGCGACAATCTTCTTGATATCTCGTTGCAATCTTCTATGGAAGTCTTTGAACATGGTGGATCCTCCAGATAAAACAATATTCTGGTAATTTACAAGGGCATAATATCACACATTCAAAGAAAATTTTCAAACATCATGACTTAGCTCAACCATATATGGGAAACTTTTCTACTGGTCACAAAATGCAGGATCACTTGATGAACAGAAATGTTATATATTGGTAATCAACAAAATAACTTATACCTTATATAAAGCTCTTCTCGTGTCTATAGGAGCAGACTGGATACATTTGTCTATCACCTCAGGTAAAGGAGTTGTAAAATCAGTGTTATATATTTCGGGATTGAAGAAAACCTGCAAAAATCAGCTTTAAAATCAAAAAGGTGTTCACCCAACTTAGCAATAATGCATCACCTCGACAATCTTTATTTTCTTATTTAACTATGACTGTTGATTATTAGAGCTTTTAGAGTTCACTCGGCAATGCAGCAAATCAGTAGTATCTGAGGTTAGGGATGGCAATGGGGCGGTGCGGGTGCGGTGCGATGTGGGTTTTAAGCTATGCGGTGCGGTGTGGGTTTTATGTTATGCGGTGCGGGTTAAAGTAAAAAAAATTTTAAATGGTGCGGTGCGGGTATATGCGGGTTTAAATTAACAAAAAAGCTAAAAATTAGTATTGTTCTCGTGAATATACCTAAAATTATATGTGTTCTTTACTTAAATTTTATGATACTTAAAAATAAATAATTTTAAAGTAGCTTTTTTAACATCTCTATTCATTTGAGTAAAAATATGATATTTGATCATTACTTGTACACGTTATACTTTTTTGACAATTTTTTTAGTGAAAAGTGATATAATAAAAATTAGTTATTATTTTCTAGTTGTAGATTTGAAAATATTATGATTTTCAATGGAGTTACAAATTTTTTTTTAAAAAAGGGAAAAAATAAAAACATGGGGCGGTGCGGTTATCTGCGGGTATGAATGTGGGGCGGGTTTATGCGGGTTTAAATGTGATGCGGTGCGGTTTTAAAACTTGCGGGTTTAGTAAAAACCCGCACCGCACCGCACCATTGCCATCCCTATCTGAGGTGTAGTACGTCTGTAAGTAAGTGAGCCAATGTCTACAACTACATGATTTGTCAGCTTAAAACAAACCGCAAGGAGACCTTGGAGCTCGAAATTATCAGAGATCAGACTTGAAGCACAGAGCAGACCTCGGGACCAAGAAATCGTTCATAGCCAATATCACATGAATAAGGTGCTCCTGTCTTTGGTTTTGTACCTCTCCAATGTTTTATGTACTTCCCCGGCTCTTTGTCATGCTTATTGAACTCCTGAAATCATTTGCAGGAACAAAATAAATCACAAGCGATCCTAAGTTGCTAATTTCATTCTCAGATGTACGAAGAGGATGATAAGCAGCTTAAATCTTGAAAAAAATAGTTTATTATTCTCAGTCACGGAGAACAGATTCTGCAACTCAAGAGCAGAATAGAAGAACAATATGCAGAGTATGGATTATCACAAAGAACTTCAAACTTTTATTTTTCCTCAAATTCAAGGTTATTTTTTCCCTTTCTGCTAGCTATATACTAGAATGTTATGATCAAATCATACCTTGACGATGTCTGAACAGGTGTAACAATACATTTCCTTCACTTTCCGAGCTACTTCAAGGGAATCCTCAGGTGGAACGTGCTCCCCCCTTTCCTACATTGAATCAAATAAATTAGATTGAACATTTAAGAGCTAACTTGCTAACACACACCTTTTCGAAATTTCAAAGTTCAAACTGAGACCACAAAACACGTGTGTGTGCTGATACCCAATAACATCAATTGTGCAAGCTTTAGAATGAAATCCCACACGTGAAGCACATGAGGAAGCACTAAACAAACCAGATTATGGACTCAAAATTCTAAAGCAATAAAAGCAGATTTATAGTGTGAATCAACCAATGTAGTGGTACTGCCATTAATGAAAATATTCTGTACATTTAGCAATAGCGAATCAATTGGGAACTGCTAACGAAGGATGTTTTTTCTACAAATTTTCCAAAATGACACTTGCGACAGCAACTAACAAAGCACACTCCGAAACTTTAAATTTACACTTGCAAAAAAGAACAATGCTGTAAGACCTTAGTTATTATTTTTGGGGCAAGGAATGCTCTGATCCATTACCGAGAATGTGTATACAAAGAGGAAATATATCCTGTCCTCATGTAAAGAACAGCTGCTGCTTTTTTGATGAAATAAGTGAGCTATCATCATGTAATGAACAAAATATTGAACCTAGGTATTGCCACTCTCACCTTAATTACCATAGATAGAGGAGCTTGCACACAATGGATGATTTCTTCCTCCTACCGTTAAGAACGTAGTCATTTCTAGAGGGTGCAATTACTATATAGTTTCCACATCTGGTTTAATTAAATAAACTTGTTTTTTCAATATGATGGATCCTCTTTGAACTCCAATTTGTTTTATCATACCAAGAACAAGGAGACACCAAAAATGGCAGGATACCAGAATTCTATTTCATTCATCAGACTTATTCTTTTTTAATATGTTCTATTTGAGTGCTAGATAGAAGAAAATTAGGGAGGAGTTGAATGAAGAGAACAACTTTTTTCTTTCAACCAATTCTGAGAGATGTGGTACAGACCTTCATGAGCTGTTGAATGAAGAGTGTAACATCTCTTCCGGCAATAGGGATTGACTTAATGCTGCTCCCAATAACATAACCATCAGCAACAGGTACAACATGAGTAGCACCATCTCCAACATCCACTACAAGTCCAGTCATCTCACACTAAAAAGGAAAAGAAATATCTGATTAATATATAAAGAAATTTTATGCAGATCTAATAAAAGGCCAGTCAGGAAGCAGACAAAAAATAAATATATACTTATTAAACAAGTAATGGATGTACCAACAGTAGAATGTCACCAAAAGCTGAGCAGTTTCTCTTCATAGCACAAGAAAAAGGGAAAAAAGAATCTCTAGCATCTACCGAAGATGTGATACAACCTTGCTAGGGCCTTTATACAATGGTTCTTCAATGATAGGCCTCAAAGTCAAATGATTATTACAATATATCCATTTCAGATTCCTAGTATTGACATTATCTTATGAATTCTCTTCATCCATATGTGTAAAGAATAACTCACAATGCCAGATAAGATTGTTAGCAGTTATAATGCTAAAATTGATGGTGACCCCTTTTTTCCTTTTTTTTAACCCCTCCCCATGAGCTCTTTGTTAAACTCGTTTCTGGTTATGATATTATGGGAATTCTTTCCCATCCTAACATATGTAGCATTTTTTGGCTAAAGAATCACGATAACATCTCACTGAAAAAGTAATGATTCCGACCACACACCAGATCCTTTTATTATAAAAGATAGGGGTATCATTGCTTCTCTGAAAACCAACAGAACCAAACCTTACCGAACTGATAATTAGTTAAAACAGAAGGTTGCTATATACATATAACAGTACCAAATAATTAGAGTAGGTTTTTTATTTCGTATAAGAGACTTAAAAGAATACCAAAATGAAAAAAATTATGTGTAATAAAATGTATTTATATACTAAATGTTAAAATAATGAAATATTATAATTTTTGCCTGCCAGGTGATGGATACAGATGGAAATCGCTACAAGCAACACTCAAACATACTCTACTACTATTACAACTAAAGTGATTCCGGCAATCTTTAGCAGCAAGCCACCAAGTAGTTTTTTTTTTTTGTGTGTGATTTCTGAACCAAATATCAAGCCTATATTTCTTTCCAAAAAGGCTAGTAATGCTACATGTTATTTTTTTTAGATTTTATGTCTGTTGAACTGCAAACTTTCGGTTAGCAACTCAATAATTGTTTTAAGGTGGAGCAATATTTTCTTTTGAGTAAGAGTGCCGTGGGAGTGCATATCTTGCGTTATTGTAATCTTTGTCCAGCAAATCAAAAGCTTTCTAGAGCATTGATATGTGCAAGCTCTTGTAGTAAAAATTGTACTCAACATTAAAGCTTGTTATTATTTTACATAACAAATGAGACAACCTAATAACATTGTGACTCTTGACATTTTTTTGTTTGATAAGGTAACACTCTTACTTGACGTTTTAAAAATAAAATACCGAAAAAACCCGAATCGTACCAATACCAAAAAGAAATTGAGATGATTGGGACGATTTCGTAGAATCTAACAACGACACCCCTAATAAAAGATAGTTGATCTCTTTCACTATCTTTACCTTTTCCTTGAACTTGACTGACCAGGGTTTATATTATGGCATTAGCCATCTTATCAGAAATATATCCTGAATTTTTTCCCAACTTTCTTGCTTCTCCCCCTATCTGTTTCCCTATCCCATAAACTACTCTTTCATCTTTTATTTTTGATTCACTTCCCTTTAGTTCTTTCTTCTGTTCCTCAAGTTTCCTCAAGGCTTGATTGGTCACTTCCTGCCTACCAGCATTGCTTGTTAATACTTTTGTCAAAACGGCAAAATTTTATTAATGAAACAGCACCAAGATTGCGCTTATCAGAAGCTCTTAACTCTCCATTTTCTTTGTTCTTTTTTTTCTTCAAGTTCTTTTGTTATCCCTGCCTTCATTTCATGATTTATGAGTTTTTAATTGTTTCCATTAAGTGTCTGGCGTCCAGATAAATAGCATATACAAATAGCTTTTAAAGTTCTTGGAGATAATAGCTTTTAAAGTTCTTGTCCGATCTCCTAACGAACATGTAGAGCAGGCATATCTTCTACTTATCCAAAAGCGAATGACGTAAATTCCATGAAAATAAGTTAAATGGGTAGAATGCCGGTGCACTCTAAGGCTATTTTCTTAAATATAAGTAAGTCTCGTCTGCATTTTAGAGCACTGGCACAACCCTCACGGATGAGTAGGACCTTGACAAGGATCTTTTCTGATACATCCACAACATATCTACTTAAAAGGGATATCTGCTAGATGATACACCACATATCCACTATTCACTCTTATATTTATACATATACTTCATACTTGCATGGTATATGAGCTCTATCTTACCCACTCTAATTGTACTTGCATTAAATGAGATTAACATGCAAACACTCATACTGAAAGTAAGAGATAACCATCTATCTTTGCTGCTACACTTCATCCAACAACAGAGGTAGAGAAATTTGGTAAAGTCGACTTAAGTCAGTCTATAACATTCAGTATCGTAACCAACCAATATTGTTGTATGTTAGCTTAGATCAGCCTACCAATGGACTAAATTGTATTATTTCCGGATTAAGTGTACATAAGAGCTGCCATACTATATTTCAATCATACGAACACATGCTCTTGTTTTATTTAATTGACCAAAGAAAATCAGCACCTACAAGGCAACAATTGTTATGCCTAATAAAGGAGGAAGTGATTTCCTACGAGCCTATGACCCATTACAGTTTGAATAGAAGAAAATGACCCTACCTACAAAGATCTCGTGTTTTATTTACCGAACTCCTATGAAAATGACAATATAAGTAAAAGAATATTTGATGGATAAGGTGCCCTGCAACCGAAGTTTATGTGTGTGGAAATATATATGAAGCCAATCAATAGCAGAAACTTTCAAACACACCTTAGATGTTGTGTACCCAGCTGCCAAAGCAAGCACCGGCTGCACGGCAATATAAAGCCCCGGTATATTGAAAGTCTCAAACATAATCTCACCGGTATATTCTCGACTTTCTGGCGCAGTAATGGGGCTCTCAGTCAGTAAAAAATAGTGATCCTCAGGATCACAACGAAGGTAGTTAAATATACACTGCTGCCAGAATCGCTCCATGGCATCCCAATTATCAACCTGACCATGTTTAATAGGATAGCTAAGATTATAAGTATTACTAGATTTAGATCTAGCCAATGCTTCTTCCGCAATAAAGAAATCAAGATCCGCCATAACGCCTGCACTGTGCTGAGCTAGCCAGTTACTACTCTTACTCGTGGCTCGAGTTTGATTCACAAATGACTCGTTAACGGCAACCACCGTTGGTAAAATGAAACTTGGCTCAACATTTCCAGCAAAACCCAATTTAGTATACCTGAAAATATAGAGGAATAACCAATTTACAACCCGAATATCATTGAGGAAATTCATCAAACATTGGTGAGCAGATAAAAAACTAAGCAAAAACAAAGTAATTGAGAGCCTACCCGGTACCGTTATCGATGACTAGAGCAGGACGAGAGGTAGCAGGGTCCATGATGAAGAGAAAGAGAGGATCTGCGGTTGAGATCCAATGAGAGGTCTAAGGGGGAAGATCATGGTCGTTGAAACAAAGAAGGGCTTGGTTGATGAAAAGACGACGTCAAATGCAATAAAAGGAAGGAATAGGAGAAGCAGAAAGCGACGATGATAATGGAGGTGGGTGAAAGATATAATCGATCCATTTCAATGAGAAAGGTGACGAAGAATTGAAGTAGCAGTAAAGATACTTAGGAACATTCACCAAACAGTTGTCATCATTATAGATATTGTCTCCTCAATTATACCTTCGTCTCACTGTTTATTGGATGGTTGAATAGATTGAGATTTGAATTTGTTTCTTAAGCAATCAAGCAATTCAGCCACTCTTTTATCAGTCTCCCGACGTTGTGTCTTTAGTCGGCTGTGGTACCGCGGGTCACCTCCCCAAATAGGATCAACTTTAATGTTCCTTTATTACTCCCTACTCATGTAGTGTCCACTTAAACACAGTTCTAAGAAGATATCAGCACATCTTTATTCATCCATATTAATAAAAATAAATGTTCAAATAATACTTATTTAATTTCAAAAATCAATGAAAGTTGACTAAAAAAAATCAAAGTATAATTTATTAATTTGTTTCTATTTTATTCTTAGTATTAAATATCATTTACTACTTAATATATTTTTTAAAGCATCAAATTATTTCATTCAAAAGATAATATAGTAAAATTAACTCTATTATTTATTGTTAAGGTGTGTGTAAAGTTAATAATGAATAAGTATTATTGGATAAATAATAAAGGTAAAATAGACGAAGAAAAATATTCTTAAAATCTAAGTGCATGTTTAGCTCGCTTTGCTCACGTGCACATCCATGGTGAGACGAGGCCAGGGTCAACCATGCAAGGATGAGGGAGAAGCTTGGAAGACCATTGAACGGTCCTGTAAAGAAGCGCACTCTATGGAATGAATAAGGACAATCTCTGGTAGGAAGTACTGAAATAGAGGATACATAACAAGGCAACACGATTTTACCTACAAATCTAGCAAGGCAAAAATTAAAGGGGAAAGAAGTGATAACACCTATAGTGAAAGAGGAAGGAGGTTCGAGCTTAGTTGGACTAAGGCGAAAATTGAATCCAAGTCCAAACATAGAGAAAACCCGCAAACAGATCAGGAGTAGGGGGATAAAAAGAGAGATGATGAAAACTAGGTTGGTTTATTCTCGCAGAATCAGATTGTTGCTAATGGTATGGATCTTACTTATGTGGGTCTGACAGCAGAGGCGGATCCAAGATCCGAAAGCTCTGGGTGCCACCTTATTTTGAACAATAATGTATACTCCGTACGATATTTTAGGATAGTGGAATAAATATTCAAAAAGTAAACTATAATTATATATATCTAACAAGTGTTAGTATTACATTAAGGCTTGTCTAGTTGGTATTGTCAAGTGCTTTGTAAAGAAGAGATCACGCATTTTATTCTTCGTAGCCACACTATGTTTTTTTTTAAAGAAAAAACAGACAAGTGCTAAAAATCACTCTAAAAATATTAAGGCTTGCCTAGAAAAAACAGACAAGTGCTAAAAATCATTTTAAAAATAGAGTGCAGAGCAAGTTTCGAACCCGCGTTGTTAGAGTTAAACCAAACAATTTCAACCACTTACGCCACTAGTCTCTTTGATATTGTGGGTGTCAAGCATAATATTTATACATTAACTGATACATATACACATAAATATATAAAATTTCATCCAAAAAGTGCGGATGTCATGCCACCCCATACATTCTACTGGATCCGCCCCTGTCTGATAGTAATAATTGAAGGGAAAACTTAGGTGACTTTAGAGGAGGATATAAAAGAGCATACTCAGTGAAACAATGGCTTGATACTCTATACAGTGCGCGAAGCTTCTAGTTTTGCTTATTTGAAGAATTACTTAACTTGTACTTGGAATACTGTTCAATTGCCAAACCTATTCTATCATGAGAAAGGGTTTTACATTGCAAAATTAAAAAACAAACAAGATAGAGATGAAATTGTGTATTCGAGGCCATACACTATCAGTGGCATGCCTTTGTTGTTGAAGGTATGGACGCCAATGTTTGACTTTCAACGGGAATTTCCTAGTTCAATTCCTTTATGGATTAGACTCTACAATATTCCCATTGATTGTTGGGGAATAAGAACTTTGAGTAAAATTGCTAGTAGCTTGGGGAAGTCGTTGTTTGCGGATGAATATACTAAAACCCAAACCAGAATTTCATATGCAAGGATTCTGGTGGATATTTATAAATTGGGAGCTGTCTATAAAGATTGAAATTATAGATCTTGATGGAAGAATGTTCACAAAAGCGGTCCACTATGATTGGAAACCATTGTATTCCTACTTGTTTAATATATGGACATATTTGTCAAGTGGAGAAAAAACAGGTGCCTCGGGATAAGCCAGTTTTGCTCAGAACACCAGTAAAACAACAAATAGAGAGGACTGAGATTCAAGGTGGAAAACGACTAGTTCAAAGGTGGATGGGTAAAGAGGTGAAGGCTAATGAGAACCATATATATATACCAACAGTTAAAGCAGTAGTGAATTAGATCTCTATGCCTGAGAAAAGTATTTGAACCACAACTATAGGATTATGAACGCCAAAAATATGGTCCAGATGCTAATCGTACAATATCTCCACCAAATGAGAAGGAAAGTATGTCGTATGCTGAACTTGTGATGCATGGGTCTGTAAGGGAGAGTAAGGGACCTGCTATGAAAATTCAGAACTCCTCCTCACCTTTGCCTATGGATGTTAAGGCTACTAAGGATATGGGAAGACCTCCATAGAGGAGGTATGTACGACCTTCTCTATAAAGTGGATGACATGGAATGTAAGAAGGTTGAATAAACCCCCCAAACAAAAGGATAAAGAGGAATACATTAGGAGGAATAAAGTCTCTTTAGCGGGATTGCTTGAAACTAAAATTAAAGTTCATAAGTTTCAAGGAAGTTATATTAGAGTTGCTAAAGGGTGGGCATACTTGAATAATAATAATTATGTTGATAATGGTCGTATTTGGCTTATATGGAAGAATGCAGAAGTATGTGTCTTGCAATAAGAAACTCATGGGTAGTATACTCATTGTATATTTAAAGATAGAATTTAGATTTCATTACTGCAATAACAATTGTTTATGGTAGCAATAGTATAGAGGAGAGGAAGGAGTTATGGCAGAATATTATGATTATTGGAGCAAACGTGAACTTGTTTTGGTGTATTTGGGGAGATTTCAACTCACCTTTAACTAGTGAGGATAGGATGGGAGGTAAAACAATGACTGATGATGAAACCAAGCAATTTTAGGAGACAATGGATAAACGGAACCCAATAGATATGAAATCACTAGTAGACACTTCACTTTGGCAAATAAGCATGTCTGGAGTAAAATTGATAGAACAATATGTAATGATATATGGGTAATGTTGTATCAATTTTTATAGTACAGTTTGAGTTAAATAGTTTAATTTTGATCGTAAATATGAACATAAAATCTTTAAAAAGTTTTAATGGAGTTTACATATGTAAAAACAGCATAAAAAAAATACTATAAGTCACAATAATGGATAATTTAAAACTATTAGAAAGATATACTAAAAAAATTACATCAAATAAAGATTTATTTAAATTTCAAAATTCAAAAAATATCATATAAATTGAAACAAAGAGAGTAATATTTTCTTATACTCTTAGTAAATGTAATATACTTAAAGTATTGCTCGAATGTAAAAAGTGCGGAGAAACTCAATTTTCTTTACTAGTCGCAAAGGTTTATTATTTTATCAAAGAAAAATATGTAAGTTGACTCTAAATTATAGATGATCATCACTGAAATAGGCATTTGGCCATGAATATTATAAAATACATTTTCACTTTATTTTGAAATACTTGTTTGGCTATAAATATTTTGAAATACATTTAAAAACAACTCTTGAGGTGTTTTCATTATTTTTGGATTCACTTCGTCTACTTTTTGATTTATTATTTTGTCTAAAAAAAAACTAAAATTTTTATTTTCAGAAAATAACCCTGTTTTCATAAAACTCTAAATTTTTTAAAATATATTTCTTTCTTTATATTTTTTAATTAAAAAATATCCCATTTCCAAAATAATATAGTCAAACACAACTCCAACTCTATTTTCAACTTCAAAAATAACAAATAAAGTGAATATATTTTTTTATTTTCATGACCAAACGAGTCGATAATCTCCTCAAGTTTTTTTCTCACTTTTATAGGGTGTTGATGAGTAGATTGAGATTTGGATTCATTTCTTAAGCAATTTAACTATTCAACCACTCTTTTTTTCGGTCTTCGAACCCCCCGACATTGTCTATTTTTGGTTGACCGTGGTACCGCAGGCCACCTCACCAAATAGGATCAACTTTACCTTTTTTTGCAACTTTTTTTTGTAAAATATATAAAATTATTAATTTCCCCGTCTCAAATTATATGACATAGTTTGATTAGGCAAGAAAGTAATAGATACATAAAAAAATTGATAAACATTATGGTCTAAGATAAGTCTAAATGTGTATGACTATATGTTAAGATCGAGAACCTGGTTATTGCATAATTTAGCCAAACACAAGTATAATGATAATAACAAAGACAATAACAAGAATAATAACAACAATTAATAAAAATAAAGAAGACATAGATTTAACATGATTCGGTCAGTGTGACCTACGTCCATAAGCGAAGAGCAGCAATTCACTAAACCAACAAGAAGAGTACAACAGAGAGTAAGAAATTAGAGTAAATACTCTAATCAACCCCAAAATATTTCAAAAGAGTAAACGCACAAGATTACTCCAAGAAAGGGTTCACACGAGTATTTTTCAACACCCATTCTATTATAAAATATTCTAAAAGAAAGACAAAAGGAAGAAAATAATGAAGATTTTTTTCAAGCGCTTCAAGGTGTGTTTAGAATTAAACAACTCTCCTCTATTTATAGGATAAGGTTCTTGGGCTCCAAGTCAAATAAAAAAAGAGAAAGAAAACTCTTAAGAAATCTCAACCACATAGTCAAACTTTGGCTCCAAATAAAATCTCTTGGTAGATATTTTTGATAAAATATCATGAGATTTCACAAAAATATCAAGAGATTTTTAATAAAATATTGACCAAAATACGGCCACATTACAAATCTTCACCTTAGTCTAATTTTGAATAATATAGTAATATTCTCCACCCTCTCTGCAAAATCCCATATAGGCTAAATCATTCTTCATGAATGGAAATCAAGTTTAAGCAGTTCTTGAAATTTTAATTGAAAGAGGTATCATGAACATGTCGGAAAGATTGTGTTTGGTATTGATCTTCTGAACAGAGACTTTTTCTCCAGTAATGATTTCTTGAATGAAATGATACTTGATATCAATGAACTTTGTCCTTTCATGATACATCTAATATCTAGTCAAGTGAATGAAAAGTTGACTATCACAGAAAATGGTAATACCGCCTTGATGTAAATTAACTTCAACAAATAGACCCTTTAACCATAAGGCATCTTTGACCACCTTAGTCAGTGCCATATATTCTACTTTGGTAGTAGATAAAGCTACTACATATTGTAATGTAGCTTTTCAATTGATAGCACAACTATCAATACAAAATAAGTAGCCTATCAGTGATCTTCTTTTGTCAAGATCACCTCCATAATCAGAGTCTATAAAACCAACAAAAGTGTTAGTATTTTTTTCAACTCCAAACATGTAGGAATACACTGATTATGTTGTTGTTGTAGATACTATTCAAATATGCTTTTGAAGTACCTCACAAGTATCTGAGTATCTATTTCACAACTTGCTAATGAGTTTTACTAGGATAATCCATATAACGACTTACAATACTAACTACTTGTGAAATGTCAAGACGTGTACACACCATTGCGTAGATAATGTACTAGAATATGGTACATGTGCCATATAGCTCTCTTATTTCTCTAAATGTGGTGATTGAGCAGCTGATAATTTAAAATAAGCCGTCAAAAAAATACTTACTGATTTAGCATCTTTCATGACAAACCTCGGCAAGACCTTATTCATGTACTACTTATGGGTCAGGAATTGCTTGTAGGATCCTTAATCTCTTTTGATCTCCATACCAATGATTTTCTTAGATATTCCCAAATCTCTCATTTTAAATTCACTTTTCAGCTAATTTTTCAAATTATGAATTTCTAGCGAATCCTTGGAAGCAATGAGCATGTCAACAGCATATAACATTAAGTAAATAAATGAACTATCATTTAACTCTCAAAAGTAAACACAACCATTATACATGCTCCTTGAATAACCATGACCCAACATGAAGGAATCAAACCTTTTGTACCATTGTTTTGGAGACTGTTTTAGTTCGTACAAGAATTTCTTCAACAAGCAAACATTATCTTTTTTTCCTTCAGTTTCAAGTATTTTAGGTTGATGCATGTATATATGTTTGTCACGCTCTCTATGTAAGAAATCTGTCTTAACATCAGGTTGTTTTAATTCCAAATCATACATAGAAACTAAAGCAATCAAGACACAAATAGAACTATGTTTAACAACAGGTGAAAAAATATCATTAAAATCTACTCCTTGTACGTGACCATAGTCATTTTCAACTAATCGTTCCTTATAACTTGCATCATCAACTTTCATTCTTAAAGACCCATTTACAATCAATAATTCTCTTTCCTGATGACGACTTACAAGAGATCAAGTACCATTCTTATGGAGAGCTTTAATTTCTTCATTCATTGCAATAAACCATTTAGCTGAATCAGCATTAGAAATTTTTTCTGAATAATTTGATGGTTCTCTAATTTTTTCAATTTCCTATGTAGCTGAAAAAAATACAACATAATCTCCATAGCTTTCTGATTTTTGAATTTGTCACCTTGTCTGTGTTTGGTTATAGAATACTTATTTGGTTTCACTTCAGAAGTTATAACTTCTGACTTAACTTCGGAGCTTCTGTTTCTGAAGTTTTAACTATATTTTGTTTCATAGTTGATGAGAATTGCTTAGAATGAATGCCAAGATCCACCCTCATATGCTCATGTACACCCTGCTATTTGTTCTTATTACAAGAACTAGAAGACTTTTTTTGGGATGTAACATAGAGGATTCATCAAAGATTACATCTCTTTTATTTATAATTTTTTGTGTTTTGAGATGAAGACACCATAGTTTGTATCCTTTAACCACAAATACATATCCAAGAAAAATATACTTTTTAGCCTTGACTCTGATTTTCCATCATTCACATGCATACATGTAAAAATTTTTAAATCAGAACTATTAGACGGAGTACCTAACCATACTTCCTCCACCATCTTAAGGTTCAAAGGTGCAGAAGAAGCATGATAGCAATATAACAAGCTATAGAAATAGTCTCTGCCCGTAAAGCATTTGTCAATCCAGCATTTAAAATCATGCAACAAGCTCTTTCCAAAAGATTTCTGTTCATCCTTTCAACAATACCATTTTGCTAAGGGGTCATCCTCATAGTGCAATGTCGAGCTACTCCTTTAATTTGGCAAAATTCATTGAACTCATAATTATAAAAATCCAAGCCATTATCTGTTCTAAGCAGCTTGACCTATTTTCCTGGTTGCTTCTTAATCAAAAAATTTTATTGTTTGAAAGTTAGGAAAGCATCACATTTATTTTTTAGAAAATAAACCCAAACTTTTCTTGAATAATTATCAATGAAATTTAACATATATGTGGCACCACCTTTTGATGGGGTACGAGAAGGACCCTAAAGATCTAGATAATTGTAGTCCAAATTACCTTTTATTTGATAAATTGATGAAGATTTAAAGCTGACCTTTTTTTACTTTTCGAACATACAATGTTCACAGATTTCTATGTTCTCAATACTTTGTCCACATAGAAGACGTCTTTTGCTGAGGATGGAAAGACCCTTTTCACTCATATGCCACAATTTGGGGATGTACGAATCAGATTAATTTAAAGTGGAAACTACAACAACTCCTGTAATTATGGATCCCAATAAAGTGTACAATGTACCAGATCTGCGTGCTTTCATATCATAAGAGCACCTAGAGAGATCTTCAGAACTCCATCTTTATTTATGTATTTGCACCTAAGATATTTTAGAATGCCCAACGATATGAGATTTTTATTTAAGTCAGGAACATATCTAACACTGGTGAGAGTTCTCACCACACCATAGTACATTCTGATTTGAACTACACCTTTACCAAATCCTTTACAGGGAACATTTCTGCCCATCAAGATAACTCCGCCTCCAACAGATTTAAATATGGTAAGCTAATCCCTATTAGGACACATACAATAAGAAAAACCCAAATTCAAAATTCATTCATCGTTAGATTTAAAACTATTAATAGTAGCAAAAAATATTTTTCCCTCAGACTTATCAACAACTACACTTGCTTCAGTGGGGTTATTATTTTGGTGCTCATTTTTGTTTTCCTTTGCTTTTATTGGTTTTTAAATTATAGCATTCGTAAATAATATGACCTTTTTCTCACTATTTGATTCTTTATTATTGGATCTATCTCTTACAAACAATCTTTCCCCATGAGTTCTATTACCTTTTCCAGTAATATCTCTATCTATTTATTCTTTTGATTTCAAAATAGATTTAATTTTCTTGTAAGAGATATCATCTTTTCAGTAAAGCATAATATCTCTAATATGTCTAAATAATTAGGATAATAAAATAAGTAATAAGACGACATGATCTTTATCATTAACTTCAACATCTGTATTACTCAAAACCATAAGAGCAGAATCAAATGTATCAAGATGTGAGAGTATAAATGTACCTTCAACTATAAGAAATATGTAAAGCTTTTTCTTTACGTAAAACCTATTTTTCATTGTTCTTTTCATATATAGGTTTTTTAATTTTTTTCACCTTTGGCAGTGATTTTTGTAGATACTTCACGTAAAACCTCATTTGACAAATTTAAAATGATTCCCAATTTTGCTTTTTTGTCTATGATGACAAACTCTTGGTCGATCATATTTTCTGGCTTCATCTCCTTTACTTCGAGTGCCATATCTAAGCTATCCTGAATTAGGATAGTTTTCATATTTAATTGCCATATTCGAAAGTTTGCACTTCAATTAAATTCCTCAACATAAGTCTTTGTTACCATCATTTTGGCTAATAAAATTATTCGGGTAAACCTGACTCCAATACCAATTTATTAGGATTGAGAACCTGGTTATTGTGGAATTTAGCCAAACAAAAGTATAATGATAATAACAAACACAATAACAAAATAATAATAACGACAATTAAAAAATAAAGAGACACAGGTTTAACATGGTTCGGTCAGTGTGACCTACGTCCACAAGCAGAGAGAAGCAAGTTCACGATACCAAGAAGAAGAGAACAATAGAGAGTACAAAATTAGAGTAAATACTCTAATCAATCCAAAAATATCTCAAAAGAGTAAACTCACAAGATCACTCCAAAAAACAGTTCACACAAGTGTTTCTCAACACTCACTCTCTTACAAAATACTCTAAAAGAAAGACAAAAAAAGAAAACAATAAAGATCTTTTCAAGTATTTCAAGGTGTGTTTAGAATAAGGAACTCCTCATCTATTTATACAAGGAGATTCTTGGGCTCCAAGTAGAAGAAAAAAGGAAAAGAAAATTCACAAGAAATCTCATTCATATAGCCAAACTTTGACTCCAAGTAAAAAACTCTTGTAGATATTTTGACAAAATATCATGAGATTTTCATTAGAATATCAAGAGATTTTCAATAAAATATTGACAAAAATATGTCCATATTACACTATAATTATAGATCATCTCATTAAGGGTGGAATTAATATTTTAAAGTTAAATAGAGTAAGAATTAATGCAGTACAAGTCCCGAAATACTAAATATAAATCTTAGTTCAGGAATTTGGGGTGTTACAATATCTCCCCTTTAAGATTATTCATCCTTGAATGAAGACTAACTAGGCTATAAAGATAAGGAAAAAGTTGCAATCCCAACACTAATTTCTATAAGTTAAATATTTACATGATAACTGAATCTCTAACTAAAACATATACTGAACTGAACTTATGAAGCATGAATGGATATAAGACATGTGAGTAATTGAGTGACATGAGACTAAGAAGAGTACTAAGGAGGAATTATTACCTCAAGATGGAACTATATTTAAAGGGAAAATATGACGGTACTTGGTTATCATATCTTCTTATGCATTCCAAGTAGCTCCCTTAACTAGATGATTCCTCTAAAGTACTTTTACTAAAGCAACTTTCTTGTTCCTTAACATACGAACATGACGGGCGAGGATCTCAATTGGAAGCTTTTTATGACAGGGACTATCTTTCACACCCATACTCTCTAAGGAAACTACTGAAGCTGGTTCACCAATGCATTTCTTCAATAGAGAAACATGAAAAAGTGGATGCACCAATGCTAAATTTGCTGGCAAGTCTAAATATAAGCCTTATTGCTAATTCACCTCAAAATCCTATAAGGACCGACATACTAGGATTGAGTTTTCCTTTCATGCTACATTTCATCACACCTTTCATGGGTGAAATTTTCAAGTAAACTTAATCATTTACTACAAACTCAAGCTATCTTCTCCTCATATCTATATAGGATTTTTGATGACCTTGAGCTGTCTTCAACCTCTCTCTAATTATCTAATTTTTCTCCATATCTTCATGGACCAAATTTAGTTTTATCAAGGTAGATTTACCAACCTAAAACCAACCAATAGGAGATCTACACCTCCTACCATGAAGTGCTTTAAATGGGGCTATTTGAATACTAGAGGGATAAATTTTATTATAGAGAAACTCGATCAAAGAAAAGTTATCATCTCAACTACCCTTAGAATTAATCATGTAAACTCTCAACATATCCTTTAAGTTCTGAATGGTTCGCTCTGCTTGACCATATGTTTTCTGGTGAAAAGTTATGCTATGATAAACTTGGGTACAAAGACCCTTCTAAAATGTCTTCTAGAACTGCAAAGTAAATTAAGTACCCCTGTGCAAAATAATAGTCAAAGAAACTCCATGCAACTTAACCAAATCTCTAAGATAAAGTCTAGCATAGTCCTTAGTTGAATCTAAAGTGTTAACTGCAAAACATATGCTAAATTAGTCATTCAATCAATGATAACCCAAATAGAATAATGCTATTGGTAAGTATAAGGTGACCGTATAATGGATTTCATATTCTCCACTTTCCACTTCAAGTAGGAATACTAATATTCTGAGTCATACCACGTGGTCTGTGGTGCTCAACCTTAACTTGCTGGCAAATTAGACACTTTGCCATAAATTCTATGATATCTTTCTTTATGCCATTCTACCAACAAAATTCCCAGAGGTCATAATACATCTTGGTGGTGCCTAGATGAATATAATAATGAGAATTGTGAGCTTCTATCAACATCTGCAATCTCAAGTCATCGACATCTAGAGTACATAATCTGCCATAGTAATGAAGAACACCATCTGCATCTAAGGAGAAAAACTCAACTTTCTGACTTTTGACTACTTTCTTCAACTTAATAAAAATAGGATCACAATCTTACTTTGGATTTACCTTTTCCACTAAAAAAGATCTAACCCATTCTAAATCATAACACTACCTTCTACTGAATCAACTGTGTGTATCAATGAAGCACAAAAATGTAACAAAAAGGAATCAAGATATGTTATTATATTAGCAACAAATAATCATGCATATGTACAAGTTACACTACCCGAACAAATAAGTAGCTAGTAACACAACCCATGTACCCTTACAATAAAGAAGTCCCACTCACTCAATTGAATCATGCATGTTAATCCAAGGAGAATCAAGAGACACTGTAATATCCCGTATTTTCCTAGCTCAGTTTGACTCTCACTATACGAGTATCTCTATTTAAATTTTCAAAATACTCAGAATTTTTAAGTTTAGGACTTTCCATTGCGTAGGAAATTCAGTCAGCTTTCCAACAATATAAAATCCGCCCAAATCCGATACTCGAGTGAAGAGTTATAGCAGTTTTTATAAATAGTGTGCCACCTGGTGCAGCACCGCATTGCGGAGATAGTTCAAATGGCATTCATCAGTTTCCAGTGAAGCTCCATGATAATGGTGCATCACGCTAATGTTTCAGTTTACAATTGTCATTTTCCAGTGAGGGACCGGAAACCCATTGCGTCACGCTAAGGGTTTTTTTCTCAATTGTTAAAATCAGTTGAGACTTCGCGATGGTAACGCATCATGCCAAGGGTCAATTTCACGCTCGTCCCTTTTATGAATAGTGTCAGCCTAATTTAGTGGCTTACCGCGATGCCACCGCATTATGGTGAAGCCTAAAATCGGATTTTTAGTGATGAATTTTAATAACTTTCCAGGGATAGTTTGGTATTTTCCATGGCCCTAATCAGTCCTAAACACAAAATTAATCCGTAAAAGAGAACTAATTGCTCATTACTTCATTATTCACTCACTATCTCTCAAGATTAAGTTACTCTCTCTCAAAAAGGGCAAAACCCTAGTTTTCAAGAATCAAGAACAACCTCAAGAATTTCACCAAGAACCTTCAAGAATTAATCCTCCCAGGTATGTTAGGTGTTCATTCATGGGTTCCTTTCACTCATGGAGTCTATGAACCCTATTTAAATATACAAGTTTATAGATTTATGATTTTCATGCTTGAAGTCGATTGTATTCATGTTTATGATATTAATTGGGTTACAATTCATGATTTAATTGCAATTCTCATGAAATTAAAATAGTTTGTATGGGGAATTATATGAATTGCATGCCAAACCCTTGAATTTACAAATGATTATTGTATTCATGATGTTCATGAGTTGACTAGTATTATGTGAATTAACCATGCTCCCCAAGTGTTTGATAAAATGTTTATGTGAATTGACTAGTGAAGGCATGTCATGTTATTATGTGATTCGATTCATGTACAAGCTCATGTATATCAAGTGTTTGACAAAATATATAAATGAATGCATTGTTAGCAAACAAGTATTATTATGCTTTTACGATTATGCCATGCTTTACTTCCAATGCTATCGAATCCTGGGGGTATTCAATACCTGAAAATCTAGCTGTTTAACTAGAGCTACAGTAGTTACAAAATAGTCTTAACAATTTCATGACCAGTAGTACTTAGCCAGTCACAGATCTCAGTTAAACTCAGCTCAGTCCAGTCAGTCTAATAATTAGGGTAATTCAGTTGGGAGTAGGATTCAGCACCTAGCTAACCCAAGGATGGGGGCTCACCTGTCAGTAGAGGGTATGATCCTTAGTAGCTATCCTTGCATTACAGAACTACGTAGAAAGAGTAGGTTGAGATATCAACCTGCCAGTTGAGGGATGATAAGGTATTTTACCTGCCAGTTGAGGGTACCACCATTCTCATTAGGGCACCTACCAGATGAGGGTGACTCTTTAGTTTATCTTTACCCGTGGCACGGTACTGACACCCTTCTAGTTGGGGTTACAGTTTGGATCCCAAATCTATTAAAAAAGGGCATGTTGGTTAGAGGATTACTTCCCATAGTTTAAGTTTTAGTCTCTGTATAAAACTCAGTTCAGTTCTACAGAATTAGGACTGTCAGACACAGTCAATAAGTTATCAGTAATTTAGTTATCATTCATTTTAGATATTAGTTACTCAGTTATCAGAACTTAGTACTCAGCTTCAGTAAAAGCTCAAATACAGTATACACGTATATGCACAATATTGCATACTCAGTATTTACAACAGTTTCAATTATCCATGTACTCTCATATTCAGTTACTCTATATTATTCAGTCAGTTACTGCTCATGCATATGAACCCTTACATTCAGCCTTACCTCATCTAGCATATCAGTACATTCCACATACTGACACACACTCTTTCTATGTGCTATAATATCTCATATCATAGGTTCAGACGCTCAAGTTCCTAACCGCGCTTAGACAAATTCAGTTAGCAGCAGTAGATTCAATAGTGAGTCCTCATCTATTGAGGATATGCTTTTATTTTAGTATTTAAGTAGCTTCTGTATTTCAGTAGTCGGAGTTAGTTGGGGGCATGTCCCATCAACTTCATATTCAGATAGTTCAGTTAGAGGCTTTTCAGACTAGACTATTCAGACAATATTCAGTTTTCTAGATTTCATTATCAGATATTATTATTATTATCAGTATTCGGATTTTGAACCTTATGGCATGTCAGCCTAACTTCTGCATTATTTTAGTATTATTATTCAGTGCTCACAGCAGGTGCCATTCATGGGCTAGCTTGTGGTCCTTTGGGGTTGTAAGCATCGTGTGGTATTCGGGGTGCAGACTCGGGGCGTTACAATCTTGGTATCAGAGCCTAAGGTTCAATAGAGTCCTAAAGAGTCTAAAATCCGTGCCAAGTAGAGTCTTGTGCATGGGTGTGTAGCGCACTACACTAATGGGCAAGTGGCTACGAGGAATTTTTAGGAAAGTTTCCCTTCTTCCAGTATTCATGTCGTGCGAGTGAGCATGAGCTTAAGTTATACTCTCCATCTAATTTATTTCTTCCTTTTGTTTTTAGAACATGCTTTCCAAAAAGACCAACAAAAGAAGAACAAAAAACCAGTCAGCACCTCAGCCCGTTCAGGAAGATCCCCTTGAAGAGCATGTTGTAACGCACCAAAATTGTGATCCCGACATATTACACGGTGCTTAGGACCACAAGTGATCTCAAGCTAAGCCATGAACTGGCATACTTTTAAGAAAATAATTAAATATGTATTAAATGACTGAGTTTATGGTGTGGAAATATAATAATGATGGAATCTGTGAGAATTCAATACTAATATAATTGTACATTCTGATAGAGTCTGAAAAACAGAACTGAAATTTACATTACTGACTTTGACTGACATCTATGAAGCCTCTACTATATTGACTATAGATAGCTGGAAAGCGACTCCAACTGCTTCTAATCAATATATATGAGTAAAAAAGTAAAGTACATAATTAACATCTAACTAAAGTCCCCGAAGTAGGAGGATTCATCATCTGCTGGCTGAAATTTACAACTGTCTAATTCTGACTGTACATACTACAACTTGTATCTACATTATGAGACAATGTAGCACATAGACATATATGTAGATCAGTACTTTGAGGATGTACTGAGTATATGGGGGTAAAATACATAAGTAAAACATTATCTCATCATCATAATTTGTAAAACAATGCATGGCAAATGTAAATGACTCACATAAGCTGGAATATC
This sequence comes from Capsicum pubescens, assembly GCA_030864215.1. Taxonomy (NCBI): domain Eukaryota; kingdom Viridiplantae; phylum Streptophyta; class Magnoliopsida; order Solanales; family Solanaceae; genus Capsicum; species Capsicum pubescens. The sequence goes on along the minus strand of CM061548.1, from coordinate 265,372,879 downwards.
TGAAATACTAAAATTTGTAATCATGAGTAATAAATCATACTTTGTAAATCTAGTGAGTCATAACATTTAGTTCTGAAAGTTGTGCTAATATCCTGTCTGTAAATTATACTGTTTGAGTATAGAAAGGACTCACTCCATATCTGAAATTTGAAAACTAAAGTCTGTAGCTAATATCTTTCAGTAAAGCATAATCTGAATAAAGTTGTGAGCCTTTACACTTAGTTTTCTAAAAGCTTTTCTGTTATTCTTTACTCTTTCTGGAATCTGTAATCTGTAAGGAAATACTTTAAAAGCTTTATCTATAAGATTACTCTTTTCTATAAGGAGGCTCTTCTAACCGACATAAACTATGTGAGCTAACATGGAGTCCAACATCTTATTCCTCTATGGGGAAAACCTCACGATGGGGAGAGGTGTCATACTCTTGCCAAGGAGTATAACCTGAGCTAAGTGATAACATCTGTAACTGTCACCCATATTAGAATGTAAATAATCTCATAATCTGTACCTATATTGGCTACATAGTTCTGTGGAAGATAGGGAAAGCTAATCCCACACTTTTCGCTCGGTTCTAAATACTACTCCTTTTAATTTATAAGCTCATTTTGTTGGAAATCCACTTTAAAATCTAGAATAATGGTTCATTACGAAACCAATTATGCTTTTTATCTGAGTCATTCTGTAAGTAAAGCAGATCTGAATTTTATAATCTATAGTAAATCTGTTAAGTGGATTCCTAAACTTATCTGAGGATTAAAAGATCAAAACTTTATTGAAAATCTATAATAATCTGATCATAGGATGCTTAAAGCATCATCATTCTTGAAACATCAACATATAACTTGGGCTTAATAACCCATTCATCAAATTCATGTCAAAACATCATAATAATCATTCTAGATAATGAAAACAATGATAATTCATGTCAAAATCTGGAAATCTCTACAATAGGCATGAAAATTTGAAAATAAACATGCAATTCATCTTCAAAATCTCTCAAAAACTCATAATCTTGCAAATAGCAATAATGGGTATGAACCCTAATTCAAAACTCATGTATATTCATTCAAAATTACATGAATTTGTAATTAAAACTTGGTTTTGGGAACAAGGATGGAAGAATTATCCTTGTTGAAAAACCACATATACCTTAATAGGTTTGATTTGATGTAGAGAACTTGACTTGGAAACCCTGAGAATGTTCTTGAAAGCTTTTCTTGGAATTCTTGAACTTAAGAACTCAAATTCTTATTTATCTTGAAGCTATTGTAATGGATTTTTGAATTTCTTAGATGGAGGAACCTTAATTTCTTGATTGTCTTGAAGAAAATTTGATGAACTTCTTGGTGTTCTTGAGTGGGCCAGGGTTTTCTTGGAGAGAAAAAGATGAATAAGTATGTGTATAATGCTTTTGGAGGCTAAAATTAAGTGTTATGGGCAGATTTGGGTGAGGGGAAGTGACCAAAGTGCCCCTAGACCCTTTGGAAACTGAGTTGACGTGTGAAACAGTTTCGTAACGCGTAGGCCGATGCATCATGTTGCTATCACGTCGGCTTATTGCCTCACACGAAAAATGCTATAACTTTTCGCTCGGGTATCGGATTTAGGCGAAATTGGTATTGTTGGAAAGATAATTCAATTATCTAAAATTTGGTGGGTATTGAAATGCAAAATTTTATGTATATAAAAAGTTATACACATTTAAAGTAGACCCTGCAACATTAATTGATACCAAGTTGGTAGCTATATCTGAACATGAGACTGAGTAATTCAAAGGAAAACTGTTACCTTGGAATGAGTCTGAGTTTCTGGAGAACAGGTGAGGATACTTGGTCCATATATCTTCTTCTACCTCCTAAGTATCTCCCTCAATGGACTGATTCCACCAAAGAACTTTTACTAGAGGGACTTCTTTGTTTCTCAACCTGCGAATATGATAATCAAGGATTCCGAAGTGATTCTCTTCATAAGAGAGGTTGTGCTGAATATTTATGCCATCTATATGGACTACGACTGTTGGGTCACGTATGCATTTCTTAAGCAAGGAGACATGGAACACTGGATGCATTGAAGCTAAGTCTGAAGGCAACTCAAGCTCGTAACCTACCTTTCTGAAATGGCTGAGAATTCGGTAAGTACCGATACATCGGGAACTGAGTTTCCCCTTCTTGCCAAACCTCTTCACTCCTTTTATAGGAGAGATTTTCAAATACACAAAGTCACTAATCTCAAACTTGAGATCCTTTCTGCGTACGATTTATGTCGGCTTTGAGCTGTCTTAAGCCTTTCCCTGATCAACTGAACTTTCTCTAAGCTGGAATATCTGAAATACTGAAATCTATAATCATGAATAACAAATCACACTTTGTAAATCTAGTAAGTCATAACATTTAGTTCTAAAAGTTATGCTAATGTTCTGTCTGTAAATCATACTGTCTAAGTGTAGAAAAGACTCACTCTTATATCTAAAATTTAAAAGTTGAAATCTGTAGCTAATATCTTTCTTAAAGCATAATCTTAATAAAGTTGTGAGCCTTTACACTTTATTTTCTAAAAGTTTTTCTGTTATTCCTTACTCTTTCTGGAATCTGTAATCTGTAAGGAAATACTTTAAAAGCTTTATCTATAAGATTACTCTTTTCTATAAGGAGGCTCTTCTAACCGACATAAACTATGTGAGCTAACATGGAGTCCAACATCTTATTCCTCTATGGGGAAAACCTCACGATGGGGAGAGGTGTCATACTCTTGCCAAGGAGTATAACCTGAGCTAAGTGATAACATCTGTAACTGTCACCCATATTAGAATGTAAATAATCTCATAATCTGTACCTACATTGGCTACATAGTTCTGTGGAAGATAGGGAAAGCTAATCCCACACTTTTCGCTCGGTTCTAAATACTACTCCTTTTAATTTATAAGCTCATTTTGTTGGAAATCCACTTTAAAATCTAGAATAATGGTTCATTACGAAACCAATTATGCTTTTTATCTGAGTCATTCTGTAAGTAAAGCAGATCTGAATTTTATAATCTATAGTAAATCTGTTAAGTGGATTCCTAAACTTATCTGAGGATTAAAAGATCAAAACTTTATTGAAAATCTATAATAATCTGATCATAGGATGCTTAAAGCATCATCATTCTTGAAACATCAACATATAACTTGGGCTTAGTAACCCATTCATCAAATTCATGTCAAAACATCATAATAATCATTCTAGATAATGAAAACAATGATAATTCATGTCAAAATCTGGAAATCTCTACAATAGGCATGAAAATTTGAAAATAAACATGCAATTCATCTTCAAAATCTCTCAAAAACTCATAATCTTGCAAATAGCAATAATGGGTATGAACCCTAATTCAAAACTCATGTATATTCATTCAAAATTACATGAATTTGTAATTAAAACTTGGTTTTGGGAACAAGGATGGAAGAATTATCCTTGTTGAAAAACCACATATACCTTAATAGGTTTGATTTGATGTAGAGAACTTGACTTGGAAACCCTGAGAATGTTCTTGAAAGCTTTTCTTGGAATTCTTGAACTTAAGAACTCAAATTCTTATTTATCTTGAAGCTATTGTAATGGAGTTTTGAATTTCTTGGATGGAGGAACCTTAATTTCTTGATTTTCTTGAAGAAAATTTGATGAACTTCTTGGTGTTCTTGAGGGGGCTACAATTTTCTTGGAGAGAAAAAGATGAATAAGAATGTGTATAATGCTTTTGGGGGATAAAATTAAGTGCTATGGGTGAATTTGGGTGAGGGGAAATGACCAAAGAGCCCTTAAACCCTTTATAAACTGAATTGGAAGGTGAAACATTTCCATAACGCGCAGGCCGAAGCGTCGCGTCGGCTTACTGCCTCACATAAAAAATGCCATAACTTTTCACTCGGGTATCAGATTTAGGTAAAATTGGTATCGTTGGAAATATAATTCAATTATCTATAATTTGTTGTGTATTGAGATGCAAAATTATATTTATATAAAAAGTTATACACGTTTAAAGTAGACCCTTGTAGAATCGAATATCAAACTTTGGACGAATCAAAGGCTCTTAGCTCAACTTTGTTCTAAGTGATTCTTATGAACATTTTTCACCTCAAAAGCAAATCAAACATGAGGATAAAGATCATGAAACTCGTATTTTCATGGGAATCATTTAGATTATAGCTTATACACGTAGGAACGATGGTTCAAGACTAGACCAAAAATGCAGTGTATTACATTATCTCCCCCTTGGAATCATTCGTCCTCGAATGATGGCTAGGAAATTTTTGAAGTCTTAGAAGTATGGAATAATTTATACATGATGTGTCTACTAAGAAGGGATAGAACTTAGTTGAATCATTAAAACTTTCATCGGGAAACTGATTTCTGAGTTGACTTGCCTTTACTTACTATAAGGAGCTGATTCATGCTGAGAGTTTAGAATTCGCTTGAAGTGTTCATGATACTGCCACACATATAGAAATGAAAAGTGTTAACATATACAAGCATGAATAATTAGACAACGAGACTAAGATCGTACTAGGGGTATTACACTGTCTGGGGTGGAATACTAAGATCATTCACTAAACACTTATGAACTGAATCATGACTAAATATCTGAATCTGAAACAGGTGCTTGATGCATGTACTGAGCTAAATTTGTAGTTTACATGGATGCAAACACATTAATTCTTAGAATGGCCATATTCATGAGAATTTTGAATAGTATGACGAGATGGAAAGTTGAAAAGCTATAGGAACTTGTCTGTCTGACTGCTAGACTAGATTGCTGGCTATACAGACTGAATCATACTGACTACCCATACTCAAATGGAGCATTTCTTCAACACTCTCCTATGAAATTCTAATAATATTAGGGAGCGAAGAATTTTGGGCATGATCTGAACAAGACATCTGACTAAGGAATCACAACATTGATACAACTTTATAGCTTAGAACAAAGGCATATAAATCATAAGCTAGGATAGAATTACTAGGCCTTAGGCAATGCAACTTCTTACTTTCAAGCTTAGCAACACTTCTCAAATACTTCCTCTACTATACTATTCCCCTTAAATACCATACTCACTTGATTCAATTGTCAATTCTCACATGGGCGATCATAAATATATTTACTAATGTCGAAACTGAACTAAGTCCTCTCGCCATGGTCAAGTTTAACTTAAAATCACAAGGTACAATATATAACAACATAACTGAACTGGCGCTCTACCAACACGATATGCGATGCGTTATGTTGCTCTCCCCCAATGCGATATGCGACGCGCTGCAGCCATATTACGTTGCCTTATTGTTTTTACCATCCAAATAGGTCTCAAACCTCACCCAAAAAAAAAATTAAAACTTACACGACATGTGCTATCGACAACCCCGATCATAAATTCACTTAAGGATTTACATTTTAAGGTCGGGAAGGTTGGAAAATAATGCGCACCACATTCATCCACTTATACACCAACATGGCATTCAAGCCTATTGTTATAACCACATATGAATGTCTAAATAAACACCCATAAAGGCATACTTCTCATATTTTCTAAACCTCTATCACAACAACTCCCATACACTAGACCAAGAACATACACACAGATTTCAACTAACCACAACATGTATCAAAGACTTGGCCTCAATCTTACTTCACACTTATGGACTTAGCTAAAACAAGCATACAATGATCTTTCATCAACAAGAAATATTTACTCATCACCACTATCATTACATAAGGAGGAGTCACTGAAAGGTTAGAACATGAGACTTTGAAGCATAGGAGGATACTATACGTAACTTGACACTTAACTAAGGCCTAAGGAATAGAGAATCAACATCATGGATTCATCAAAGAGATCTAAATTTAGGGCGTACATAGATATAAGATGAATCCCACTAATCATTAGGAGTTTAGCATAAGTTATGGGAACTGAGCATACTATAAAGCATGAGTACATGAGTCATGAGCTGCATGACCTGAGTTTGGAGTTCATAAAATCCTGGAACATGATTCGTACTGTTGAATGAACTGGAACTCCTTATATTAGGGACTAGGAGAGTACATGATTTTCTATGATATGCATAAAAAGAACTATAATCATGGAGCTGACACATAAGGCATGAGTAGACATCGTGGTGACTGAGGTACTAATACTGAAATAAGAATAAGCCGTGCATCTTTGTCACACACTGGCAACACTACTAGAATCTGAGAATCTGACTTGGTTACTTATCCTGTCACCTCCCTCTTAGCTTTAAGCCATCATTCTAAGTCTGTGGAACCCATTATTAAACTCTAACTGAACTGCAACCGCTTAACTCTAGAGCTCGGGGTATAAAAATACACGTAAATAATAAAACTTAACCCAAAAGATTACACCTAAAAGTGTAAAACCCACTGCTAACATTTCCTTCTGAGATACAACTCTATCTTTCTATAGCCCCAATAGTTCATATAATACTTGAACACTTACTGACTTAGAATCTTCATAAGTATCCCCATAGACGGAGTGCACACCATCTAGTGCTTCAACTCTTATTTCTATTAGCTCAATCTTCATAAACTCAAACTTAGGTTCCAACAATTAACATGGATATCACCAAACCTTTAAGGAACCATACTACTTTCATTATAGCCTACCAATATCACACCTCTAAACTTATATTTCTAAACCATGAGAGTCAAGATCATATTAAAAGGCTCAACATCATCAATCATAACTCCTTAACTTAGCTATTAAGTACACTATTTACTATTTAACTAACCTTCTTCCACTTAGCAACTCAAGGGTACTACTAACCACACATGACACTTAATAACCTTAGAAAATAATGCAACCCCATATCACTTTGGTCACACCTCTACATCATACCTACAACATCATACTTAATCTCAAATCAATAAACTTAAAGTCTTGCATTCACTGTTCAAGCCTACTAGATTACCTTCATATAACTAGCATCACCAACCGAACAATCATTATTCTCACCTTTATGATCCTCTACTATTCAAACTTCGTGACTAGGGATAGGAATGATTAAAACCCAAACTTATATACTATTCTCACTTGGAAGCTTTTAAACAAGACATCAAGAAACACTAGTCCACTAGAACCCCTTAATAACAATAATTGATCACGATCCTATGGTATACTTTATTAAAATCTGCTAGCTCATCCTTCTTATACACATCACTCCTATTCACCCATCTATACACCTAAATTTCTTTCATAGTTCTATAAGTTTTAACTAAACTCCTTTTTGCAACCTCAAGGGAAACCTAAATAAACAATACTAATCCACCAAATACTTTATTAATAATCTATACTTTTATAACACAATAATTACCGTCCATAACTCCTTTTATACTTCACGCAAACAATAATTCACCTTAACTAATAACTTTATCTCTACCTTCCACTAAACTAACACACCAGGACATATCACCATAATGCAAAATCTATAGCATGCATAAGTTTATCTCTATACTTTCTATTAATCTTCATTCCCATTTTTCTTGTCACTACACTTCTATACTTATACATCTAACTATAAGAAGGTTCTACTACTTACGAATCATAATGCTCCAGGTTGCAATATCCCTCAATGCAAACTCTATTCAACAATCTAGGTTCATACTATCTCCTTTTATGAGCACTATCTGTATTAAAGGAATAATGAGGAAATATGAATGCATATCTTATTCTATCTTAACTGGATAACTCATATGGACGAGGACATAAATTTCGATTTGAGGAAATTATAACACACTAGTGAGCTCCTCTGAAGCCCATTGTATGACTTCTGAAGTTACTGACAGTAAATATGAGAGCATCATCTTAGGATAAATTAGAACTTGCTAATCATATGATCTCAAGAATATAACATAGATGGAGAATTATGGAGTGATACACGAATCGATAGAAGTTTCTGAGAAAAGAACTTTACAGCACGATCTAGAGTATGAATGAAAGGAAACTTTTCTTAAATGCCCCATAGCCTCTCGAAGTAAAGTACCGACGTCTCCGTACCGTTCCACAAGACTCTACTAGACACGGCTTCATTGAAACCCAAGGACACTTGAACTCTGGGCTCTGATACTAATTTTTTAACGCCCCAAAAATGGTGGTCCCGAGATATCACACGTGCTTAGGACACAAGTGACCCCAAGCCAACCCATAAACTGGCATACTATTAAGCAAATTATTAAATATGTATTAAATAAATGAGATTATGGTGTGGAAACATAATAATGATGGAATCTATGAAAATTCAATACTGATACAATTGTACATTCTGATAAAGTCTTAAAAATAAAACAGAAATTTACATGACTAATTCTGACTGACATCTATGAAGCCTCTACTATACTGAATACAGATAGCTGGGATGCAACTCCAACTACCACTAATCAATACATATGAGTAAGAAATTAAAGTACATAAATAACATCTAACTAAAGTCCCCGAAGTAGGAGGGCTCATCATCTGCTGGCTGAAATTTGCAACTGTCTGATTCTGATTGTACATACTATAACTTGTACCTATATTATGAGATAATGTAGCACATAGACATATATATGGATCAGTACTTTGAGGATGTACTGAGTATATAAGAGTGAAATGCATACGTAAAACATTATCTCATTATCATAATTTATAAAAAAATGCATGCGAAATGTAAATGACTCACATAAGCTGGAATATCTGAAATACTGAAATCTATAATCATGAATAACAAATCACACTTTGTAAATCTAGTAAGTCATAACATTTAGTTCTAAAAGTTATGCTAATGTTCTGTCTGTAAATCATACTGTCTAAGTGTAGAAAAGACTCACTCTTATATCTAAAATTTAAAAGTTGAAATCTGTAGCTAATATCTTTCTTAAAGCATAATCTTAATAAAGTTGTGAGCCTTTACACTTTATTTTCTAAAAGTTTTTCTGTTATTCCTTACTCTTTCTGGAATCTGTAATCTGTAAGGAAATACTTTAAAAGCTTTATCTATAAGATTACTCTTTTCTATAAGGAGGCTCTTCTAACCGACATAAACTATGTGAGCTAACATGGAGTCCAACATCTTATTCCTCTATGGGGAAAACCTCACGATGGGGAGAGGTGTCATACTCTTGCCAAGGAGTATAACCTGAGCTAAGTGATAACATCTGTAACTGTCACCCATATTAGAATGTAAATAATCTCATAATCTGTACCTATATTGGCTACATAGTTCTGTGGAAGATAGGGAAAGCTAATCCCACACTTTTCGCTCGGTTCTAAATACTACTCCTTTTAATTTATAAGCTCATTTTGTTGGAAATCCACTTTAAAATCTAGAATAATGGTTCATTACGAAACCAATTATGCTTTTTATCTGAGTCATTCTGTAAGTAAAGCAGATCTGAATTTTATAATCTATAGTAAATCTGTTAAGTGGATTCCTAAACTTATCTGAGGATTAAAAGATCAAAACTTTATTGAAAATCTATAATAATCTGATCATAGGATGCTTAAAGCATCATCATTCTTGAAACATCAACATATAACTTGGGCTTAATAACCCATTCATCAAATTCATGTCAAAACATCATAATAATCATTCTAGATAATGAAAACAATGATAATTCATGTCAAAATTTGGAAATCTCTACAATAGGCATGAAAATTTGAAAATAAACATGCAATTCATCTTCAAAATCTCTCAAAAACTCATAATCTTGCAAATAGCAATAATGGGTATGAACCCTAATTCAAAACTCATGTATATTCATTCAAAATTACATGAATTTGTAATTAAAACTTGGTTTTGGGAACAAGGATGGAAGAATTATCCTTGTTGAAAAACCACATATACCTTAATAGGTTTGATTTGATGTAGAGAACTTGACTTGGAAACCCTGAGAATGTTCTTGAAAGCTTTTCTTGGAATTCTTGAACTTAAGAACTCAAATTCTTATTTATCTTGAAGCTATTGTAATGGATTTTTGAATTTCTTAGATGGAGGAACCTTAATTTCTTGATTGTCTTGAAGAAAATTTGATGAACTTATTGGTGTTCTTGAGTGGGCCAGGGTTTTCTTGGAGAGAAAAAGATGAATAAGTATGTGTATAATGCTTTTGGAGGCTAAAATTAAGTGTTATGGGCAGATTTGGGTGAGGGGAAGTGACCAAAGTGCCCCTAGACCCTTTGGAAACTGAGTTGACGTGTGAAACAGTTTCGTAACGCGTAGGCCGATGCATCATGTTGCTATCACGTCGGCTTATTGCCTCACACGAAAAATGCTATAACTTTTCGCTCGGGTATCGGATTTAGGCGAAATTGGTATTGTTGGAAAGATAATTCAATTATCTAAAATTTGGTGGGTATTGAAATGCAAAATTTTATGTATATAAAAAGTTATACACATTTAAAGTAGACCCTGCAACATTAATTGATACCAAGTTGGTAGCTATATCTGAACATGAGACTGAGTAATTCAAAGGAAAACTGTTACCTTGGAATGAGTCTGAGTTTCTGGAGAACAGGTGAGGATACTTGGTCCATATATCTTCTTCTACCTCCTAAGTATCTCCCTCAATGGACTGATTCCACCAAAGAACTTTTACTAGAGGGACTTCTTTGTTTCTCAACCTGCGAATATGATAATCAAGGATTCCGAAGTGATTCTCTTCATAAGAGAGGTTGTGCTGAATATTTATGCCATCTATATGGACTACGACTGTTGGGTCACGTATGCATTTCTTAAGCAAGGAGACATGGAACACTGGATGCATTGAAGCTAAGTCTGAAGGCAACTCAAGCTCGTAACCTACCTTTCTGAAATGGCTGAGAATTCGGTAAGTACCGATACATCGGGAACTGAGTTTCCCCTTCTTGCCAAACCTCTTCACTCCTTTTATAGGAGAGATTTTCAAATACACAAAGTCACTAATCTCAAACTTGAGATCCTTTCTGCGTACGATTTATGTCGGCTTTGAGCTGTCTTAAGCCTTTCCCTGATCAACTGAACTTTCTCTAAGGTATCAAATACCAAGTCAAGCCATACCACTGCAGCCTCACCCACTTCAAACCAACCAATGGGAGATCTATACTTCTCCCATAAAACGCCTCAAACGGAGTCGTCTAAATGCTGGAATGATAGCTGTTGTTATATGCGAATTCAATCAAAGGCAAGTGGTCATCCCAACTACCTTTAAAGTCTATCACACACGCTCGCAGCATATCTTTTAAAGTTTGAATGGTCATTTCTGCTTGACCATCTTTCTGAGGATGAAAGGTTGTACTGAGGTAATCTCGAGTACCAAGACCCTTTTGGAATGCCTTCCATAAATAAGAGGTAAATGGGGTACCTCTATCTAAGATAATGGACAACAGAACACCGTGCAATCTGACCAACTCCGTGATATAGAGTTTGGTGTAATCCTCAGCTGAATAAGAGGTATGGACTGGTACGAAATAAACTGATTTGGTCATCCTGCCTACAATGATCCAAACAGAATCAAGATGGCGATGAGTACGAGGTAAACCTGTCATAAAGTTCATGTTCACTTCTTCCCACTTCCAGGTGGGAGTATAAAACTCCTGCATGGACCTAGACTTTTGATGCTCAATCTTAACCTGCTGACATATTGATCACTTAGCCATAAACTCTGTAATGTCTCTCTTCATCCCACTCCACCAATAGATCTCCCGTAAATCATGGTACATCTTAGTGTCCCCTGGATGAATAGAGTAGCGCACACCATGCGCTTTTGTAAGAATTTATTCTCTCAAATCATCTACACCTGGCACACATAGCCGACCCTGGCAGTGTAAGACACCATCTCCCCTTTGGGAGAAAACCTCTACCTTCTGATCTCTTACTGATTCCTTCAACTTAGCTAGACTGGGATCCCTATCCTAGTTTTCCTTCACCTAAAAACCTAGGGATGATTCTAAACTACTCTTCACCCATACACTACCTTCTGATGAATCGACTAAGAAAATACCTAGTCGGGAAAGCTGATGAACTTAATGAGCTAACTTCTTCTTACTATCTTCCACATGAGCAACACTACCCATAGACATCCTACTAAGAGCATCAACCACTACATTGGCTTTACTCGGATGATACAAGATGCTCATATCATAGTCTTTCAACAACTCCAACCACATTTTTTTTATGGAGGTTTAGGTTTTTCTAAGAGAACATATACTGCAGGATCTTATAGTCTGTGAACACATAAACATGCACACCATACAAATAGTGCCTCCAAATCTTTAAGGCAAATACTATTGCTGCTAACTCAAGATCATGAGTAAGATAGTTCTTTTCATGGGGCCTAACCTATCTAGAGGCGTAGTCTATGACCTTACCTCTCTATATAAAAACACACCCCAAATCAACTTTGGAGGCATCATAATATACCAAAAAACCATTTGAACCATCTGGTAGGGTCAAAACTGGAGCTGTAGTGAGTCGAGTCTTCAACTCTTGAAAACTCTTTTTATAATAATCTGACCATTGGAATTTGACTTTCTTCTGAGTTAATCTGGACATAGGGGATACAATAGATGAAAATCCCTCAACAAACCATCTGTAATAGCCATCCAATCCTACAAACCTCCTGATATCTGATGGAGAGATGGGCCTAGGCCAGTTTCTCACTGCTTTAGTCTTTTGGGGATCAACTCTAATGCCATCACCAGAAATGATATGGCCAAGGAAGGCTACTGAACTTAGCCAAAATTTGCACTTGCTGAATTTGGTGAATAGCTGATGGTTTCTGAGAGTCCTGCAATACTATTCTGAGATGGTCTGCATGATCATGCTCACTGCAAGAGTAGACAAGAATTCCATCAATGAAGACTATGATGAACATGTCCAAGTACTGCTTGAACACACAGTTTATCAAGTCCATGAAGGTTGCAGGGGAATTAGTAAGACCAAAGAACATGACTAAGAATTTGAAGTGACCATACCGAGTTCTGAAGGCTATTTTTGGGATATCACATTCTCTGACTTTGAGATGATGATATCCTAATTTAAGGTGCATCTTGGAGAAGTAATTGGCACCCTGAAGTTGGTCAAATAGGTCATCGATTCTGGGAAGTGGATACTTGTTCTTGACCGTGACTTTATTTAGCTGAAGGTAGTCAATACACATTCTAAGAGAATTGTCTTTCTTATGCACGAATAAAATTGATGCGCCCCATGGGGATTTACCGGGTCTGATATATCCCTTATCTAGGAGATCTTTTAATTGTTCTTTTAATTCTCTAAGTTTTGCTGGAGCCATTTTGTATGGAAAAATAGATATGGGTTGAGTATCTAGAAGAAGGTCTATTCCAAAGTTGATTTCCCTTTTGGGAGAAACTCTGGGAAGATCTTCGGGAAACACATCTGGGAATTCACATGCTACTGAAACTGATTCAAGAGTAGGGGTTTCTGAACTTAAGTCCTGGACTCAAACAAAATGGTAGACACATCCCTTAGATATCACTTTTCTCGCCCGAAGGTAAGAAACAAGCTGACCCCTAAGTGTTGAAGTACTTCCCCTCCATTCTAGGACGAGCCTATTCAGAAACTAAACTGGACAATTCTATTTCTATAGTCGATTAAGGCATAGCAGGAATGAAGCCAATCCATGCTGAGAATGACATCAAAATCAGTCATCTCTATTTCAACTAAGTCTGCTGAAGTGACTTTCTAAGATATCATAACCGGACAGTTCCTATATACCCACCAGGCTATGATAGATTTACCCACTAGGGTAGAGACTGAGAAAGGCTCTGCTAGAACTTTGAGACTGACTCCGAAATCAATGGCTATATATGGAGTAACAAAGGACAACAAAGTTCCTGGATCTAGCAAAGCATAAAAATATAAATGGAAAACTTGTAACGTATTAGTGACCACATCAGGAGAACTTTTCTAATACTGTTGAAACTGAAGAGCATAAGATCATTTGGGTATTGCCTACTGGTGGCACTAGAAGTCACACCCTGCTGATTCGGGCGACTAGACTGAGCTGGGGGACGGTTATACTAACCCTGAGAACCTGAATGGGGAAAATGTCTGACTCGATGGACTGGCTTGCCACACTCAAAACATATTTCGCTACCCGCTCTGCAGATACCCTAGTGTTTTCTGTCATATTTCTTACAAAGGGGATTGGTTCAGGCGTTATCTCTATTACCATCTCTTAATTTCAGCACTGGAGCACTGGATAAGGACGAAGCTGGAATTAAGGATTTCAGGAGAAACTGAGAACGATTCCACCCTCTAACTTAGGTTGGGCGAAGTTGAAACTACCTGCTCTTGCTCTTTTGCTCTCCCTATTCTTAGCCCCCTTTATCTGCTGAGCATAGACCATGAGCCAGGATATGTCTATCTCCTTAATCAACATTGTGGTCCTACACTCCTTGGCCACACTACTAGACATGCCAGACATATATTTACTCATCTTAGATCTGCTATCTACTACCACATAAAGAGCGTATCTGGTTAATTGAGTAAACTTGATGGAATACCCTTTCACTATTATGTTGCCCTGCTTCAGATTTATAAACTTTAAAATATTCACTTCCCTCAACTCCAATGGGAAAAACCTATCCAGAAAAGCACTAGCAAACTCTTCTCATTCTATGGGCCTTGCATCTGCTGCCCTTTCTACTTTCCACTATTTGAATCATGAGTGAGCCATATCCTAAAACTGATATGCGGCCAACTCAACGCTCTCAATAGCAGTCACTCCCATAATATATGTAACTTTCTACACCTGATCAAGAAACTCCTGAGGGTCGTCATCTGACTTAGACCCAGTAAAAGATAGAGGGTTCATTCAGGTGAAATCCCAAATCCTGGCAGCAGCAGTAATGGCCACTGGGTTGGCCGGAACAACATGTGGACGTTCATTTTGGGACACCAATGAATGAGCTAGAGTGGTGATAGTTGCTCTGAACTCAGCGTGGGAGACATGTTCATCCAGAGGATCTAGCTGGATGGGCTGGGGTTCTAGATGGTCTCCCGTTCCTCTTCCCTTAGTTCTCTTTAGAGGCATATTCTGTAAACAAAAAAGAAATTTAGATTAGACAAGGAGTTTAACTAGAGCTCATGCTCACTCGCATGACATAAATACTGAAAGAAGGGAAACTTTTACTAAAACACCTCGCATCCTTCTGTCCATTAGTGTGGTGCGCTATATACCCATGCACAAGATTCTACTAAATGCAGCTTTCAGACTTCCTAGGACTCTGTTGAACCTTAGGCTCTGATACCAACTTTGTAATGCCTAGAGTTTGTATCCTAGATGCTACACAGTGCTCATAATCCCGAAGGACCACAAGCTAACCGATGACTGGTACCTGCTTCAATAACTAAATAGTAATACTGCAACTATGCAGAAAACATGCCATAAGGTTCAATACTATAATAAAACTAAATACGGTATAACAATACCAAAACTAAAGCATCTGTCTGAAAAATACTCTAGTCTGAAAAGCCTCTACTATCTGAAATATGAAGTTAATAGGACAAGTCCCCAACTAACTCCGAAATACTAAAATAAGCTGAATTACTAAAATAATCATCATATCCTCGAACTAAGAGGACTCACCACTAACTCTATCAGCTAACTATCTGAACTGCTAAGTATGATTGAGAGCTTGTGCATCTGAAACTATGATATAAAATATCATAGCACAAAAGAAAGCTATGCGTTAGTACTTTGAATATACTGGTATGCAAAGTGAGGTAGGTTGAAATGCATGGGTTCAAATACATGAACAATACTGACTGAATGACATGAATATAACTGAACAAGAGTACATACGTAAATACGTAAACAATAGCTGAGATTGTGATAACACTAGATACTGAGTTTTGAGTCACTGATTAACTGATATCTGAGTTACTGATATTGTGTAGCTGATAACTGAGTGACTGTATATGACAGTCTTAATCCTATGGAACTATACTAAGTTCTATTCTAAACTGAGTGACTGAATTTGTCAATCTTGATCCTGTGGAACTATACTAAGTTCCGTGCTGAAATGAGTGACTATGTCTAATATTCCTGAATTGTAGAACGGAACTGAGTTCTTTTCAGAGACTGGAACTAAAACTGAGATTGTGGAAAGTAATCATCTAATCGACATACCAATCTCTGAACTAACTGCGTTCCAACCTATAACCCCAGCTGGAAGGGTGTCAGTACCGTGCCACGGGTAAAGAAAAGAGGATTCACCCTTATCTAGCAGGTGCTCTAAATGAGAATAGTGGAACCCTCAAATGGTAGGTAGATCACCTCATCAACCCTCAACTAGCAGGTTGATGTCTCAACTTATTCTTTCTACGTGGTTCTGGAACACAAGGACTATTTCTAAGGATCACACCCTCTACTGGCAGGTGAATCCCCATCCATGGGTTCACTCGATGCTGAATCCTACACCCAATTGAATAGACACTGGACTAATTTCTAGTTCATACTAGGCTTGGCTGAACTTTTACTAATTATACAGTCTAACTGAACTAAACTAAGCTCACTAAGTTCCGTTGACTGACGAAATGCTATGGAATTTTGTTAACTGGCTGAATTTACTGAGGTCTGAACTGAATACTGAACTGGACTGGACTGAACTGATACTGAGTCTACTAAGTTTTTTTCTTGAGTTCTGTAACTGGATGAGAGTACAACTGATCATGTCATGACTGATACTATCCTGAGACTGACTATGGCTCTAGGTAATCAGCTAAATTGCCGGGTATTCAATACCCCTAGGACTCGATAGCATAGATTATAAGACATGGCACAATCTTGAAACATGATAAATAACTACTTGATCATCATTCAATAATTCATTGGGATATTCTAGCAAACATTAGTATGACATGAACTTGAATATATGCTAACATGATATAATTTCATTATTTAATCCTCATGAATAACTCATCGAACAATTGGAAAGCATTTTATATGCACATAGTACAAATCAACACATGAACATCATAATTTCAAGGCTTTAACATGAATTCACATGATACTACATACATAATAGTTGTTCTTACATAAATATTGTACTTAATCATGGAATAGAAATCTAATCATTATTAAAATCATTAATACACTTGAATCCAAATCTTAGAAAATAAGAAATCAAGCTACTTGAAGTTTAAAATAGTTTCTTGGACTCCAAGGGTGTAAGGAACCCTTGGATGAACACTTGACATACCTTGGTTGCTAAATTCATGAAGATTCATGGTGGAATCTTGAGGCTTGAATTTGAAATTCAATCACCTAGGGTTTTAGTTCTTGAGAAATTTGTGAAATAATGAATGTATGTTTCAAATAGAAAGTTAAATTTTATGTTTATGGGGGCTGAAGGACGTGGGAAAAGACCAAAATACCCCTAAGAATGCGACTTTTAATAACTGACAACCAAACTATCGATACACAAACCGATGCACTACATCATTGGCATCAATATGATGGACAACGCGCTGTGTCAAGTCTGCATTGGTTCACTGGAAATTGCTAGTGGGGACAAGGAAAAATATTGATCGACGCGATAGCTGATGCACCACGTCGAGATTGCGTTGATGTACTATTTTGAATTCCCAAATATGGTTCAAATAAGGTTCAAAAAATCTAAAACTTGTCCGAGAACACCTATTGACATTCTTGATCATGAATTAATATAAAGATTGATACTTTAAGGTCATAAGAGTCATGAAATAGAGTTGCCAACTTACGAAGGCTAAAATAATACTAAGTCTGAATACTTAGCTAGAATTTTCTAAGTTTGGGACCCCTTAGCAAGATTAAAAGACTGAGTTGAGCTTAGGATTTTGTGGGGTCTTATAGTACGGTTGGACCCCTCTACTCGTACCCACAAATATGCGAGTGGTAATATCCAGTCGTACCCAAAATTTGGACTAATTAAAGGCTCTTAGCTCAACTTTGTTCTAAGTGATTTTTATGAAAATTTTTCACCTCAAAAGCAAATCAAACATGAGGATAAAGATCATGAAACTCGTATTTGCATGGGAATCATTTATATTGTAGCTTATACACGTAGGAACGATGGTTCAAGGACTAGCCAGAAAATGTGGGGTAATACACATGTCTCCCATGCAGATTCAGAGCTGCGTTCACCACCCTAGCCCATTTTGTAGTAGTTCAGAATGAACGGCCTGCTGCTGTTCAGGCCAACTTAGTTGCTAATACTGCTGCAGCCAAGATTCGTGACTTCACCCGAATGAATCCTCTCCTATTTTGAGGATCCAAGTCTGAAGGGGATCCACAAGAGTTACTCGATCAAGTGCAGAAAGTCACTTCCAGTGAGAGTGTTGAGTTAGCTGCCTATCAACTACAAGATGTAGCTCATACATGGTTTAAGCAGTGGAAGGTAGATAGGGGTACAAATGCAGAGCCCATAGAATGGGAAAAGTTTGCTACTGCTTTTCTAGATAAATTCTTTCCCTTAGAGCTGACAGAAGCCAAGGTATTAGAGTTCATCAATCTCAGGCAAGGAAACATGAGTGTGAAAGAGTATTCCCTCAGGTTTACTCAGTTAGCCAGGTATGCTCCCCATGTAGTAGCAGATAATAGGTCTATATTGATCAAGTTTGTGTTTAGGGTTTCAGAGAGTGTGGTTAAAGAGTCCAGAACTGCGATATTAAAAGTTCTTTGGCGGAATCAGTCCGTTGAGGGAGCTACTTGGAAAGAAAAAGCAGATATGCGGACCAAGTATTCTTGCCTCTTCTCTGCAAAATCATATTAAAATTAAGGTAACAGTCTTTCTTAGATTTACTCAATTCCATGTTCAATTGCAGTTACAGTTACAGTCATGCATTCATGAATCAATTCAGCCATGTATTCATGCATCAGATCAGCATGTTCAATATGAAAACTCAGTTTATCAGTAGTTTTATTCATGAAATCATGCTTCAGTTGTGCATGTTCAGTATGTAAACTCAGTCTATCAGTATTTCTCAGCTTAATCAGTCTCATTCGAGGACGAATGTTCCCAAGGAAGAGATATTGTAATACCCCATATTTTCCTAACTCAGTTTGACTCTCAATATACAAGTGTCTCTATTTATATTTTCAAAATACTCAAAATTTTTAAGTTTAAGACCTACCATTGCGTAGGAAATTCAGTCAGCTTTCCAACGATGTAAAATTTGCCTAAATCCGATACCCAGGAGAAGAGTTATAACCATTTTTGTAAAATAGCGTGCCACCTGATGTAGCACCGCATTGCAGAGAGAGTTCAAATGGCATTTGTTAGTTTTCAGTGAAGCTTTGCGATAATGGCGCGTTGCGCCAATGTTCCATTTTATGATTGTCATTTTCCAGTGAGGGACCACAATCCCACCGCATCGTGCCAAGGGACTTTTTCCCAATTGTCAAAATCCAGTGAGACGCCACGATGGTACCATATCGTGCCAAGGGTTAATTTCACGCTCATCCCTTTTATGAACAGTGAAAGCCTAATTCCAGTGGCTCACCGTAATGCCACCGCATCGAGGTGAAGCCTAAAATCGATATTTTCAATGATGAATTTTAATAACTTTCCAGGGATAATTTGGTATTTTTCCACGACCCTAATCAGTCCTAAACATAAAATTAAGACCTAAAAGAGAACTAATTGCTCATTACTTCATTAGTCACTCACTTTCTCTCAAGATTAAGTTACTTTCTCTCTAAAAGGGCAAAACCGTAGTTTTCAAGAATCAAGAACAACCTCAAGAATTTCACCAAGAACCTTCAAGAATTAATCCTCTTAGGTATGTTAGGTGTTCATTCATAGGTTCCTTTCACCCATGGAGTCCAAGAACTCTATTTAAACATACAAGTTTATAGATTTATGATTTTCCATGCTTGAAGTCAATTATATCCATGTTTATGATATTAATTGGGTTTCAGTTCATGATTTAATTACAGGTCTCATGAAATTAAAATAGTTTGTATGGGGAATTATATGAATTGCATGGTAAACCTTTGAATTTACAATTGATTATTGTATTCATGATGTTCATGAGTTGACTAGTATTATGTGAAATAACTATGCCCCCAAGTGTTTGATAAAAATCTTATGTGAATTGACTAGTGTTCAGCCTTACCTCATCTAGCATACCAGTATATTCCATGTACTGACGCATACTTTGTTTTTGCGCTATGATGTCTCATATCATAGGTTCGGACACTTAGGTTCCTAACTGTGCTTAGACAGATTCAGTTAGAAGCAGCAGATTCAGTAGTGAGTCCTTATCTATCTAGGATATGCTTTTATTTTAGTATTTTAGTAGCTTCTGTATTTTAGTAGTCGGAGTTAGTTAGGGGCATGTCCCATCAACTCCACATTCAGACAGTTAAGTAGAGGCTTTTCAGACTAGACTATTCAGATAATATTCAGTTTTCCAGATGTCATTATCAGATATTATTATTATTATCAGTATTCAAATTTTGAACCTTATGCATGTAAGCCTAACTTCCACATTATTTTAGTATTATTATTTAGTGCTCACAGAAGGTGCCAGTCATGGGTTAGCTTGTGGTTCTTCGGGTTTGTAAGCACTATGTGGCGTCTGGTGTGCTGACTTGGCATGTTATAGACACCCACACTGACACAAAAGCTCCAACAATGTGCAGAGAATACCCTAGACTTGCCATTATTTTCTTTACTTAGCTTTCGGCTGGCCGAGTTAGGATGACTATAGGACTTTTATCGGCTTGCAATGTAGGCTCTAGGGCTGGTATGGTACATATTTGCATTTAGTGACTAAGCCTCCTTGGTACTACACTTACTTTAGGGGTCCACTTATCAACCAACTTTATTTTCTTCCACCCTTATTTCCCCTTTTTTATTCTTTTATTACACATTCAGGTTGGGTGTGGTATATTTTATTCTTTTTTTTTCTTTTGTTTTTTATTTTTCTTTTTCTTTTTTTTTCTACCATACCCAACCCTCTTTCTTTTTCTCTTATTTACCCTTCGTTATACCCACTTCACATTACGTACCCGTATGATAACCACCCTCAACTTAGGAGATTTTTCCTGAGTTGAGGTGCACAATATGCAAGGAGTACTAAGAACAAAATAGGTTCATTGTACAAAAATGGGAAGGTGAATGGTGAAACAAGAAAAATGGTCTATAAAGGCTCAAAATAGGGACCAAAGGATACTTATTCAGATTTGGAAGATCGTTTAGGCTAAATGTGGACTAATTTAAAAAATAGACTATTATCCTTTGCTAACCGACTATCCTACAACCTAGGCAAGACTAATAGGGAAATTTCTGGATTTCACATACAAAGGGAACAAAGTAAGTATCTCACACACACATGGCACAGGGTTTTATCACAACCTACTACCTATCCAATTCATGCAAAATATTAGCTATGATTATAATATCCCTAATCCTAAAGCCATAACTAGATTCACAATGGTCCCACCGATATACATATCATACATAATTTTTGAGGGGTATCATTTATCTAAAAAATCAAAACAAAGTGGATCAACTGCCTTAGATACTCATTTTTCTCCGAGTTACACAAAAACACAACATAGTACAAAATAAAACACAATATGACACAATATTTCCCTAAACATGCCAGTTCTACAATCATACTGCAGTCGACAGAAAAAAAAACACACCAAAAAATATACAAAGGCTGTGGTATACCCTACCCCCAACTAAAATAGTACACACTATCGCAATGCATGTAAATAATATAAAGCAAGGGAATGAGGACTTACCTGGGATGCACTGGGCGTCCGTAGTTAACAAAGATGCAGAAATAACATAATACCATGGGTTGACTCCCAAAAAGAACTTGATTTACCATCGCGGCACAACTCAGCTTCCTTGGTTACTTAGACTTCACCAAGGCTTACCTTCATAATTACCTTTGCTTTATCAGGATTACCAAAATAGTGTTTCATATACTACCTGTTCACCTTGAATGGGGATTCACCATCTCTTTTTAACTTTATAGCACCATGTGAAAATACCCTAGCTACGGTGAATGGTCTAGACCACCTAGACTTCAACTTGCTAGAAAACAAATGAAGTCTTGAATTATACAACAAGATCAAATCACCAGGCTTAAATACCCCTTTCTCAATTTTCTTGTCATGATACAACTTCATTCTTTCTTTGTATATAGCAGAGCTCTCATAAGAACGTAGCGAGAATTCATCCAACTCATTTACCTTACTTAACTTTAACTTAGCTACATCATGCCACTCAAAATTTAGCTTTTTCAGTGCCTTGTGCTCAAGTTTGACTAGAGAGTGGCATGCCTTATCGTACTTGAGCTAAATGGGGAGGCACCTATGGGGCTCTTAAAATCTGTCCGATAGGCGCACAACGTATCATCTAACTTCCTCGACCACTTATTTCTATTGACATTCATAGTCTTCGCTAATATAGACTTAATATCTCTATTGGAGACCTCAACTTGCTCGCTTGTCGGAGGATGATAAGGTGTTGCCACCTTATGCTTTACCCCATATTTCTCAAGTAGGGTTGTAAAAAGACAGTTTCAGAAGCGAAACCCACTATCACTAATAATCGCACATGGAGTGCCCAATCGAGAAAATATATTCTTTTTCAAAAATGTACTAACACTTCGACCCTTATTGTTGGAAAGCGCAACTGCCTCCATCCACTAGAAACATAGTTGACTGCCATTAGAATGTACTTCATCTCAAAGGAGCTCACAAACATACCCAATCAATCCCCCCATACATCAAATAACTCCAGCTCTGAGATAGGTGTTATGGGTAGTTCATATCTCTATAAAATGTTGGCTTGATGCTGACATTGGTCACAACCTTGGGCAAAATCATATGTATCTTTATAAATAAAAGGCTAATAATACCCACACTGCAGAATTTTATGAGCTGTGCGGTTACGACCATGATTGCCCCTAACAGGTGATGAATGACAAGCCTCAAGAATGCTCATCATCTCTACCTCAGGGATACACCTCCTAATAACTCTATTTGTATAAATCTAAAAGAGATATGACTTATCCCCAAAAAATTTCCTCACCTCATACATGAACCGCTTACGCTGCTGGAATGATAAATCATTCAGAATAAGATTACTTCCAAGAAAGTGGGCAATATCATCAAACCAAGGGATTAAGTCTTGAGATGCTGCCAAGACCCGCTCATCTGGAAAAGTATCATTTATGTCTAGCTCATCCCCTAACTTCTGCATTGTCTCTTCTCAAGGCAAGACAAGTGATCTACAACCTGATTCTCTTTGCCGTTCCAGTCTTTCACCTCAAAGTTAAATTCTTCCAATAACAGGACTCAATGTATCAACCTTGGTTTGCATCATTCTTTAACATTAGATACGTTAAAGTTGTATGATCTATGTGAACTATGACTTTGGTCACTATAAAAAAGGACTAGAACTTCACAAAGGGAAAAACCACCATAAGTAACTTTTGCTCAGTGACTGTATAGTTCTTATGCATGGGGTTTAGTGCCTTGCTGGAATAATAAATTGGATGAAGGATTTTATCACGTCTTGTCCTAGGAAAACACCTAGGGCCACTCCAATTTCATAGAAACTAACCTCAAACGATAAAAACCAATTAAGAAACACAATTGTAGGAGTCGAGATCAACTTCTCCTCGAGGCACTCAAAGGCCTTGAGACATACATTATCAAATACAAAATTCACCTTTTACCCTAAAATCTTGCATGAAGGATTTGCAATTTTGGAGAAGTCCTCGATGAACCTCCTTTAAAAGCCAACATGACCCAAAAAGCTTGGGATACCTTTAACTAAGATCGAATGAGGCCATTTTTAAATCACCTCTATCTTTGATCTATCGAACTTAATACCCCATTATGAGATTTTGTGCCCAAGAACAATACTTTCTTTTACTATAAAAAGGTACTTCTCCCAAACAATTTCTCATATCTCTGTAGTGCGTTAACCAGATGAGCCAAACAATCATCTATAGAGTCCCTCACGATCGATAAGTCATCGATGAGTACCTCAATAGTGTCCTACACCATGTAAGAAATAGAGGCATCTGTATCACTGAAAGGTGGAAGGAGCATTGCATAGTCCAAATAACACTCTTAAATGCAAAAGTCCCATAGGGGGATGTAAAATTCATCTTTTCCTAGTCCTTGGGAGCAATAGTAATCTAATTTTATCTCGAGTACCCATCAATAAAATAATACCAACCCCTGCCTGTAAGTTTATCGAGCATATGGTCCATGAAGGACATAGGGAAATAGTTCGTTTGGGTCCAAGTATTCAGATTTCTATAATCTATGTGAACTCTCCAACTAGTAACCGATCTCATGGGTACAAGTTTATTTTTATCATTGGGAATGACTATGATCCCACCCTTATTTGGACCATATTGAATCGGTCTAACCCACTTGCTGTTTGCGATGGGGTAAAGCACTCTAGTATCTAACCACTTGATGATTTCATTCTTCGCAACCTCCTGTATAGAAAGATTCAATAGACACTAGTGCTTAATGCGAGGAATACAATCTGGTTCAAGCTGTATCTTATGAGTTCAAATATTGGGTGGAATCCCTACAATGTCTGCAATGGGCCATATAATGGCTCTCTTGAACCTCTACAATACTAATACCAATGATTCAACCTGTGTCTATACTAAATCTATAGTACTAATAATTGGTAGGGTATTGTCGGCCCCCAAGAATGCATACCCCATGTGAGATAGGAGGGTCTTTAATTCCAAGATTAGTGGCTCATCAATAGATGGTCAATCAGGAGGTATGATTCTATTCTTCAAATCAAGATCCAGATTTTTTGGAGCATAATTGTAATAACCTCTACCATAAAATGCGTTAAACATCTCTTTATATTCATCGATGACATCACTATCAAAATTCATAATGACCATTGCTAGCACCTCAACCTCAAGCTTTTGTTCAATGGGAACAGTCTCTACATCATCATCTATAATATCAATTATGCACACCACTCTCATATTCTATGGTTGCTGTATAGACTGGAAACATTGAAAGCGACTTGCTCATTATTTAATCTGAACTTTATCTGCCCCATTTCCATATCGACCAAGGCCCTACCCATAATTAGGAAATGCCATCCCAAGATAATAGGGACTTTAAAGTCCTCACAGTCCAAGATGAAATATGTAGGACACAATCTTTACCAACACATCACAAAAAATACTAATCAGTTTCTTGATAGTCTGGTTGGCCATAAGTAACCTCACGAATATAGGTTTAGATGCCCCCAACCCTAACTACTTGTAAACTACCAATGGCATAAGATTGATATTGACTCCCAAATCACATAAAACCCACGAGAAGTTGAAAGACCCAATGGTGCATGGAATAGTGAATGCTCCAGGGTCCTCCTTTTTCCCCACCAATGATCCGAAAGATACAATACTATAATGGTGTACATTATTCTTGGACTCAAAGCTTCTGTCCATTTTTTAGTGACCAAGTCCTTTATAAACTTCGTATAGCCAAGCATTTGTTCTAAAGCTTCTATGAGAGGAATGTTCACAGATAGTTCTTTCAACATCGATAGGAATTTATCATCTCTCCCTTTCTCTTGCTTCTTTCTTAACCTTTGAGACAAAGGTAAAGGAGGCCGTGAAATTTTCTTCCCTACCAGCTCATTGACCTTTTCCTTACCTTTATTCTTCTCAGTATTGTGATCAATATCTATTGACTTTTTTGGCTCTTCTTCAGGTGTTCCATAAATCTTAACACTATCATTCCTTGGCCTATCAACCATAAATATGGAGGGATCAATAATTTCCTTACCTCTCCAAGTGATGATGGATAGATAATGATCACTATTTTTAAAATTCTACATTGTGTTGCTTGGAAGGGTATCCTGCTACCTTTGATTCAAGGTTGTAGACATTTGTCCAACCTTCCGCTCTAATTACTTTATCGCAGTAGCATGTAACTCTACCTTCCGGGTCAACCCTATAATGTCCGGCTTAAGCTCCTTAAAAAAATTTTTTAAACTTTTTTTACCCTTTACCATATTGGACAACATAGCCTTCATCCTTGACTCAGTGTCACAGATGCCTGGTGAAACATATGCACCATCCTTCTCTTTTTAATCATCCTTGCATCTATAATCAATACCTCTATATCGGCTCCATTCCCAATTTCTATCCCTATAGTAGTTTTGACCTTGGTTTTCTTTCCCCTTGGTTCAAAAACTTGCCAACTCTCTATCTAGGTATCTTTCTTCTTCTTCTAAATTAGAATTATATAATATAGACGCCTTACCCTGTAAGCCTACTGCATTCACATTCTCACAATTCATCATCACAAAATGCTTTATCAATAACTTAATCTCTATTCTTAGCTGAGCAACCTCTTGCACCACTATGTCATCAACAACTCTGTGCTTGTTGAAAGTATCAATAGCATACATTCCAATGCCTCCCTCTTCCTTCTGAGTAGGCCACCCTCAGTTAGTGAGAGAGATCTAGTCTAATATCTCTGATACTACCTTCCAATGGAGGTGTATGAATGCTCGACCAGTGATAGTATTTGTCATAGCTTTCAAACAGGTGTTAAGGGCTTGATAAAATATCTCAAGCAAGTTACTTCCATAATTTTATGATTCGACACCATCATCAACTTCTTTTTAAATTAAAACCATGCCTCATACATTGACTCAAAGTGCAATTGCCTAAAATTATATATCTCATCCTTCAGCTATACCATTTTGGATAGGGAAAGAGATGATCTAAAAACTACCTCTGCAACTCATTCCAAGTAGTGATTGACCCTCAATAAAGTTACCCTAACCACATTATAGCTTCACCAATTAGAGAGAAAGGGAATAACCTGAGTTTCAAAGCTTCCCAATCTACCCCAGTACAATGTATGAAGAGCAAATCCCAATAATATTAATAAGGTGCATGTTTGTGTCATCAGTGGGCAACCCACAAACACACCCTTTAGGTTCAATAGCTGGATCATAGCACTAGAGATATCAAACTTCATATTTGGTGGCAATGCAAGAGGAATGATAACTCCTATCTCAGTAGGTTAAACATATCAAAATACCTCATCTGGATCATCATATAGTGGTAACTATTAATAGGATAGGAGTACTGGAGCTATACCCCTTCTACCTCAGTAGAGTTTTGCTCAATAATCAACTCCCTGTCTCTACTTCGCCATTTATACAGTGGGACTCTATATCTCTCGCCGTATTGGATTCTGCTAGTAATCTATCTGTAGTCTGATCTATATTCTTCTAAATTGCACTAGGTGGTGGGGTAGGAAAATTATTTGGGTTATTCCAAACCCCTTCAAGGTCACCTTCTCATACGTATTCTGTCATCCTATGATTCAATTGTAGGATTCTTTCTGGTTCAGGACTAATGGGGATAAAGGATTAGCTTGACTCTTTGAGCTAGGCATACACCAGCTTATGCCCTAAGAAGAATAGAAAAATAAAACCCAAAAACTTCAATAAACAATTCACAACCATAATCCTCGACAACGACACCAAAATTTTAATGTTGCCCGAAAGTACACGTCTTTAGAAGTATTAAGCTATCAATGTCAAAATATCGTAAACCAACTAGGTTGGATTGAACCCACAGGGAATATGTAGAATTATATCTCAAACTTTCTGAAATCACAGGGTAATGAAGAAAAGTAAATGGGGGGATTTTGTTATGTACAATAAGAAGTAACCAAACTCAAATACTTTGGGTTGTAACCAATCTGAAATGAACACTAGGCTTGTGCTCCCTCTATGTAATGACCCTTCAGGTTATTTTCCATATTTTTTCCATTATAGCTTCTCTATAGCTTCCCGACTTCATTTATGCCTTATTGGAACTGAAAGTTTGGTTACCAAGCACTTCGTTTGGTTTTTAGAGTCATTTTCCTATTTTTAAGTCTTTGTTGGTTCTAAATGGACACTGGGTGAAAACTTTAGCTAAATGACCTTGAATGCAAATTTTGACTATTCCAACAACTCTAAAACACTAATTTTAGGCTAGGTGGACTCTTGGTTCGTGTCCTGAGGTACCCAAGCTTATTTTGAACTATTGGACTAATTTCAAAAATGGCCTATGATTATTTCCTAACCAACTATCCTACAACCTAGGCAAGACTAACAAGGAAAGGTCTGGATTCCACACTTAAAGGAACAAAGTAAGCATCTCACACACACATGGCATAGGGTTGTATCACAAACTACTACCTATCTGGTTCTTGCAAATGTTAGCTATGATTATTATGCACCTAATCCTAATGTCATAACGAGACTCACAATGGTTATACCGATATACATATAACATAGTTTTCAGAGGGGTATCATTTATCTCAAAAATCAATATAAAGTACATTAACTGCCTTAGATACTCATTTTTCTCCTAGTTACACAAAATACAACACAATATGAAACAAAACACAATACGATATAATATTTACCTAGACATGCCAATCAACAATCATACCGTGATCTATAGGAAAAGAAACATGACCAAAAAAACCCGTGGTAGCTGTGGTATACCGCACCCCAACTAAAAGACTATGCATTATCTCCGGTGCATGTAATTAATATAAAGAAAGGGAATGAGGACATACATAGGATGTACTAGGTATTCGTAACTTACACAAATGAAAAAATAACATGATACCTTGGGTTGCCTCCCAAGAAATGCCTAATTTACCATCGCGACACAACTCAACTGCCTAGGCTACTCAAACTTTTCCAAGGCTTAAATTCATAACTACCTTCACTTTATCAGGATTACCCAAATAGTGTTTCACACGCTGCTCATTCACTTTGAATGAGGCTTCACCGTCTCTTTTCAGCTCTATAGCACCATGAGAAATACCCTAGCTACAGTGAATGGTCTAGACCACCTAGACTTCAACTTGCCAGGAAACAAGTGAATACGTGAATTTTACAATAAAACCAAATCACCGGGCTCAAATACTCTATTATTAATTTTTTTGTCAGGATACGCCTTCATTCTTTCTTTTTATATAGCAAAGCTCTCATAAGCACGTAGCTAGAATTCATCCAACTCATTTACCTTGCTCAACCTCAACTAAAATACATCATGCCGCTTAAAATTTAAATTTTTCAACGCCCATAGTGCCTTGTGCTCAAGTTTGATCGGTAAGTGACATGCCTTTCCGTACATGAGTTGATATGGAGAGGAACCTATGGGGGTCTTAAAAGCTGTTTGGTAGGCCTAAAATGCATCATCTAACTTCTTTGACCAGTCAGTCCTGTTGGCATTCACAATCTTCGCCAATATAGACTTTATATCTCTATTGGAGACCTCAACCTACCTACTTGTCTGAGGATGACAAGGTGTTACCACCTTATGATTTACACCATATTTCTCAAGCAAGGCTGTAAATAGATGGTTGAAAAAGTGAGACCCACCATCACTAATAATCGCACGTGGAGTGGCAAATCAAGAAAATATGTTTTTTTTTAAGAATGCAGTAACACTTTGACCCCATTGTTGGAAAGTGCAACCACCACCACCCACTTTGAAACATTATTGAATGCTAATAGAATGTACTTCATACCAAAGGAGCTCACAAACGGACCCATGAAATCAATTCCCCATACATTAAATAAATTGAGCTCTAAGTTAGGTGTTATGGGTAGTTTGTGTCTCTGTGAAATGTTTCCTTGAAGCTGGCACTGGTCACAAGCTTGGGCTAAATAATGTGCATCTTTATAAATAGTAGGCCAATAGTACCCACACTACAGAATTATCTGTGCTCTATGGTTACCACTATGATGACCCATAACTGGTAATCAATGATAAGCCTTAAGAATGCTCATCATCTCTACCTCATTGATACACCTCCTAATGACTCTATTTACACAAATCTGAAAGAGGTAGGGCTAATCCCAAAAAAATTTCCTCACCCCGTGCATTAACCATTTATGTTGCTGTAATGATAAATTTTCCAAAATAAAATAACTTGCCAAAAAGTTGGCAATATTAGTAAACCAAGGGATTAAGTCTTGAGATGTTGCTAAGATCCGATCATCTAGAAAAGTATCATCTATGTCAAGCTCATCCCCTAACTTCTTCATTGCCTCCTCCTCAAGGCGAGACAAGTGATCAACAACTTGGTTCTCAGTGCCCTTTCACTCTTTCACGTCAAATCAAATTCTCGCAACAAGAGGACCCAATGTATCAACCTAGGTTTTGCATCTTTCTTTGACATAAGATACCTCAAAGCTACATGATCTGTGTGAACTATGACTTTGGTCCCTATCAAATAGGATCAGAATTTCTCAAAGAAAAAAAATAACTGTAAGTAGCTCTTGGTCAGTGACTTTATAGTTCTTCTTTGTGGGGTTTAGTGCCTTACTGGCATAATGAATCGAATAAAGTATTTTCTTATGTCTTTTGCCCAGGATAACACCCAGGGCTATTCCACTAGCATTGCACATAACCTCAAATGGTAAAGACCTATCAGGAGACACAATAATAGGAGTCGAGATCAACCATTCCTTGAGGCACACAAAGACCTTAAGACATGATTCATTAAATTCAAATTTCACTTTCTTAAAATTCAAGGGGTGGGGGTGAATTGAAAATTTTCTGTGAGTCGACTATTGGCTTCTCACAGTCGAATCTTCTGCAGATCAGTACACTTCACAAAATAAATTTGGTTTGAAATAATTAAGAAGATAAATAATTGAATTTAAAGTAAAAAAAAAGAGATTTATCCTAGTTCAGAACACCAATGTGGTACCTACGTCTAGTCTCCTTGGGTTTCAATGTTTCCTTAGATCATTCAATGTTGGGCTCGAGTACAATGATGG
Source organism: Capsicum pubescens (assembly GCA_030864215.1). Lineage (NCBI taxonomy): Eukaryota > Viridiplantae > Streptophyta > Magnoliopsida > Solanales > Solanaceae > Capsicum > Capsicum pubescens. Next base: position 265,342,038 of record CM061548.1, on the reverse strand, counting down.
GAAACAAGTTTTGAAGACTTATTTTGTTCTCTAGATCTTGTGACATAACTTTAATTTGTGTTATAAAGTTGACTCGATCTTAGTATTTATACAACAATTGTAAACTAGAGTTACAAAACTTCGCGAGGCTAAGATTGAGACACTTTGAGATTCTTCTTTGAAGTTACATAACCTTTGTCTATCTTTAGTATTATTCTTTTATAGTCTCCAGTTGCTACTCTGCCTGAGGAAACCCAAGAGACTTTTTCTCAATCAAGGATTTGAAGTGATTACTTGATTGAAATCCTTGATTGAGGAATGTCGCCGTATGATATGTCCAAATACGGCTTTTACTCAGGTCCATATCAGATATGTCCGTGATCTTTTCTTCTTTTTGGTCTTGTAGTCATTAATACTTTTCCAAATTTTTTGTGATCTTTTCTTTTTTTTACTTTATTGTGATTGATCTAATCTACCATGATTCCGGGACTGGGGTTCTTCTTCTATTTATTTTCATTTTGATTGATTCTCTTGGATGCCGCAAATCATGATTTGATGTCCTTTTATTCCTAGAGCTAGCTTTCATACTTGCTTTGTTTATCCTTCCTTCATTAGTAATTTTCCAATATCCTGAAAAAATCTATTCATTTGTTTGTCATTATTAAATGTACATTTAAGATGCTAAAAATCTCCCCCTTTTGATAATGACAAACATTAAACATCAGTTAACTTCCCTGTTAAGGTGGTCGGCTGGCTCCCCCTATCTTCCTATCTTGGTGGCTATAGTAGACTTTCTTATTGTGATAGTCGACTAGCTCCCCCTATCTTGTTGACTTATGTGATCATCTTCTCCCACTTTTTGACAAAATAAAAAAGACCAATGCAAATAGAGAAAATATAAAATAGAGTAGAAACCAAACAAAAATAAGGTAGAGAATACAAGATATGCAAGGCTACGATAGAGAGTAGTAACAAAAACACATCACAATATGAGTATGTATTATCTTTATAAAATCCAAAGTACGAGAAGGGACAAACCCCTCTTTGAATGTGATATAATAGTTCAACATTGTTTGTCCATGAAATAGGTGAGGGTATTGTGCATGTTAATGCAGAAACGGTAATAGGATTTCTCAACTCTCTTTGTAAAGTAGGAGTATGAGTTCTGAATGGAGATTGCAAGCTCATTTAAGGAAGAGGAAGACTCAGACTTGATGGAATCAACCTGGGAGAACATTCTGTTAAACAATTTTATCCCTTCCTATTTGAAACCATCGAGGAAGAGTCGTAATTTGCCTATGTCATTAACAACCACTTTGCTCAACCATAGTAGCTCAGAAGTCAACTCCTTGAAACTGACTATCCTTTCCTTAATAGTGGTGAGCCTGCCTTTGAGTTCTTCAATCTCCATATCTACACAAACATGGAATTAGGCACAGATTTACTTACCCTGGGTGTGTCAGACCATCTTTTGACAATTTTTTTTTACATCATTCATTATCAATCCAAATATAACCCATGCTTGCGAACGTCTTTGAATCATAAGTGGCAGAGACTTCTACCACTGGATAGGATAAGAGATCAACTCCATAGTTGATACGGGATTGACAAGGGAAGCACGAAACAAACACCAAATCAGTCCACTAATCTTAAGGATTCGAGGACCAAGATGGAGACCTCACTCGGATTCGCTACCAACAACAAGAATACAAGATACAAGAGTATATTTTAACACCAAAACAGTTACAAAACGTGATGAACAAGATGAACAACAATAATACAAGTTTCGGATTCAACGAAGACCCCAAAACAGTCCACTACACAACACATACACGATTTGCAAGAAAAATAAAGATAGATAGTGAGACCAAGATTATTACAAGATTAAGAACCAAGTGTATTTCAACACTAACCCCTAATGAATGTAACAATCAAAACCACACTCTTAGGTGACCACCAAGGGAATGAACTCGCCTCAAGATCTACCGTTTCCAAGCAAAGATCAATATTGGCTTTTCCAAGCCCTATGCTAAGGATGACTTTTCCAAGTCCTACAACTAAGGGTGTTACACTCTCAAAAGAGAGAAGTTATGTCTTTCAATTCTTCATCCTTCCAAAATCTCGTGAAAATAAGACTAAGGGGGCCTATTTATAATATATTACAAATGAAGATAACAAGACCACTTTGCCCTTAATGAGAGGGGCGGCCATGGTGTGTAAATACACCATGTGTAATGTCCAAAATACCCTTAATTAAGGTCCAAAACCGTGAGTCCTCAACCTTAAATTATCCAAGCAATCTTCCACACGCGAGATTGCTTTAAGTTATGCTCAAAACGGGTCCTCCATGCATGTTCTTGTTTTCTCGAGGTGACCAAGTCTTGAGTCTCTATGTGTTGGCCTCCAAAAATGTCATCAAAAGATAAGATGGCCATTTGTCCCGTATCATCCTCCCCTTCTTGAAAAGGATTCGACCTCGAATCCAAACCTTGCAAAACCAAAAAGAGGACCAACAAATACAAACTCCTCATGGCATGAGGGTTAGGGTTAGCATAACAAATCATCTCAACATGCCAAGGTTGCACATATTTGCAATATAACCAAGAATCCTTTGAAAGGAATATTAAAAACTCAATAAAAGATGTACAAAGGATTTGGTTATAGGATACATCAAGAGTGACACTTTGCTTGTCATGTAGACTAAGCAGCAAGTTTGGTGCACCAGCATCACCATTTCTAAATTTGGCACCGGGGTCAAATGGGAAAAGTGGCCATAGACACGGGTCTCGACAACACTTCCCTTTCCCGTGGTCTACACCCAAACTAAATGACATACTTTCTACAATAACATACATATCATCCAAAGCAAATAGAGAGTAGAGAAAGGTATCACTCAAATCGGCTTCTACTAAGGTGCTCTCATGTGTGTACTCACTATTAGTTTCCCAATAATCACCATGAGTACTCTCAATAATGAAATCACACAAAGTAGAAGAAGAAGTAGCTTCCGCAACTACACATTCCTTACCCTTAAGAGTTCTCTCATCTTCCAAGAAGAGATTTCCCTCTCTAGGATGAATGTTGTCACACCATAGTGGGTTAGCATATAGGCTATAGCTTCCAAGGCAAGCTATACCATCATTTTCACCACTAGGTTCATTAGAAGTGTTTAAATCATCTTCAAACAAGACATTATACATAAAAAGAGTGTGATCTACCTCACGGACAGATTTGGAACAAGCAAGTTCCTCACTCTCTAAATGATCAACATCAAGTTTCAAGGATGTTTCTAACACAACATTACCCCAAGAAGAGCTCTCGGGTTCATTCTCACTTTGATCAACATTTTCAACATCATCACATACTTGAGGTTCATTAATTACATCATACACATCCTCAAGTGGTGGGTAATTTTCACACATAAGTTGATCAACACAAATTTCAGAAGATAACGTACTTTCATTCAACATAATGGTTTCAACACTAGGTGGACATAAATCGATCTTACAAGAAGAGTCTATTCGATCATCAATAGGATCAACTAGTGTATCCACACTCACAACATGTACATCATCATCAAGTGGCAAAGAAACAATACACTCACATATAGGCAAGCTACAACTCACACTCAATGGGCTACTAGCCACACAATTATCATTCACATGTACAAAAGTGTAAGAGTTTGCCATTTTACCTTGAAGTCCTTGAGTAGATTCTTCTTTGTCATGGTGTGAAGGTCCTCCAAAAGTTTGGGCAGCAACTTCCTTTTGGCATTGTTCTTCTTCGCTTGCCATGTTGGTACCTACACAAATGTCCTTAGAAATAGAAGGACAACCAATGTTAGCATAGTTTGGTGGTAATCCTCTTACTTTGCTCCACACAACCTCTCCTTTTTCCACTCTCGGATTACCACCCTGCACTCCCTTACTCCTCTCAATCTTTTGTCTATCATAATAATTCGGATTGGAGTAGGTAGGCATTTCTCTTCATGGCTTAGGCAGCAAGTAAGTCATGAGGCGATTCCCCCACTGGTCTCTTATAATATTTGGCCAATTTTGCACGTTTGGAACTCTATGTTGTGCAAACCAATTGGCACCTAAGCATACATGACTGTATGTCAATGAAAGAATATCGCACCACACCTCCTCATGGTATTCAAATTGGGAGAAGACAACCTTGACCCTCTCAGTAACCTTAAACCCGTCCAAGAAGTATGGAACAAGTAAAGGCTCACGAAACAACCCCAAGTAGTCAACCATGGATGGAACGATGTAGTTTCTATGGTACCTATCATTTAGCTCAATGAGGCAGCCCGGTATCCCACACATGGTCACCTTTCCGGAGTGTACACTCCTTCTTGGATCTACATTGTAAGGCATACGAGTACCCCTTAGTTTTGGAGATGCATACCCTCTTCTTCTCATTGGACAACCTCCACTAGAGCTAGTATAACCATTCACACTATATCGACTTTGATAAGAAGTACTACAAGGTGGAGAATATGGATCTTCATACTCCTCACGTGTACCCTCATCCTAGCTCTCATAAGCTTTGCAAACAAAAGGGTTATACCTAACACCAAATCTAGGTTCGGAGTAAGAAGTGTAAGACTCCTCACATGCCCCAACATCATCATAAGATCCATCACGAGGTCCTACATCATCTCCAAAGTTACCATAAGCACTAGGCACTTCATTCACCTCATTTTCTCCCTTAAAACAGTAACTTTCAAATCTGCCCAAGTCTCGATCATGGCTATTTTCATATCCTCCGCAATCTCCCTCAACTTCGTAGCCATAAAACCCTTCACTACAATCATAGTCTCCCATGTTGTAGTCACAATAATCCCCGGCTATCGAAGACATATTCCCCTTATATCACCTTTTAAACCTACAAAATGAACAAACAAGATTAGTAGTAAAAACTTCTCACTAACAATCGTATTCACTCACCTTTGTGATTCTCACAATTGGAGCGGCAAATATTGAAAGGTTGTTTATACTCCGGTAGTCAATAGGATGTCAATTCTACTTGGTGGCCGGAATAGATTCTTGTTTGATCAACTCAAGACACAAAAATAAAATTCACTTACGAACTGGAAACAAAGAAGTTACTACGAGTTAAAAATGAGAAAAGCACACAAACAATGAAGACACGAAGAAACGGATTCAATAATTAATCTACAACTAAGTAGGTGATTACTAGTTGTTAATTAATTCTAGAATCAAGACATGAAACTAATGAAACAATAAGATGAAACAAAGAATCTAAAATTTTGAGCTCAGAAATATTGCGTGAACAGTAGCAGTGATGACATGGCAGTCACGTATTGGTTTCGGTCCCACACAACTTTTGTTGTCCAATTTCAAGTCTTGGTCAATTTTTCAATTTGGACTTTGGTGGAATTTGTTTAAGGAGGGAAATTCAAACAAGTCTTGGAGCCCTTTTCAATTTCAAGTTTTCAAGACTTGACTTTATTGTACTTCTCCTTAAAACATGGATCCTTAAATCATGGAAAAGTGTTGGAAAGTGGTTGAGACTTGATTGATAGGTCTTTGTTGGTTGTAGTGTCTTTCAAGACTAACAAATAATACACCCTTTTCCTTCAACTTTTTAGATTTAACATTCACTTTATCTTCAACAATATATGAAGGTGGTGATGAACATCAAGAACAACAACAACAACACCAAGAACTACAACAATAATCTCCAAGAACACCAACAATTTTCACACGGCCACTCCCAAATTCCACAATAACAATATCTCCAACACTTGGCCAAGACAACTACACCTTCAACAAAATGGTTCTCAATCCACCAATTAACAACAATATCATGTGGCCAAGCTTATAACAACAACAAGATAAAAGCCACAAGGCCAAAACAGTCCACCACAACAATGTTCAACAACAAATCGGCCAAGTCCAAGTTCACGTATACAACACCAACAATGTAAGCTCAAACTTAGATTTAGACTAAAGAGTGTTAGAGATGAAGAAAACTAACACTAGAAACAACAAAACAAGTAAAAATCTCGGCCAAGACACAACAATAACACAATTTCGGCCAAGAACACAAAATGGACAGATTTGCTTCTTTTTGATTTTTTTTTCAGTTTTTAACACTTTCCTTTTTTTTTTTTTTGAATTTTCTAACAAGCAAGCCCAAGATTGATCTTGTAGGAACAATATCAAGCCATGCTTTGATACCAAATGATACGGGATTGACAAGGGAAGCACGAAACAAACACCAAATCAGTCCACTAATCTTAAGGATTCGAGGACCAAGATGGAGACCTCACTCGGATTCGCTACCAACAACAAGAATACAAGATACAAGAGTATATTTTAACACCAAAACAGTTACAAAACGTGATGAACAAGATGAACAACAATAATACAAGTTTCGGATTCAACGAAGACCCCAAAACAGTCCACTACACAACACATACACGATTTGCAAGAAAAATAAAGATAGATAGTGAGACCAAGATTATTACAAGATTAAGAACCAAGTGTATTTCAACACTAACCCCTAATGAATGTAACAATCAAAACCACACTCTTACGGTGACCACCAAGGGAATGAACTCGCCTCAAGATCTACCGTTTCCAAGCAAAGATCAATATTGGCTTTTCCAAGCCCTATGCTAAGGATGACTTTTCCAAGTCCTACAACTAAGGGTGTTACACTCTCAAAAGAGAGAAGTTATGTCTTTCAATTCTTCATCCTTCCAAAATCTCGTGAAAATAAGACTAAGGGGGCCTATTTATAATATATTACAAATGAAGATAACAAGACCACTTTGCCCTTAATGAGCGGGGCGGCCATGGTGTGTAAATACACCATGTGTAATGTCCAAAATACCCTTAATTAAGGTCCAAAACCGTGAGTCCTCAACCTTAAATTCTCCAAGCAATCTTCCACACGCGAGATTGCTTTAAGTTATGCTCAAAACGGGTCCTCCATGCATGTTCTTGTTTTCTCGAGGTGACCAAGTCTTGAGTCTCTATGTGTTGGCCTCCAAAAATGTCATCAAAATAAGATGGTCATTTGTCCCGTATCAATAGTGAAGGAGAATTTGAGTGATGAGCAAACCATAAAGCAAGTTGGCTGAGGCGTGAAAGTACACTTTCTATCATATATTCACGAATCTAGGTACTCCAGTTGATTTTATTTCTTAATCAAGTAGTAGAGAACAAGAACATCTTTTCATGTCACATTACTGAGAGATCCTTTCTGAGGAATCAAAGTGGTTTCAATGATGTAGGACAAAATTCTATTTTGGAAGCTAAGAGACAACGAACCAAAAGAGGGCCCATTTGAATCGGGATCTAAGACTGCCTTCTTTGCTTCATCAAAACTAACTTCAAAATTCTCCAGCCAGGTGTTGTTCATGAATGGAACAATACTTGAGAACTTGGTATCAAACGCTTTCTCAAACAAAAAATCATTGAGAACGATACGGGTTCCTAGAACCAGGGTTTCCAACTTGCCACTGTTTGGGGATAGACGAAAGTTAGCATAGAATATGTGGATTGGATCTTCAATAATTCCATTCTACATAAGCAAAACATCATCGACAAGTCTTGAGCCTTGAAAAAGTGGCTAATATTGCAGTGGGATTCCTTTAGATAAGAGAGATTAATGACTTGACCAGATACAATAGAGCAATTTCTAAAGGTGAGAAACCTTTCCTTGTGAGAGTAGGTCCAAAACTTGTGCATGTCCTCTAGAGAAAGTGAGTCCAGAGAAGAGAACCATCATTTAGTAGAGGAGGAAATAGGGCTTGCAGCAGTTTATTTTTTGGAGATAGTTGATTGGATAGAGTGGGAGAAGGCCTCTTTTGAGGATTCGGAGAGAAAGACAGGGTTGAGATTATTGGAATTTTGGTTAGAAAGGGTTTTAGTTAGGTTAGCCATTGAATGAGTTATTGTCATGGTCGAAGAGAATGGGGATGGATGGGTATAAAAAAAGTAAGGAGGAAAGTGAAGGGATAGAGCTGAAGGAGGAGGTACAGTAAACTTAGGCTAGGGTTGGAGATGAAAGGAAGGAGGAGTGTTGGGAAGTGAGAAGGTGCAGAGATGGTAGTGATGATGGAAGAGAAAAAGGTGGCGTGTAAAGAGGGGGATTTTAAAGGAAAGGACAGGGGTCAGAGAATAACCAACAAATTTTATACAAAAAATAATGGTCTTTTGAAAACATCAGAGATTGTCAAAATATATTATACCAAGATTTTCTTTTAGAAAACAAAATCTATCCTTCTAACAATTGAAATTCAAGAGGGTTTTGTAAAAATATATGCAAGCAGATTTTTTGAGTCAACAAATTAAAAAAATTAACTATATGATCACGAATAAATAGATGCTTGATGTCTATGTGCTTATCCATAGAATTATGCCTAGAATATTTAGATAGACTAATATCATAGGTGTTATCACACATTATGGGCACAGATTCATCAGACATATTAAAAATAAGTAGTTGATGTATAATCCATAGGATTGGAGTACATCAACTTCCAACGACTATGTATTCTACTTCAGTTGTTGATAGGTTAACTGAGGTTTGCTCCTTGTTGTGTCATGAAATTAGGGCATCACCTTTAAGACTCATTTCAAATTCTTCTTTTATCAATTTAGAAAGATTCTTACTTAAAGAGAGGTTAGAACTAGCAAGAATAATATCATCAATGTAAATTTCATAATAAAAAGATTGGAAACAAGATTTTGTAAAAACAAAATTGTATCAATTTTAAAATTTTGAAAAATGTTATTTAGTAAAAAAGTACTCAATCTCTCATACCAAGCCTTTGGAGCTTGTTTAAGACCGTAAAGTGATTTTGACAGTTTGAAAATATTGTTTGGATACGATGGATTTTCAAACCCTGGGGGTTGTCTTACAAGAACTTCCTCATGAATAAAATCAATTAATAGGACGTTTTTGACATTTGCTTGATATAACTTAAAACATTTGAAAGAAACAAATGCTAATAAAATTTTGAATTGATTCTAACCTTGTCACGGGGGAAAAGGTTTCATAATAATCAATACCTTCTTATTGGGAATAGCCTTGAGCTACAGGATCGGCCTTATTTCTGATAACCTTACCTTTTTTATTCAAATTGATATACAAGGGAAACAATTTTTTTTTTTAATGATCCTCTTGTTTGCACCCTATCATCTAGATTTTTGATGATAAAATTATTTGTATAACTAGCATTGTGTTTTCATTCTCTTAGAATACTTAGTTTTGCTATTTCTGCTGTAGAAGTCGACCCCGAAGGGGGTATAGTCGACTTGTCTTGTGATAACTCAGATGTTGTGTGGGCATTTTCTCTGCATTGTATATCACTCACCTGTTCTTTATTATTACTTTGTCACTTTGTAGATCAAGCTTTCCCAAGTTATTTTTACCATTATGTGGATAAAGCACTTGCATCCAAAAGGATGAGAGTGGCTGATGTTAGGTTTCTTTCTTCTCCAAAGTTCATAAGGCGTACTTTTTAGAATAGGTCTGATCAGGAATCTATTGATGATGTGATATGCTGTTCTTAGTGATTCCTCCCAAAAGTGATCTAGGAGATTATGTTCTAGCACCATGGTCCTGGCAGTTTCTTGGATAAACCGGTTCTTTCGCTCTACTACACCATTCTTAGCGTTCACCGATGAGAAAAATACCATTTTTTTCATGTTTGATTAAGAAGCTTTCATCTTGAAGGAGATTCCAAACTTGATGTCACACAACTGGATAATGCTGAGCAAGTTATGCTTGAGGTCGTGTACCAAATATACTATAGTAAATTTGCATAAGGAGCAGAGTTTTACTGAGCAGACTCTGATGACGTTGTCTTTAGCATTTTCACCAAATTTGACTAATCCTCTATCTACATTATTTAAAGAAAAAGAATTTTCTTTCTTTTCAGTCATGTATCTGGAACATTTGCTATCAATGATCCACCTTCCCTTTTTATTGCTTTTGTAGGCATGTTCCTACAAAATAAGAAAATTAATTTTGTTGAGGTACCCAAGTGGTCTTGGGTCCTTGCGGGTTAGAGGTGCTTTCTTTTGGCTTCCAAATTAACGTGTTGCTAGGTTTGTGCCTATAGCTATAGGATCTATGCCCTTTCTACCCACAAATAAAGCAAATAGGTCCTCGAGAGGAGAAAAAGGTTTTGGCTGATTTAAACGATCTTGATGAGGAACTTGAGTTATTTTTAAAAGAGTTTGATCTCACAAAACTATGACTTGGATATTTCCTAAATCTAATCAACTGAATTTTTACATCATCAAGCTCTTCATGAAATTAGTCAATTTTAATTTGACATGCCTTGATTTTTATTTGAATGTTTTTTCGTTCCTCTTCTAGTTTTCGTTTAAATCGAGCTTCACAACTTTTTTTTTCTTGAGCGAATTTATTATATTCATCTATGACTTTTTGAAGCTCATCGGTTATCATATCTAAATTAGATTCAAGAATATTACAATTATGACAGTCGTGTAGTCTTACCTCGCTATTTTCACATGTTGCCATGAAGCACATATTGGCAGCTTCTACTTCTTCTTCTTCTTCTTCTTTATTTTTATTTTCATCACTCCAGGCTCTAAAGTTTTGATTCTTTATAGATGGTCTTCTTCTTAACTCTGGACAATTTTGTTTGAAGTGGCTAGGCCTTCCACAGTGATAACAATAATCATCATTTCTGACAGAGTTACTATTTTTGACTCCTTGGGATCTTTGTTGTCTCTGTTTCATGATCTTCCTTAGTCCACAATTTATAAGAGCCATTCCTTCTCCATTGGTATCTTCCAAAATATCTTCTTCTTCAGTTGGAGAAGCGTTGAAGTCTATTGTTTTTTTTTCTTCCTCCTTGTGGTACCTGTTGTTATAATTTTGTTCATATGCAATGAGATTACCTCATAGTTCGTCATATGTCATGTTGCGAAGATCTCCATCTTCCAGAATGGCAGCCTGGGTTTCCTAAATTTTTAGGAGATTTCGAACCAACTTCTGGACTTACAGACTATTTGGATAGATCATCCCTAGTGTTTTTAGTTCGCATATGATCTTGCTTAGTCTTGCAAACATTGTTTCAATATTCTCATTCTCTTTCATTTTCCATAGCTCATATTTATTAACCCAGGCAACAATCTTTAACTTTTTGACTTTGGTGGTCCCTTCATAGGTTACCTTCAATTTGTCCCACATTTCTTTTGTTCACAAGTCGATATTTTGTCGTATTATTCTCCACTAAGTGCACGAAAAAGTAAACTTATAGCACGTGCATTAGTTTGGATTACCTTTTGTTGTTCTTATGTAACCTCAAAACTTTCAAGGTCTTCTATGTCAGTACTGCTAGATTCTGTCTTTGTCCTTTTGCTTCTCTTTGAGTCCCGGAATTGACTTTGGACCCTTTTTTATGGCAACCCAGGCTTGGAAGTCATTTGATTGGACAAAGATTCTGAATCTATTCTTCCAGTAAGAGTAGTGTTGTCCATTAAAGTATGGTGGTCTTGTGGAGGAGTGATCATCCTAAAGAAGAGCACCAAGAATTTGATAATTTTCCATTTAATCTTTGCTCACTTGTGATTAAGCAACATTGTTGTTGATACCTTCTCTGATACTGATTTAAATTCAAAGGGGGAGGGGTGAATTAAACAACTTTTGTAAGTCGACTACTGGCTCCTCATAATCTGTTCTCTTGCAGATTAGTACACTTTACAAAATAGATTACGTTCGAAATAATCAAGAAAATAAATAATTAAATTTAAAGTAAAGACATAGAGATATATCCTGGTTCGGAACACCAATGTGTTGCCTACTTTCAGTCCCCTTAAGTTTCAATGTTTCCTTAGATCGTTCAAAGTTGGGCTTGAGTACAATGATGGGAAACAAGTTCTGAAGACTTATTTTGTTCTTTAGATCTTATGACACAACTTCAATTTGTGTTACAAAGTTGACTTAATCTTACTCCTTATACAACAATTGTAAACTAAGAGCTACAAAGCTTCGTGGGACTAAGACTGAGACACTTTGAGATTCTTCTTTGAGGTTTCATAACCTTTGTCTATCTTTAGTTTTCTTCTTTTATAGTCTTCAACTGCTACTCTTCATGGGGAAACCCATGATATTTCTTCTCAATCAAGGATTTGAATTGATTCCTTGATTAGTGAATGTTGCCGTATGATATGTCTATATACAACTTTTACTCACGTCCATATCAGATATGTCCGTGATCTTGTCTTCCTTTTGGTATTGTAGTTATTGATACTTTTCCAAGTTTGTTTATGATCTTTTCTTCCTTTTACTTTATTGTGATTGATCTGATCTGCCACATTTCCGAAATTGGGATTCTCCTTCCGTTTGTTTTTGTTTTGATTGATTCTCTTGGATGCCGCAGATAATGATTTGATGTCCCTCCATTCTTGGAGCTAGCTTCCTTACATACTTCCTTCATCCTTCCATCATTAGCAATTTTCCAATATCCTACAAAAAATCCATTCATTAGTTTAACATTATTATAACGTAAGTTTAGAATAAAGAATTTTTAATTTTAGAGAAGTCCTTGATGAACCTCTTATAAAAGCTAGCATGATCCAAAAAGCTTGGGATAACGTTAATTGAGACCGGAGGAGGCAATTTTTCAATCACCTCTATTTTCATTCTATACACCTCAATACCTCATTTTGAGATTTTTTGCTTGAGAACAATTCCTTCTTTTACCATAAAATGGCATTTCTCCTAATATAACACCAGATTACATTCCTCACATCTCTGCAGTGCGTTTTCTAGATGGGCCAAACAATCAACAGAGGAGTCCCCCATGATTGAAAAATTATCCATGAATACCTCAATAGTGTCCTCTAGCATGTCAGAAAATATAGACATTATGCATCACTAAAAGGTGGAAGGAGCATTGCATAGTTTAAACAACATTATCTTGAATGCAAAAGTCCCACAGGGGCAAGTAAAAGTTGTATTTTCCTAGTCTTAAGGATCAATAGTAATCTAATTGTGTCCCGTGTACCCATCAAGAAAACAATACCAACCCCTGCCTGCAATTCTATCGAGCATATCGCCAATGAATGACACAGGGAAATGGTCCTTTTGGGTCTAAGTATTTATCTTTCTATAATTCATGCAAACTCTCAAACTAGTAACCGGACTCATGGGTACAAGTTCTTTTTTCTTATTGGGAACGACTATGATCCCACACTTCTTCAACACATTGATTCGGGCTAACCCACTTACTATCCATAATGGGGGAAACCACTCCAGCATATAACCACATGATGATATTCTTCTTCACAAACTCCTGCATAGGAGTATTCAATCGATGCTGGTGCTCAATGTTGGGAATGCAATTCCATTCAAGTTGTATCTTATGAGTGCAAATACCGAGTGAAATCTCCACAATATCTACAATAGTCAATCCTATGGCTCTCTTGAAACTCTGCCACACTGATATCAATGCTTCAACTTGTGTCTATACTAAATATGGAACAATAGTAATCGGTAGGGTATTGTTGGCCTACAAGAATTCATACCGTAAGTGAGATGGGAGGGCCTTCAATTCCAAGATCAGTGGCTCCTCAATAGATGGTCGAGTAGGCAGTGTGGTTCTACTTTTCAAATCAAGATCCAACTTTTTTAGAGCATAATTGTAAGAACCTCTACCATGCAATACATTAACTATGTATTCATATTCATCGATACCATCGCTTTCAAAATTCATAATGGCTGATGTTAGAACCTCAACCCCAAGCCTTTATTCAATGGCCACAGTCTCTACATCATTATTAATAATATCAATTATGGACACCACTATCATATTGTTTGGTTGCCTCATAGAATGACACACATTAAAAGTGACTTGTTCATAATTTAATCAGAACTTCATCTGCCCTATCTCCATGTCGACCAAGGCCCTACCAATATCTAGGAAAGGCCTTCCCAAGATAATAGGGACTTCAAAGTCTACCTCACATTTCAAGATCACGAAGTCAATCAAAAATATTAAGGATGCAACCTTCACCAACACATCACAAGAAATACCAACCAATTTCTTGACAATCCGAACGGCCATCAATAACCTCGTGGATGTAAGTTTAGATGCCTTAATCGATACTTCTTGTAAGCTACCAATGGCATGAGATTGATACTGACTCCTAAATCACATAAATCCCATGAGAAGTTAAAGACCCAATGGTGCATAGAATAGTGAATGGTCTGGGGTCCTTCTTTTTCTCCACCAATGATCTGGAAGCTACAACACTACAATAGTTTACATTACCCATAGGCTCAAAGCTTACCATTAGTTTCTTAGTGTCCAAGTCCTTCATAAACTTTGCATATCCAGATATCTACTCGAAAGCTTCTACAAGATGAATGTTCACAGTCAGTTCTTTCAATATCAATAAGAACTTTTGATATCTCTATTCCTTTTCTTATTTCTCAACCTTTGAGGGAAAGGTAAGGGAGGATGGAATTATCTTCACTAACGATTCATCGACCTTTCCATTACCTTTCTCTTTTTCAGTTTTATGATCAATACCTATCAACTATTTTGGCTTTACTTCAGGTGTCCCATTAACCTCAACACTATCATTACTTGGTCCATCAACTGTAGAAATAAGGGTATTAATAGTTTCCTTACCACTCCGAGTAATCATGGAAAGACAATGACTGTCATTCTTAGGATTCTGCATTGTGTTGCTAGAAAGGGTGCTTGACTACCTCTGATTCAAGGATTCAGAAATTCATCCATCTGATGCTCCAATTTCTTTATTATAGTTGCATGTGACTCTACCTTCTTGGTCAACCAAAAAATGTCTACCTTAATCTCCTTATGGAATTTTTCCTAACTTTCTTGACCCTTTACCAGCTTGGACAACATATTCTCCATCATTCAATCAGTGTCATGGATGCTTAGTGGAATATATGCACCACCCTTCTTTTTGTAATCATCCTTGCATATCTAATCACTATCTCTATCTCAGCTCTGATCTCTGTACCTATCCCAAAGTAGTACTGACCTTTATTTTCTTTCCCCTTAGCTTAGAAACCCACCAACTCTATATCTAGGTATTTTGCCTCTTCTTTTAAATTAGAATCATATGATCTAGAGGCCTTACCCTGTAAGCCTACTGCATTCACCTTCTCAATATTCATCATCTTGAATAACTTTGTAAAAAACCTAACCTCCATCCTTAGCTGAGCAGCTATTGTGCCTCTGTGTCATCAATAACTCTATGCTCGCTGAAAGCACCAATAGCTTATGTGACAGTGCCTCTCTCTACACCTCGAGTACGCTATCCTCAGTTGGTGAGAGAGATTTGGTCTAATATCTCTAATGCTACTTCCCAACACAGGTGCATAAATGATCCACCAGTTATAGTGTCTGCCATAACTCTCGAACTAGTTTAAGGGTTTGATAGAAGATTGTAAGCAAGTTTCTTCCTGTAATTCTATGATTTGGCACCATCATTAACTTTTTTTAAAAAATTAAAACCATGCCTCAAACATAGACTCAAAATGCAACTCCCTGAAATTATATATCTTATTCTTCAGATGTAGCATTTGGGACAAGGGAAAGGAATGATCTAAAAACATCCTCTGCAACTCATTCTAAGTAGTGAAAAACCCTTGAGGAAGTTCCCATAACCACAATGTAGCTTTATCGATTATATAGAATGGGAACGTCCTGAGTTTGTGAGCTTTTTGATCTACCTTCGGTGTAGTGTATGATTAGAAAATTCCAATAAAATTAATAAGGTGCATGTTTGCATCATCAGTGGGTTAGCCCACAAACACACCTTTTAGGTTCAAACCTGTATCATAGTATTGGTGATATCAAACATCACATTTGGTGATAGTGTAGGAGGAATGATAACTCCTATCTTAGTGGGCTCAACGTATCCCAAGTCCTTTTCTAGATCATCATATATTGGTAAATACTGAAAAACTAAGAGTACTGGAGCTCTACCCCTTCTACCTCTATCGAGTTTTGCTCGATGATCAACTCTTTATCCCTGTCTTACCAGCTCTACCTCCTGAGCTATACGATGGGTCTCTGTATTCTTCACCGCATTGGCTTCCACTAGTAATCTATTAGTAGTCTTATCTACATTCTCCTGAATCCAACCAGGAAAAGGGAGAGGCAAATCATTTGGGTTATTCTAAACTCGTTTAATCTCACCTTCTCATATGCATTGTGTCATCCTACGATTCATTTGTAGGATTCTTTTTGGTTCTTGATTAATGGGGAGTAAGGGATTGACTTGACTCGTTGTGCTAGGCATACACCGGCGTATGCCCCAAGAAGAATAGAAAAATAAAACCCAAAAACTTCAACAACATCAATCAATAATTCACAATCGTATCCTTGACAATGGTGCTAATATTTTTATGTCTCCCAAAAGTACACCACCTTAGAAGTATTAAGCGGTTGATGTCAAAATATAGTAACCTAATTTGGTTGGGGTCGAACCCATAAGAAATACATTGAGCTATCATTCAAACTTGCTGAAATCACTCCGCAATGCAAAAAAGTAAATGGGGGAATTTTGCTATGAACAGTAAGAAGTAACAAACTCAAATGCTTTAAGTTGTAAACAATCGAAAACAAACACTAGGGTTGTGTTCCCCCTAACTTCTAACTCTGTATGTTTATCGTGTCCTCTCACTACCTTACTAATGTGCATGCAGAATCTGACAAGTTATGTGCCAATAACAACCTCTAGACATCCTTTGGTGAATTTCACCCATATTCTCTCGATCTTAGAGTATCGCATTACTAACCCTTGCCTTGGATTCCATTTCAACTATCTCATCTCGGTCTCAAGTTGATTAGATAAAGATAATTATTTTAAGAAGATGAATATGATTAGTTTTTATCGATAATTAGCTTTAAACTACTATGTCTAGCTCTCTCTTGAGCTCTTAGTGAATACAAACAGGATCTTAACATTTGCAACCAATAAGAAATCAATATAAGTGAAGAAAACCATAATGCATGCAACAATAATAAGTTAGAAGGATTGCACACTTCCCTTGCTTTGTCAATCTGCTAGGGTTCCCATAAACCTAGATAAAGGAATTAGCCACTCATCATTGTGAAACAATCAATAGAATTCATAATTGGAAACATTAAATCAATTTCAAAATAATTTATGACAAAAAAGCAAAGTCTTAATTTGAATAATACACGAAATCTAAGAGTAAATCCCAAGATAAAAAGAAAATCTCAGAATCAGAATACATGTTTTTGAATGATAAGAGTGCTTAAATAACTAAAAAATATCAAAAAGGTATTTAAAATACATGGAAACCCAAGGAACCTATCCAAAAAAAAACAGGAAAACTAGAGTTGGAGTCCATCTATGGAGCCACTTATGGGACGTAGGTGGAACTTATGGACCATAAGTGGCCCCACGTAGGTGTCAGACTCCCAAAACTTTTGTATGGTCTCTGAAACACCATTCTTTATAGGTATCACCTTTCGATCATAGGTTCCCATCGTAGGTGACAGGGTTAAATTTTCCATCTTTTGAATCTTTATTTCTCATCTCTCTGACACTTGTTCTAGAACCTATGCCATGTAGATAGTATCTATGGACCGTAGGTGCCCACGTAGATGGTCCAAAATTTAAGTTTTCACTTATTTTCTCCATTTTAGCTCCCAAAACCTGGTTTCCTACAAAACATATCATATATAGAAAAATAGCCTAAGTAACTGCATATTTTCATAATTTTAAGCATCGAAAGTGCCATGAAACCATAGCATATCAGAGGGTTTAATAAACCCCTCAAACAAATGGATAAAGGAGAATACATTAGGAGGAATAATGTCTCTTTAGCAGGATTGCTTAATACTAAAATTTAATTTCATAAGTTCAAGAAAGATATACTAGAGTTGCTAAAGGGTGGGCATACTTGAATAATTATAATTATGTTGATAATGGTCGTATTTGGCTTATAATAAAGGATTCATAGGTATGTGTCTTGCAACAATAAACTCATGGGTAGTATATTCATTGTATAGTTAAAGATAGAATTTATATTTCTTTACTGTAATAACAATTATTTATGGTAGCAATAGTATGGATGAGAGAAAGGAGTTATGGAAGAATATTATAAAAATTTGAGCAAATACAAACTTGCCTAGGTGTATTTGGGGATAGGATGGGAGGTAAACCAATGGCTGATAATAAATCCAAGCACTTTCAGGCGATAACGGATAAACAAAACCTAATAGATATGAAATCACTAGGTAGATACTTCACTTGGGAAAATAAGCATGTCTGGAGTAAAATTGATAGATCAGTATGTAATGATCTATGGGTAATGGCTTATGGAGGGATTAGTGTTCAGTTTCTTGAAAATCATGTATCTGATCACTCACAAATTCACATTGACATAACAAATTTAAAGCTTACAATAAGAAGCCTTTTAGGTTTATCAATGTACTACCATAAAAAGAAAGGTTTTTGTTAATGGTTGAGCAAATTTGTTAATCTTAAGTCTTAGGAACAAATATGAATGAACTCTGACAGAAGCTACAACTTTTTAAAGATCGTTTTAAATAGCTGAAAATTTGTTATATAGGTGGGTTGGACGGAAGAGTTGAACAAGCTAAGGACTTTTGTCTATAGTTTAATCACAACTCACTACTACTATAAATTAAAAGCTGGTATAGGCAAAAACTAAGACTGGTCAAGAGCTATTCAAATGACATGGTATTCAAGAGAAAGTTTATAGAAAGAAATCTAAAGCTTATTGGATAGAAGTTAGGGATGGTAATAATAACTATTTTTAAGTGCATGAATGCTAGGGCTAGTATTAATACTATTATCATGTTGAAAGATAGACAACGTAGGATGATGTATAAAGCCAGTGACATTGAACAAGAGGTTAATAATATTATAAGGAATTACTGGGTTCTGTAGCCTCAAGAATTCCTACAATAGATATACCTAGCATGAGAAAAAGATTAAGACTAACACTTAAGAAACAATAGGAGATATGTGTAGATGTCATATTTAAGAAAATACAAGAGTTACTTTTCAGTATAGATAATAATAGGACTCTTGGGATAAATGGTTTCACAACCTCTTTTCCAAGAAAGCATGGATGAGTATCCATTAAGATGTACAGGCTGCTGTAAAGGAGTTCTTTTTCAAACTTAAGTTACTCAAATCTCTAAACAAGACTGTGGTCACTTTGGTTCCAAAGACGTCTAAGTTTGAAACTATCAGAGATTTTAGGCCTATAGCTTGTTGCACCATAGTTTATAAAATCATTTCAAAGATTATCTCTGAAAGAATTCAGAATATTTTGGATTGAATTGCAGGGTAGAGTCAATCAATATTTGTTCCAGGAAGATATATTGCATACAACATATTGTTAAGTTATGATCTTGTAAAAGGGTATACTAAGAAACAAATCTCTCCTAGGTGCATGTTGAGGGTGTACTTACAAAATGTATATGATAGCATGGAGTCACCATTTTTTGAGCTAATTTTAAAGGAATTAGACTTTCCACATCAGATGAGAATTTGGATTATGACCTGTATCAGAACAGTAAGCTATACTTAACAATGGGGTACTAATAATCATAATTGCAGCTAAAAAGACTGAAATATGGAGATACTATGTCTCCCGATATCTTTGTCCTCTTAGTGGAGTATTTGAGTAGATGTTTAGCTGGTTTGCAGTAGAACATGAATTTAATTACCATTCCAAATGTAAAAAAGATGCATATCACTCACTTATGCTTTATTGATGACCTTTTAATGTTCACTGGGGGTGACTTTATATCTATAAATCTGCTTAATGAGAAATTGACATATTTTATAAAGCTTCGAGATTGAAAGAAAACTTGACAAAGAGTTAAGTGTATTTTGGTGGAGTGAAGTTGCATAATCAGACGTAAATTCTGGAGGCCTTAGGATATAAAAAGGGTGATCTCCCTTTTAAGTATATAGGTTTCCTACTATCTACTAAGAGACTTATAACAAAACAATGTAAGACTTTGGTAGAGAATATTAAATCATGAATCACTAGTTGGATGGATAAGTATCTCTCTTACGTGGGGAGATTACAACTTATAAGGTCTGTTTTGTTTGGAGTATAGGCTTACTGTTACAACTCTTCTTATTTCTTAAGAAGATTATCATGCTTATTGAAGCTACATGTAGAATTTACCTATGTGATATAAATAGTTTTAATGATGAGTGTCTAAACTGTAAGGGACCATGTCCCTGGATATGCAATATACTGTACAGTTGATACACGGTATCTATACAGTTTTGTCCTCTTGTGTAACAAACTTGTAGGTGTTACTTTGTACTAACTTAGATGGATGGTCTAATGATATTTTAGTCCTAATCATCACTCATCTATAAAAGGAAAGAGAAACCTCTTCATCAAATGGTTTTTGCAAATTCTAAAGTGTGAAAACAGAGGCAGCAAAACCCCATTTCAACAAAACTCAAGTTCTTAGCTGTTTATGTGAGCCTAAAATAGAAATTGTTCTTGAGTGAGCTTTGATTTGTAACTAAACTACTCAAGCTATAAGAAAAGTGTTTTTCTCTTTGGGCAGAGAGTGATTCGGTAGAGTTGCCTAAGCTTGTTGCCGATTAGAGATAATCAGTGAAGAGGGTCCTTGGTAGAGTTACCAAGATGAGCATGTAATAGAGTTGTTACAAGAAAAAGGAACCTACAGCTAGGTTCACAGTAGAGTCTATAATCAAGAGGTTAGTTATAGTGGACTGTTTGGTACTTGTGAGGGAATGCCATGGTTTTTCCCTTCTTAGTTTTTCACGTAAAAATCTTGTGTTCTTATCTTTCTACACTGCATTTCCTTTCTTGCACCTCATAGTTGATTTACTATTTTATCTCTTGTGACTGACTTTGAGAGACCTGGTCTCTTACTTTATGGTGCGACCCTGAAGGGTTCTAACAATTGGTATCATAGCATGGTCTTACTAAAAGGTTCATACCTAGAGTGTTCTGGTCATCATGGCTGGTATAACTGAACTAGGGGTGGAAAGACAAAAAGCAAAAAAGAAAAGATTCCTGACCTTGAATGCTTTAGAGTCCAATCCAGGTGAAGAAAGAACTGATGTTGCAATTTTGGAAACAAAAATTATTTGATCTATAAAAAGGAGTAGTCAACTTTGTAAAAAACCATGGCAAGATTCAAGGTTGTCATATAGATGGTTGCTTTGAACCATTAAAAAAAACAGCCAAATGCAAAAGAATAATCAAAATTATGAAAATTCAAGGAGGAAGATAACTGCTGAGTATGTAGTAAAGCAAGCTCTGGCAGTATGGGGAGACCTTTACAATAATCCATAAGAAGATGATAAGGAAAATGAGGTAACACTCCTTGATATTAAGGAAAATCTAGATAACTATTCTGCCAAGAAGATAAAAAAAACTTGCTAGTGTTTTAATAGACTATGTGTTTGAACTAACCAATGAAAAAAATATTCTAAAAGAGAAAGTATAGAATCAAGATCACGAGTTGATTGCTTTAATTCTCCAAATTTCTGAAACTGAAAAGTTTTTCACAAAAATAAAATTTGAAAATTAGAGTTTAATGAGCAACCTGAATAAAATAAATGATGAAGACGAAAAAGGGAAGGAAAAAGCTTCAAGGCTTCAAGTTGATCTTGAGAAATGATTGAGGGATTCCCAAAGACACCTTATGTCTGCGCTTCACAAGAATGAAAAATTAGAAAGGGACTTGGTCCATCTAAGAGATGAGCTTAACCAGTCTCTTAACTGGAAAACATCTTTATAGATTCTCTCTAATTTGACTAGTCAAGGTGTTAATGCTGACAAAGGACTAGGCTATCAAGGAGATTTCAAATATGCTGGGAGGCTAGGAAAGACTATCATTGGTGCTACAAAGAAGGCTTTCAAATCAATGGACTATTATTGTGAAAAAAATGGGCACTCTAAAGGGAACAATCAAAGTTGAAAAAGTGAACGAATGATCAAATTCAGTTATGCTTGGGTTAATAATACACAACCAAATGGATTCAAGTACTTGAATTTGATGAAGAAGAATACTCTAAATAGATGGGCTAAGAAGGTTTTGGTCACACCATTGTCTTCTTACTGGGAACTCAAACTCAAGTGGGTTCCAAAATCAAACAAGTAATCATCGTTCCTGGTTGGAGAAAAGGGTCTGCATTCCATAATATTCATTAAAAGTGAGTGTTCAAGGCTTAATCTTTAAAGATCTAACTATGTTCTCTCTCTTAAGGCACTCCAAGGTGGTAGTGTCGTATCTTGAAATAATTGATTTCAGAGGACCTGGTCCTTAGAAGGCTCATCTTAAAAGAGAAAGTTTTAGCAAGAGTACAGATCATGGATTGGTCAAGCCAACTCGACCTGACATACGAATAAGTGTAACTCTAAGAATTGGCTATGCTAAGGAGGCAGGTATCCTTGGTAGAATAAGTGCTTGTTTATATAACACATCTCCATACCTTTGTAGGTATATACTCATGAGAACATCTTAGGAGGAGAATAGTTGAATTCATCACATGTAAGATATCAATCAAAAAAAGGGACTTGGTCCCATCGCTCAGGTTAGTGCCTACACAAGAAGCTCATAACAATCATAAAATGCTATCTGAAAAAGCCATACATGTTTTCTCTTCTAAAAGTGTCAATTTCTTTGCAAAACAAGGTGTCACACATTTTTTTAGGTCTAGAGATGTCAAATCAAAAGGAATTTTTTTAATAACAGTGGTCAAATCTCAAAATTTCTAAATTGAACCTTCTTGTCTTTTGTTCTTAAACTATCCAAATCATCTTCCAAAATCTTCAAAACCTCTCTAAGACAAACTAGTGCCTTACCCGCACTCTTTTTACAAAATCAACATGGACGACATCACTACTTTATCAAACCCAGCAAAAGACTCAAAAGTAAATAAACCTCCAAAGAGTCAAACTAGACATACTCTAGTTGAACATCATGATTCTTTTTTGATTGAAACCATGGAAAACATCTCATCTATCCCCCAACAACAAATTGTGTTATTTATTCTAATTAAATCTTCCTTAAAATGTCCAAAACCCACGATCGAGTGAGTCTCTATTCTCCTTAACCTTGGAAGTTTATGCTCAGCCAATCATGATGATAATCCACATCAAAGGTTTGGGTCACCAATAGACCAAGAGATTTCTCAACCTGAAATTCTCTTTTCTCCTAGGAATTCAAAACTGTAAAAAAATTTCCAATTTCCTGGGTCATCTGAAAAATTTGAATCCTCTAAAACACTTCAACCACCCGGTTCTCCGACATGATTAAATTTAAACCCTATCTTTGCTCAGTTATTTGGTAAATAAATTCCAGTGAAAAGGGCCGATCTTTCCTCAAATGAGAACTGGGTAGCTGAAAATTTACTCCTGCTTTCATATTACACCAAACAAAGCTCAGTTAATGGAGTGGAATATGGAGTAGGTGTTAATGATGAAGTAAATGAGGTAAAAGTCATATTGCTACCTAGAAATGAGGAAAATAAGGAAAATGATGATGATGTGCCTCTGAGATGGCCTGTGAAGAAACTAATGGGAAGTAGAGAAAAGGATAAAATGATAAACTCTGAGGTGAAAGTGACTAGAACCTATTCTACATGAGGTTCAAAATAGAAAATGATGGAAGATTCCATGAAGTCTAACAAATATTCGACCATGAAAAGAAGACGGTTGAAGAAATCTTTTGCGATAGAGGAGGAAGAAAATATAGAAGTTATGGAGGTTGAAAAAAGAGAAAGAGACAGATTTGGTAGTTGCAACAGCTACTAAAGATAGAAAATCAGAAGTTGAGGATAATGAGAGGACCAGGTCCTCTAAGTCAAAGAATAGTAGCTCTATTGGAATAAGACAAAAACATATATCTATCAAGAAAAGAAATGACTGTAAGGGACCTGGTCCCAAGAAGAGAAAAATTAATGAAGAAGGAGAGCAAAGTAGTGCTCCCAACAAAAGGGAAATGGATAAGGAAAAAAAATATATGTACAGACAAAGGAGGATTAGAAACTTTGCAACGCAGAAAGTTCTGTTAGGGAGAGTGTTTGATCCAAAAATTTATGAAAGACCACGAATGGTAGAACTAGTGAAATATGTGAGGCATCAAGGTTGGTTACATTTACTAGAAAAAACAACTCTTATTATCTTTGAAGGAGAGGTGAGAAAATTCTACTACTCCATGGAATTCTCAGATAATGGGTTAAGTTTGACTACACAAGTGCAAGAAAAGGTTCAAAAGCTGGATGAAAAAACTCTAGGAAGGATCCTGGATGTACTTGTTATAGGGTAAGAAATGTAGTAAATTAACGGCCTACCATTGAATTCATGATTGAGGCATCAAAGATAGGAGGGATATCAACAACTGTAGTAATAAATAAGATTCTAAAAAGTGATTATTAGCTGGCATTGGAGTTCATCAACAAGGTCCTGTTTCCAAGGTTTAAAAAAAGAATAATTACCTCTAGTATTGAATTATTTTTGATCGAATCATTGAGAAAGTTTGAATTGATAAGCCTTCCAGCTCTAATGATAGAGCATATTCATAAAGTGATTCATGAAAAAAAAGGTAAACATGGAATGCCATCTGGATATATCTTGAACAAGGTGTTCAAAAATTATGGTGTTTGTGGAACTAATGGAAGACCTGGGATAGCCAAGCAAATGATCAGCCTGACAACCCTTATAGGGAATGAATGCATAGAAGGAAAAATTGGACCTGTGTCTGAAATATCTAAGTTGCTAGCTATTCAAGAAAGGTTGGGAAATGAAATAGATGTATTAAGGATCAATAGAGATGCTAAAAATTCTAAAATAGTGAACCTGAAGTTGTAGAATCAGAAGTTGTCTTCGGAGGGACCAGGTGCCACAGATGAACTTGCCGCTGAAAATGCAACACTCTTGGCAAAAATGGCATAACTGACTGGTGAAGTTCAAGAACTAAATTTTGAAGTAAAGTCTCTCACCAAACATTTGTTGGATGCTCACAATGCTGAAAATGCAAGAATAGAGATGCTGCTTAAGTCCTTTTCCCAAAAACCTCCCTCTACCAAGTATTATTATCCCTGTCCCTAGACCAATTCAGTGTTAGTTTCATATTTCTCCTTGTGTTGTCTCTTAAAGACAATATATTTTATGTATTTTTAGTCTGATTATATTAGTACTAATCTCTGTTTTGAATATGAATAAATTTAGCTTGTGTACCTCATCTGTTTCCTTATTTTAAGTTGTTCTTCATAAAAGTATTACCTCAGTGGCCATGAGTTAATTAGCCTGTACTTATTTTTACTCATGGTTTACTATCGCTCCATTTCAATTATGCCAAAAAGGGAATACTGACTTCATATATAAGGACATGGTGTATGTGTGTGCTCACATGGTGAAAAAGTATGGTAGCACAGTGACAGGGGGAAGTGTCCAAATGCATTGAAAATACAAGGAGTGTGAAGTGTACAAATACGCCAAATGATAGTGCCTATAGACAGGGGAAATAATAGTATTTTATGCAAATAACAATAAGGGACCAGGTCCCTGTGTTGCATGATTGGTGATGAAGGAAGCATGATGATAGGGGGAACATTCATCTTCAGGTGGTAATCACACTGATTAAATATGATGAATATACACTGATGCTCAAATTGTATGGTTTGATTTGTCATCATAAAAAAGGGAGAAATTTCTATACATAGTTTTGATGATAAGAAACTAAACTGCAAGGGACCAGGTCCCTAGATGTGCAACGTACAGTACAGCTGGTACACGGTATTTACACAGTTTTGTCCTCTTATGTGACAAACTTGCAGGTGCTATTTTGTACTGACTTGGACAACTGGTCCAATGATGTTTTAGCCCTAATCATCACTCAGCTATAAAAGAAAATATAAGCCTCTTCATTAATGGCTTTTACAAATTCTAAAGAGTGAAAAGAGAGGCAGCAAAATCCTATTTCAACAATACACAAGTTCTTACCTGTTTATGTGAGCTTAAATAGAAATTATTTTGAGTGAGCTTTGATTTATTACTAAACTACTCAAGCTATAAGAGTAGTGTTTTCTCTTTGAGTAGAGAGTGCTAAGGTAGAGTTGCCTAAATTTGGTGCTGATTAGAGTTAATCAGTGAAGAGGGTCCTTGGTAGAGTTACTGAGATGAGTTTTTAATATAGTTATTACAAGCAAAAGGATTCTATAGTTAGGTTCACAATTGAGTCTGTAATCATAAGTTGGTTAGAGTGGACGTTTTGGTGGTTGTGAGGGCAAGTCATAATTTTTCCCTTCTTGGGTTTCCACGTAAAAATCTTGTGTTCTTATCTTTCTGCACTGCATTTATCTTTTTGGCACCTCATAGTTACTTTACTATTCTATCACTTGTGACTGACTTTGAGGAACCTGGTCCCTCACTGTGTGGTGCAACCCCCAAGAGTTCTATCACTATGGTTAAGAGAGGCTGATAATAAAAAAAACTTTAATAGCTTGGGACAAATTTTTCTTGCCTAAAGGAGGAGTAGGATTAAACATTCTCAACTTGTAAATTTTGAATCGTGTTGCTATATATAAGTTGTTATAGGCTTTGAGTCAACACAAAAAGAATCTCTGGAAACAGTGGCAATGTCGTTTCATATGAAACAACATAATGTATTTCATATAGATGAACCTAAGTAAGATTCATGGACGGTTAGGAAGGTGATCAATATGAGAAAATACTGGCAAACACTTATTCATTGTTATGAAATTATAACACAGGGGAACTTTTATATTGCAAATGCATAAAAATCTCTAAGAGGTGAAGTGGTTAATGTCCCATGGAGAAAAATATAGTTTTACAATATCGCTGAACCAAAACATGTCTTTCTCTTATTATTGTGTTTGCATGGTTCTATTAGAACAAAAAACAGGTGTTGAGATGGGGTATGCAGATGGATCCTAATTATGTATTCTGTCAACATCTGCTAGAAACAAGAAACCACGTTTTCTTTGAATGTTTAGTGACTCATGAAGTATGGAAAAAAGATAGTGATGTGGCAGAAATAGTAAGGAAGCTCATGATTTTGGGATCCAGTGTGTAACTGGATTTCCCAACAAGTTACTAGAGAGTCTGCTAGAGGGGCTCTTCTAAAGGATAGTCTAACTGTTGTGCTACATACCATTTGGATTGAAAGGAATAATAAGATTTTTCAGAAAAAAGCTGTTGCAATTGAGAATTTGGTTCACAATGTGAAGACTTCTTTGTGTGTGAGAGTTAGATCAAATCCTAGACTGCTTGCAACTATTAGTTCTTGTTAGTTTACTGTTTTATTGGTCTGAAGTTTTTTTGTTCCTTTTTTTTTATGTAATTGAGGTGATTGTAGAAGGGACTGGTTTGGTTAACACCTCTTTGGTTTTGTATAGTTTCTACTTGATATAATTAATAAAGTTGTTTAATTTCCAGAAAAAAATATTATTGGATAAAGGGAATAAATAAGTAGTTTTACTAATTTATCCTTCAAGAATTATTTTTGAAACTTTACATATAATTTGTTCTTCACTTTCAAAAAAATATTAATTATAGGGGTAAAACAAGGAAACTTTAATCAATTCTATCTTAATTTTATAAGTGAACAAATAATTTCAGACTTATATTTTTAATAAGGTGTACAACCAAAGTTCTTTTTCCTACAGTCAAATATATAAAATTATTATTACTATTGAATATGTTGGATTTTACTTATTATGTGTAGTATTTGTATTGCATCTGCTTATGTAGCACAATATGAGTTAAACAATTTAACTTTGATCGTAAACATGAGCATAAAATCTTTAAAAAGTTTTAATCTAATTTACATATGTAAAAATTGCGTAAAAAATACTATAAGTCACTCAAAAATACGTTAAATAAAGACATACTTAAATTTGAAAATTCAAAAAATATCATATAAATTAAAACAAAAGAGAGTAGTATTTTCTTATACTCTTAGCAAATATAAGATACTTAAATTATTGCTCAAATTTAAGAAGTGCAGAGAAACTCAATTTTCTTTACTAGTTATATATCGTGAAGTGTTATTATTTTATCAAAAAACATATGTAAGTTGTACTCTAAATTTAGTTGATCATCATTGAAATAGGCGTTTGGCCATGAATAATATTCATAATATTTTGAAATACATTTCATTTTATTTTGGAATACTTGTTTGGCTATAAATATTTCTGAATACATTTAAAAACAACTTTTGAGGTGTTTTCATTATTTTTGGATTCACTTTTTGCACTTTTTAATTTATTATTTTTTCAAAAAAGCCTAAATTATTTATTTTCATAAAATAACTCAATTCTCATAAAACTCTAATTTTTTAAAAATTTATTTTCTCTCTTTATATATTTTAACTTAAAAAATATCCCATTTACAAAATAATATAGCCAAGCACAACTCCAACTCTATTTTCAACTTCAAAAATAACAAATAAAGTGAATATATTTTTTTATTTTCATGACCAAATGAGTCGATAATCTCCTCAAGTTTTTGTCTCACTGTTTATTGGGTGTTGATGAGTAGATTGAGATTTGGATTCATTTCTTAAGCAATCAAACAATTCAGCCACTTTTGTTTTTCTAGTCTTCAAACCCCCTAACATTGTCTATTTTTTGTTGGCCGTGGTACCGCAAGTCACCTCTCTAAATAGGATCAACTTTGCCTTTTTTGTAACTTTTTTTTTTGGTCAAATATATATAATTATTACTTCCTCTGTCTCAAATAATATGATATAGTTTTATTAGGCAAGAAATTCATAGATATGTAAAAAAATAGATAAACGTTATAGTCTAAGATAAGTCCTAAATGTGTATGACTATATGTTAGGATTGAGAACCTAGTTATTGCATAATTTAGCGAAACACAAGTATAGTGATAATAACAAAGACAATAACAAGATAATAATAACAAAAATTAAAGCAAATAAAGAAGGAATATATTTAACCTGGTTTGATGAGTGTGACCTACGTTCATAAACGGAGAGCAGCAATTCACTATACCAACAAGAAGAGTACAACAGAGAGTAAAAAATTAAAGTAAATACTTTAATCAATCCAAAAATATCTCAAAAGAGTAAAAGCACAAGATTAGTCCAAAAACGGTTCACACAAGTGTTTTTCAACACCCATTCCCTTGTAAAATACTTTAAAAGAAAGAAAAAAGTGAAGATTTTTTTCAAGTTCTTCAAGTTGTGTTTAGAATGGAACAACTTTCCTCTATTTATAGGATAAGGTTCTTGGGATCCAAGTCAGATAAAAATGAAAAAGAAAAATCTTAAAAAATCTTACCCACATAGGAAAACTTTGGCTCCAAGTAAAGTCTCTTGATAGATATTTTCAATAAAATATCATGAGATTTCACAAAACTATCAAGAGAGTTTTAATAAAATATTGACCAAAATATTACGACATTACAAATCTTCACCTAGGCCTAATTTTGACTAATATTGTAATATGCTCCACCCTCTCCGCAAAATCCCCTATGGGCTAAATCATTTTTCGTGAACAGAAATCAAGTTTAAGCAGTTCTTGAACTTTTCAATTAAAAGAGGCTTCGTAAATATATCAGCAAGATTGTCTCTGGTATTGATCTTCTGAATAGAGACTTTTCTTTCAGCAATGATTTCGCGAATGAAATAAAACTTGTATCTATGTGCTTTGTTCTCTCATGATACATCTGATCTCTAGTCAACTAAATGGAAATTTGACTTTCATAGAAAATGACAATACCCCCTTGATGTAAACTAACTTCAGCAAATCGACCTTCAACTATAAGGCTTTTTTGATCACCTTGGTCAGTTCCATATATTCTACTTCGGTAGTAGAAAAAGCTACTATATGTTGTTATGTATCTTTTATACTAATAGCACAACTATCAATACAAAATACATAGCCTATTAGTGATCTTCTTTTGTCAAGATCATCTGCATAATCAGAGTATATAAAACTAACAAAAATGTTAGTATTTTTTTAATCCCCAAATATGTGGGAATATACTGGGTATGTTGGTGTTGCTGATACTGTTCAAAAATAAGTTTGAAGTACCTCTCAAGTATCTAAGAATTCATTTCATAACCTACCAATGAGTTTTACTAGGATAAGACATATATTTATTTACAATACTAACTGCTTGTGAAATATTAGGACACGTACATAACATTGCATACATAATACTGCCAACTATACTAGAATATGGTACATGTGCCATATAGCTCTCTTCTTTCTCTAAATATGGTGATTGAGCAGCTAATAATTTAAAATGAGCAGCAAGAAAAGTACTCACTGATTTAGCATATTTCATACCAAACCTCACCAATACCTTCTCCACGTACTATGTATGGGTTAGGAATAGCCTATTGGATCTTCGATCTCTTTTGATCTCCATAGAAAGTATTTTCTTAGCTATTCCCAAATCTTTCATTTCAAATTCACTTTTTAGCTAATTTTTCAAATTATGAATTTCTATCAAATTCTTGGCAGCAATGAGCATGTCAATAACATTAACATTAAGTTAATTAATGAACTATCATTTAACTTCCGAAAGTAAACAAAACTATAATACATGCTCCTTGAATAACCATGACCCAACATAAAGGAATTAAACCTTTTGTACCATCGTTTTGGAGACTATTTTAGTTAGTACAAGAATTTCTTCAACAATCAAACATGATATTCTTTTCCTTCAGTTTCAAATCCTTCTGGTTGATGCATGTATATGTTCCTCAAGTTCACCACGTAAGAAATCTATCTTAACATCAAGTTGTTCTAATTCTAAATCATACAAGGAAACTAAAGCAAGCAAGACACACATAGAGCTATGTTTAACAACAGGTGATAAAATATCAGTAAAATCAACTCCTTGAACTTGACTATTGTCCTTTTCAACTAATCGTGCCTTATTCCTTGCATCTTTATCCTATTGGATTCAATCCTCTTTCTTAAAGATCCATTTTCAACCAATAATTCTCTTTTCTAATGATGATTTCACAAGAGATCAAGTACCATTCTTATGGAGAGATTCAATTTCTTCATTCATTGCAATTAACCATTTAGCTTAATCAACATAAAAAATTTCTTCTGAATAATTTGACGGTTCTTTAATTGTTTTAAGTTTCTACCCAGTTGAAAAAGAAAATACAACATAATCTCCATACCTTTATAGTTCTTGAATTTATCACCTTGGTCTGTGTTTAAATATAGAATACTTATTTGGCTTTACTTCAGAAGTTATAACTTCTGACTCAACTTTTAGAGCTTCAATATTTGGAGTTTCAACTTTATTTTATTTCATAGCTGATGAGCTTGGCTTAGAAAGAATTCCAATCTCCACCTCCATCTTCTCATGTACATTGAAACACCTCAGATTTTTGGCCCTTGAAAATTCTTATGATTTAAGCTTACTAGTTTGGTCACGACTAATGGTGACGAGTCCTGAAATATGGTTACGGATCGTAGGACCCTGGTCATAACCCAATCAAAAACTTAGTGGCAAGATTCTGCTCTGAGTATGACTGGATCACTATGAGCCATGAAGATATGTTATGAGTCGTATGTTCAAATTGTATGATGTCAAGTGTTGGATTTTTTTAGTTTTTGTAGTGCTCACGAGTAGGACCCTACGAGTCGTAGGGTTATGTTATGAGTTGGTGGGTGGAGTCGTAAGCTAGGCAGTATATAGGGGTCCTAGTCACTGTTTTATTTATGACACGTGGTAACGAGTCGTAAGTTGTGGGTACGAGTTAAGGCTATGACTCATAACCAAAGCCGATATTTATCAAACTTTTAAGTTAGGGCACTTTAGACATTTCCCACTTAATACCCTTTAGACCCTATGTCATTAAAACACTTTTGGTTCATTCATTCAATACTTTAATGGGTTAAACACTCCGAAATACTCTCTCAAACTCTTTGTTCAAGTTAAGGCTAGATTTTTAAAGGTTGATCAATTAGGTCTCTCAAGGGTGGTTTATCTCCGTAAATCTTCGTGATTCAGGCATGTTACTCTTCCCTCATTGTTAATTCTTCAAAGGCATATGATTTCAAGTATTTTTCATAGGGTTACTATTTGGTTTTGAAAACAAAGGTTGGGCGTTTTGAATGTTATGAATTAAATAATGTTTCTCATAGTTTATATATATGATTTTTATGCTTGTAAGATGGATTTGAACTTGTGGGTGCATGGGTATGGAGAATGAACTAGGTAATTGTGATTTTTTCAAATCGATGGCTTTTGAATTTGTTATAACCCAAATCCTATAGTGTAAAATTGGTTTAGTTATAAGAACTGTGGAAATTTGTAAAATTAAACTAAATGGTATGATTTAATTAACAAAGGGATTCGATGTTCCCTAATGTATATTGGTTATTTTCCTCAAGTTAATTGAAATTATTTTGGTGTAATGTGTTACCTTGCAAGTGTATTTGGATAAGATCTTCTGTTATGCATGCTACTAATGAGGAAGGTGTAGAATTCACTGCCTATCAACTGTAGGATATAGCATACCAATGGTATGAGGTATGGCAATAGTCTAAAGGAGATGATATCGAATACACACCGTGGGATAATTTCTCTAGTGCTTTTCTAGACTGCTTCTTTCCTCAGAAGTTAAGGGAGGTGAAAGCGAAAGAGTTTGTTAATCTGAAGCAAGTCAGGATGATGGTCAAGAGGTATTCCTTGAAATTCCATCAACTGTCTCAATATGGTTCAGAGTTAGTATCTAGCATAAGGGATAGAATGAGGAAGTTTGCTTCGGGACTGTCCTATGATTTTATTTTGGAGAGTAAGGCTTCTTTGTTGAATAAGGACATGGATATCTCCAAATTAGTTGTGTATATGCAACAAGTCAAGGAAGAGAAGAACAAGTAGGCTAAAATTAGGAAGAGGTTGAATAAGAAGTTTAGGTTTTCTAATCAGGGTGAAGGTTAGCACCAGGGTGGTAGAGACGATAGAAAGTGGCCTAAGAAGAAGTGGGGGAGTTTCAGTTCCTACTCTATGGCTAGTGCTCTTTATCCGAATCCATCGGGTGATCTTCGTTCCCCAAATGATAGTGGGTTTAGGGAATCGGGTGCCTAATCGCAGGCTAGTGAGGCTTAGTCCACTCTATCATATCCTCCTTATAGATTCTACGGGCAGGTGCACCGAGGGTTTTGTGAAGAAGGGAGGAACAACTGTTTTAAATGTGGTCAGAGTGGTCACTTGTAGAAGGATTGTCCTTCTAAGGTTGCTTTAGGGGAAAATATGGTTCCTATTTCCGTTTCATCAGCTCCTGCACCAAAGGGTGATGCTTCTGCTTCTAGTACTGGCACCAGCCAAAATTGCTTGTATGCACTTACTACTTACTAGGACTCTGAGGCATCTCTCAATGTTGCCACTAGTATTTTATGACTCTTTTCTTATGATGTGCCTTACTTGCTTGATGTGGGGTCTATTTTTTCCTATGTGACCCCGTTTATAACTATGCATTTTGGTTTCGGTCCCGAGTGTATCCCTAATCCCTTTTCTATTTCTATCCTAGTGGGTGACTCTGTGATTGCTAGAAGAGTCTATAGGGGTTGTGTGGTCTTTGTTGGTGATAGAGAAACTCTGGTAGATCTGATTGAGTTAGAAATGATTGATTTTGATGTCATTTGAGGATGGATTAATTGCACTTGTGCTATGCCTCATTAAATTGATGGACTCGTAGGGTCATGTTTAAATTCCCTAATTAGCCGATCATTAAGTGGGAAGGGGTTCACTAGTACTGAAGGGAATATTCATATCATATCTTAGAGCTCGAAAGATGATTTATAAGGGATGTCTCTATCATTTTGTCCAAGTTAAGAATTCTAACTAGGAGCGTCTTTTGTTGACATTTGTTACGTTAGTTAACGAATTTCTCAAGTTTTTTCTTGATAATCTTCCTGGTGTCCCTCTCGATAGGGAGATTAATTTTGTGATTGATATTGTTTCAGACACTCGTACTATCTCTATTCCTCTATATAAAATGGCTTCGACTAAGCTAAAGGAGCTTAAGAAGCAGTTGAAAGACCTCCTTGACAAGGGTTTCATCCATCCTAGTGTATCCCTATGGGGTACACCAATTTTGTTCGTATGTAAGAAGGATGACTCCCTTCGAATGTGCATAGATTACCGTCAGTTGAATAAGGTTATAGTGAAGAATAAGTATCCTCTTCCTCGGATTAATGATTTGTTCGACCAACTTCAGGGTACTAAGTTTTTCTATAAGATTAATCTTAGGTCCGGTTATCATCAGCTAAAGATTAGGGAAGTAGATATCCCTAGGACTGCTTTTAGTACTCGATATGGGCATTTTGAGTTTCTGGTTATGTCTTTTGGGTTAACTAATGCCCTGACGACATTTATGGATTTGATGAATAGGGTATTTCATCAGTTTCTGGATTTATTCGTTATTGTGTTTATAGATGATATTCTGGTGTATTCCAAAAGGAAGGCAAATCATGCCAATCACCTCCGTATCATGTTACAGACCTTGAAAGATTATCAATTGTATGCTAAGTTTTCGAAGTACGAATTTTTGTTGAAGGCTATTACTTTTCTGGGTCATGTCATTTCTAGAGAAAGGATCATGGTGGATCCAAAGAAAGTTGCAGTTGTTAAGGCTGACCTAGGCCCATAACTCCAATGGATATTCAGAGCTTCCTAGGTTTTGCCAGCTACTATTGGAGGTTCGTTGAGTGTTTTTGCCACGTTGACTAAGTTGACTAAGGAGAAGGGGAAATTCTTGTGGTTTGAAGCTTATGAGGTTAGTTTTGAGAAGCTGAAAGATAAGTTGACCTCAACTCCAGTTTTGACTCTACCTGAAGGCATTGATGGTCTTGTTATCTATTGTGATGTGTCCCATTTGGGGTTTTGTTGTGTATTGATATAGCATGGTAGGGTGGTGGCCTATGCTTCTAGTCAGTTGAAAGGTCATGAGAAGAATTACCCGACACATGACTTGGAGTTGTTGGATGTGGTGTTCGCATTGAAGATTTTGCATCCATGTAGATATCTTTTTCGACCATAAGAGTCTGAAATATATGTTCACCCAGAAAGAGCTGAATCTCAAGAAGAGAATATGGCTTGAGTTTCTAAAAGACTACGACATGAGTTTTCACTATCACTGACATGACCCAACCAGGGTCCTTGTCATAATAGGCATCTCAAGTTCACCAGGATCAGAGACCACCCCTGATACCCAATCCAACCATCCAGCATATAACCTAAGTCGAATGAATTCCGAGCATATAACAAGATAGCATGTAATTCCACAAATCTAGGATCTAGGATAGGTTTATAACTGAGACTGACCCAAACAAGCCCAACCGTCCAAAACCCAACTGATAACCATAATCAAACTAAAGCAAAAACCAAAACAATAACCAAACAAATACCATAACATAACATGAAATGATGGAATAGTGAGAAATTTAGTCAAACGGTATCATCCCAAATACCAATGCAATTACTAAGGCTGACACCAATACCAATCCCATCCATACCAAATAGTTCCACAAAAGCCTATATCCAAAGGAAACCAATATTCGGTTGGGACATGCCCCAACCATAGACAAAACCAATATCATAAATATCCAAAGTATGTAAAAATATCCAAGAACATGAAATAGAGCCTTCTGAAATATGGAATCTCACCACTTCAATCCAACCGAGATGATCCCAAAATTCGATCACTAAGCAGGAGAAGCAAAATGGATGGTTCCTGCATCGCGTGGGGATACAACTGCCCGAGGACGGATTAGAGGGTGAATACTAACAAGTACTCAGGATAAGGATAAAATAATGTCATCCAGTAAAACCAAGTAAACCAACCACATGCATACAAACCATACTTATAATATATATAACCATGCTGAGAAAGAGAATCGGGTTTAGAATGCATTTGAAATCATTAACCTTCGTATGTGTAGATTAACAATCCTAGAACCACCCACGGGTTATATGGGTCCAGTGTAACCCCCTGAACGGTCCTTCGATGCTTGTAGCGGCATGAACCAGAGATACCATAAGAGTAGGGGATTCCCAAGAACCTTTTGCTCTGCATGATACATATATACATTGTACTTAGAGGATTCCTATGTACCTCATAGTATTATATATGGTCGCTATGACCAACCCCTCATGTCGGCAAATATGAGTTTTCAGTGTCCGTCCATTGGACTCAAACCTTCATATTTAGCTATCATTATTCCATTATTATTAACCAAGGCTATGAGAAGTGGTATCGTTATACCGGCTTAGCTTGCAAGCAATTTCCTAAGCTAACCTAGTTATGTAGAGTGATTCCCATGTACCCATAGATTACATTATCAAGTTAAATTTGAGGATTCCCATGTACCCCTCATGTGCTCCATTATTAAGTTTTCTTGGGGGAATCCCATGTACCCCACAAGTTGTTCATTAACATGTTTACTTGGGGGATTCCCTTGGAAAAAGATACTTGTTCTTGACCGTTACCTTATTTAATTGCCTAAGGTCAATGCATATGTGAAGGGAACCAACCTTCTTGCTCACGAATAAAGCTAGTACACCCTAAGGGGACATACTAGGACGGATGAAACCCTTATCCAAAAGATCCTTAAGTTGCTCCTTGGGTTCCCCCAACTCAGTCGAAACTATTCTATAAGTAGGAATAGATATTGGATGATTTTTTGGAACCAAATCAATACCAAAATCAATCTACCTATCTAGAGGAACACCGAAAGATCATTCGAAAAGACCTCAAGAAATTCATTCACCATCAGAACCAAATGAAAAGAAGGATCTTCCGAGTTAGAATCTTTAACCCAAACCAGGTAATAGAGACAACCTTAGAGATTAATCTCTAAGCTCTAAGATAAGAAATCTAGGAGCTAGGGAACCACCCTCTAACTCAATAACTAGTTCACTAGGGAACCTAAATACAACCTTACTAGTCCGACAATCTAAGGATGTGTAACTAAAGTGAAACCAATCCATCCCCAAAATAACTTCAAAATCCACCATGTATTGTTCAAACAAATCCACCGAAGTCTGTCTACTACCAATAGATACCACACACATCCTATAGACCCTTTTTGCAAACACAAAGTCTTCTACCAGGGTAGAAATAGAAAAAGGATCCAAAATAATCTCAGAATCAAAACTAAAATACACAGCCACAAATATGGTCACATAATAAATAGTAAACATCAGATCAAGCAATTAATACACGTCATGAGAAAAGAGTTGTAACATACCAGTCATGATATCTGGCGATGCCTCAGATTCCTGCCGACTAGCAAGAGCATATAAGCTATTCCAACCTGCACTAGTACCAGAAGAAAATATAGATGCAAGAACAACACTCTTTGATGTAGGAGCAAAAGATGAGCAACTAGAGTCTTATTTTCTCCCGAGGCACCCTTACCAACCAGACAGTTTCTAAGCATATGGCCTGGCTGACCATACTTGAAAAACCTATCCTTTCCCTCATCATAGAAACCCCTATGCACCTACCACAAAACTGACAAGGAGGGCATGATGAGGCCTACTGAACCTTACTTGCCTGAGATTGGGCACCCTGTGCCCAGAAATTATTTCCACCCTACTGACACCTATCACCCAACTATTCGAGTAAGGAGCATTAGTTGTAGAGAAAGAACCAGAGCTCCCCCACTTCTTCTTTGTCCACTTACCACTATCCCGACCACCTTGTTGTTTCCCACCACCTTATTCAGATGACTTGAACTTCTTACCCTGCTTTTCCCCAAACTCATCTTATTTTTTCTTTTCTTCCTCCACCTGCTGCATATGAATTATCAACCTAGAACTATCTATATCCTTGATTAGCAATGTAGTCTTTCTTTCAAGAATCAACTCCCGAGATAGTCCAGAAGTGAAATTTATCATCTTTGCTTGCATATCAGACACTATATTTGGAGCATACATTGACAACTGATGAAACTTCAAGGAATATTCCTTAACAGACATTTTCCCTTGCCTTATATTAGAGGAGTTCCATAAAAGCATCAGAGAAAGTCTCCCACAAATTTAACTCCTCAACATCACCTCTCATCCTATCCCATTCCCCGTACCATTGGTAAACCATATCCTTAAGCTGGTAAGCAGCAAGATCCCCTTCCATATTTATCGCCTGCACCACCCTGAAGATTTTCTCTATCTCGTCTAAGAAACCCTAAGGATTATCCTTCACCTTCACACCTTTAAAGTAGGAGGATTCATCTTTATAAAATGGACAAACCTTGTGGACTCAATAGATGAAATACAAGATATACCCTACTTAGCCTGAGCAATAACCAATTGAGCAATAATATGAATCTTTTGGTGAAATTTTGTATTAGTTACCTCATTCTATGGTGGAATAGTAGCAACTACTAAAACTTTAGAAATATCAGGGACTGGACCCCTAGACCAAGTATTGATCTCCTGAGTAGTACGAATCACATCAACATTATCCCCGGCTGGGATAAAAGATATACCTTTCATCTCAGATCATCGAGGCATGATTTGAAAAACAAACAATCTAGGATTAGAAAGAACCTTTGACCTTGCAGCTTAAAAGTAGAATACCGAGAAAGTGAAACATTTCTAAATGCCTTGTAGCCTCTCCTTTATGAGTGTGGCATTCTCCATACCCCTAAAAGAGACTCCAATCGACATAGCTTTATGGACCTGACTCGACCAGGGGCCTTGTCTTAATGGGCATCTCAAGTCCAACTAAGACCAGAGAACACCACCGATACCCAACCATCCAGTAATACCCAGAGTCAGGTAAATTTTAAGCATATAATAAGACACCATGTAATTGTACTAATCCAGGATCTAGGATAGGTAAATAATCGAGACCGACCCAAACAATCCCAACCATCCCAAACCTAACTAATAACCATAACCAAAACAAATCCGAACCCAAAACAATAACCAAATAAAGTTCCATAACATAACATGAAAGGATGGAACAGTGAGAAATTTAATCCAATGGTCTTATCTCAAATATCAATGCCAATACTAAGGCTAAAACTAATACCAATCTCACCCATACAAACCTATTGTAGTTCCACAAAAGCCTTTATCCAAAGGAAAACCAATATCCGGTTAGGACATGCCCCCAACTATAGCCAAAATCAATATTATCAAAAATCCAAAGTATGTAAAAACATCCATGAACATGAAATGGAGCCTTCCAAAATATGGAAGCTCATCACTTTAATCCAATCGAGCTAATCCCAAAATCCAATCACTTAGCTAGAGGAGTAGAATGGCTAGTTCCTGCATCACGTGGGGATACAACCGCCCGAGGATGGGTTAGTGGGTGAAATTTAGTAAGTACTTAGGATATGGATAAAATAATGCCAACCAGTAAAATCAAGTAAACCAACCACATACATAAAAATCATATATATAACATATATATATATATATATAACCATGATGGAAAGGAGAACCAGGTTTAGCATGCATTTGAAATCATTAACCTAGGTACGTGTAGCTTAACCATCCTAGAACCACCCACAGGCTATATGGGTCCAGTGTAACCCCCTGAATGGGCCCTAATATATGTAGCCACATAACCAGAGATACCATAAGAGTAGGGAATTTCAAAGTACCATTCACTCTCTATGATACATATGTACAGTGTACTTAGAGGATTCCCATTTACCTTATAGTATCATATATGGTCGCTATGACCAACTCCTCATGTCAGCAAATATGAGTTTCCAGTGTCCATCCATTGGAATATCACCTTCACAATTATCTATCACTTATTTCCAAATTAAAACTATTTCCAACCAACCAAACTATTATTCCATTATTATTAACCAAGGCTATAAGAAGTGGTATCGTCATACCAACTATAGCTTACAAGAAATGTCCTTAGCCAACCTTTTTATGAAGAGGGATTCTCATGTGCCCATATATTATATTATCAAGTTAACTTAGAGGATTCCTATGTACCCCTCAAGTGTTCCATTATTAAGTTTACTTGGGGGAATCCCATGTACCCCACAAGTTCTTCATTAACATATTTACTTGGGGGATTCCCTTGTACTCCACAAGAAAGTTTATTTGAACATAACCTTGACCACCAAACCCTACCATTTAACCATTCAAAAATATTTAAACCATTCATACCATTTAGGATTCTATTACCAAGACTTACCATGCAATAGTTCCATTAAAAGTCCAATAATATAGTAAAAGAATATCATAGGCATTTTATCAAACATATTGGGGACATAGTGTTTCCAAAATAAATTTCAATATCCAATTAACCATTCCCACGCAAACAATTATCCAAACCACCATTAAATCATGTACGAACATAATGAAAACATGGGAAAACCATAACCAAACATTTAATACCAAATTTTGAGCATATATTTGAAAACCCCAAAATCATACAATAATTATGTCATGAAATCATTATATAAATCAGGCCTTTAGTTGGCACTAACAATGAGGAAGATTTATCTTGCCTTATATGATGGATATGATGGAGACGAAGGAGAGAAATCACCCAATCAAGCCCAAAATTGATCACCTTAGTAAAACCCTTCCTTTACCCAAATGCCTTAGAGAGAACTATAGTGTTTAAGAGAGTTTTCTAAGTGATTAATGATAGAATAATAGGGCAAATAACCTCCCAAGTGGTTTAGAAATTGTGG
The DNA here is from genome assembly GCA_030864215.1 of Capsicum pubescens. NCBI lineage: Eukaryota > Viridiplantae > Streptophyta > Magnoliopsida > Solanales > Solanaceae > Capsicum > Capsicum pubescens. The sequence continues at coordinate 265,301,344 of CM061548.1, read as the reverse complement.
GGACTTAATAGGTTAAGTGGGGAAATGTCCAGATTGTCCTCACTTAAACTGCATAAAAATCCCATCATAGGGTACAATTATACCATGTCAATTGTACCCTTCAATACGAGTGGTACCCACTACTCGTACCCTAGGCCTCTTTCTTAAAAACACTTTCCAACATTTGATTTACCTAAACCAAGTCATTCCCAAGCATATGACTAGTACCCTTGACCCGTAAGCCTGGCAGAATAGAATCACAAGAGGTTTGAATATTGTCTCCACTATACGAGTCCATGGTACGACTCATACCCTGGGTTAATGCTTATTGTAATCCACTCATACTCAGATCCAAGTTATTTACTAACTCTCAAATCAAGTGAAGGAAAACCCAAACCAAACGACCCGTATCTTACTATACAACTTATACCATCCCAAGTCATACCCATTCTAGGAACTAATCCAACCCACTAACCAACACTAGTTAGCATACGATGAAGGAATACTACTCGTACCCTATTATACAACTGGTACCCACCAGTCATATATTTTTCTAAACCTAGAAATCCAGAAAAAATTTTAAGTGTCCCAAATCTAGGGTGTTTAAATCACCTAGGTAAAGCTAATATTGTCATTGATGCTATTATTAGGTTATATAGGGGGAGTCTAGATCATGTGGATGAAGATAAGCAGGAGTTGGTGAAAGATATTAACCATTTTTATAACCTTGGAGTTCATCTCTTGGACTCTGAAGATGGTGGTGTATTTGTACAATAGGTGGCAAAGTTCTCCCTTGTTGCCGAGATAAAGGAAAAGCAGGTGCTGGATCTTATCTTAATAAAGATTAAGGAAGATGTGGGTCAGCAAAAGGTTATAGCTTTTGAGATTAGTGGAGATGGTATCTTGAGTTATTAAGGCAGATTATGTGTTCCCAATGTAGATGAGTTGAAGGAAAGAATCTTGGCTGAGGCTCATGAGTCGCGTTATGTCATTCTTCTCAGTTCGGCAAGGATGTATCATGATCTTAAGGAGATCTATTGGTGGAACAATATGAAGAGAGATATGGAAAATTTTGAGGCTAAATACATGGTGTGCCAACAAGTAAAGGTTGGGCACTTAAGGCTCGATAGGTTGACTCAAGAGATTGAACTGCCAGTGTGGAAATAAGAGATAATTAATATGGATTTCTTTACAGTCTTTCTAGGTCTCGGAATAAGCTTGATTAGATTTGGGTCATCGTGGATAGTATAACTAAGTCTGCTTACTTTTTTTCAGTGAGAACCAATTATTTGGTATAGAATTATGGAAGTTCTTCCTCCAAGATATTATGAAGTTGTATGGGGCTCCTATTTCTATCATGCTAGATTATGGTGCTCAATTCTCATTATATTTTTGGCATTTGTTTCAGAGAGGATTAGGAAAAGGTGAACCTTAGTACTGCTTTCCACCCATAGTCGGATGGGAAATTAGAAAGTACTATTCAGATAATAAAAGTTCTGCTTTGGGTTTGTGTGATTGACTATGGTGGTATTTGGGTCGATCATTATCCTCTTATAGAGTTCGCACATAATAATAGCTACCACTCTAGTATTGGGATATCTCTATTGGAGACATTGTATGGTAGGAGGTATAGGTCTCCTATTGGGTGGTTTGAGGTTGGTGAGGTGGAGATGTTTGGATCGATTTAGTTTACCAAGTGATAGAGAAGGTGAAGGTGATTTGGGATAGACTTAAAGCTACCCAAAGTCAACAAAAGTCCTATGAGGCACAGGGAGTTAGAGTTTGAGGTTGGCGATTGCGAATAAGGGAAAGCTTAGTTCCTAGTATGTTGGCCCGTATTTAGTTTTAAAGAGGGTTTGTAAAGTTGTGTATGTATTGGAGTTTCCCTCTAGTTTGAGCTGCATTCACCGGTGTTTCGCATGTTGATGTTGAAAAAGTGTATAAGTGATCCATCGTAAATTATGCCTATCAAGGATATTGGTATTTTGGATTCTTTGTCATACAAAAAAGTCTCGATTGAAATTTTGGATCATCAAATTTATCGGTTGCATATGAAAGACATAGCTTCGGTAAAGGTTATATTGAGGAACCACAAAGTTGAAGAGGCTATTTGGGAAGACAAAAAGGACATGAAGTCCTAATATCAATTCTTGTTTTCTATTCCTGATGATTGTGCGTAAGGTATGTGTTGTTTTTCACATCTTTGTTTTATGTCTTTGTTAAAGGGAAATTGTAAATCCCTTGGTATTATATTTTTTCCTTAAAGGTAAGAGTAGAGATATTTAGAGTCAAATCGTGCTAGCAATTGCCTTGTCCCATTATTTGAGGATGAATAATCTAATTGAGGGAGAATTGAAACACCTCGAATTTTTGGACCTTGAAAATTCTTGAGATATAGGCTCACTGGTTTGGTCATGACTCATGGTGACGGGTCGTGAGGTATGGTTACGGGTCATAGGAATCAGAAACTTAGTGGCAAGATTCTACTTTGAGTATGAGTAGCTTACTATGAGCCGTGAAGATATGTTACAAGTCACATGTTCAAATTGTATAATGTCCAGTGTTGGATTCTTTTGGGTTCTGTGTTCCTCACGAGTCGATTCCTATGAGTAGTATGGTCATGTTATGAGTTGGTGGGTGGAGTTGTAAGCTGGGAAGTGTGTGGGGGTCCTAGTCACTAGCTTGGTTATGACTCATGGTCACGAGTCGTAAGTTATGGGTACGAGTCAAGGCAGTAACTCATAACCAAAGCCGATGTTTTTCCAGCTTTTATGTTGAGGGTACTTTAGACATTTCCCACTTAAAACCCTTTAGACCCCACATCCAAAAAGAAATTTTGAGGCATTCATTCAACACTTTAATGGGTTAAACACTCCCAAATTCTCTCTCAAACTCTCTATTTAAGTTAAGGCTAGGGTTTTCAAGGTTGATCAATTATGGCTCTCAAGGTTGATTTCTCTCTATAATCTTTGTGATTCAGACATGTTACTCTTCCCTCATTTTTAATTTTACAAAGGAATGTGATTTCATGTATTTTTCATAAGGTTATTGTTTGGTTTTGAAAACAAAGGTTGGGGTTTTTGAATGTTATGAATTGAATAATGTTTCTCATGGTTTATACATATGATTTTCATGCTTTTAATATGGATTTTAACTTGTGGGTTCATGTTCAATGAACTAGGGAATTGTGATTTTCCTAAATGGATGGCTTTTGAAGTGGTTATAACCCCAACCCCGTAGTGTGAAATTGGTTTAGTTATGAGAACTGTAAGAATTTGTAAAATTGAACTAATCCTGAACTATTGCATGATTTACAAAGGTATTTGAAATACAATGGTATGATTTAATGAACAAAGGGAGTTGGTGTTCCCCAATGTGTGTTAATGAACAAAGGGAGTTGGTCTCCTCAAGTTAATTGAAATTGTTTTGGCATTATGTGTTACCTTGCAAGTGTAATTGGTATGATGATACCAACAATGTATGCCTTAATGTGGAATGTGGTTAATTAAATAGGAATGTGTGACACTTGTTAATTGGGCTTTAATAAGGGATGTGTAGTTGAGTCATGAAAGTGGAGCTCCAAGTGACCAATACTGGAAATCGCATTTGCCGACCTGGGGTCAAAGTGACCAGGGAGGTTCGAGTCCCCTGTAAATCATTATATGATTAGGTGATTAAGTCACCTTGGTATATGTATGAGGTTTTGAGTCCCCCGTATGTATATATATGAGATTATTCGTCGGTTCGTACAACAACATGCACTGGACCCAACCAAGAGGTGAGAGCTGGGGTCCATATAACCCGTGGGTACTATTTTATGAAGGTTGAGCTACACAATCCAGGCTAAAGTTTTGAAACACATGTTAAGACTTATTCCCTATCCCAGTATGTTATATATATATGTATGTATGTGTTGATGCATTTGATTATGTAAACTAGCCTTAAATGATTTTAAATTGTTGCTCATATCATTATATTATCCTTATCCCCGAGTTTCATGCTAGAATTCACCCCACTAATCATCTTCGAATGCTCTATCCCTATGCAATATAGGAACCGACTATACTTCTACTCCTCCAACTTAGTGTCTTGGGTTTGGGATCAGCTACCAAGTCAGATTGAAGTGGTGAGATTCCATACGTCGGAAGACCCCATTTCATGTACATTGTTTCCTTTACATTTTGACTATACATTTGGATTTGTTTTTTGGATATGGTCAGGGGCTTGTCCCGACCAGATACTCTTTGGTTTTGATTAGATGCTTTGTCAGACTACTGTTTGTATGGGCGGTGTCGGTATCAGTATTGGTATTGGGATTGGTATTGATCTTTGCATTCATACCGGTATCGGTTAGTTTTGATTATGGACTTACTTTAATGTCTTTAAATTAATAGACACTTATCTTATTATATGTTTGGAATTCAGCCTATTTTGGGGTGAGGTGTGTTTGGTTTGGTTAGGTATGGGGGTGATCTCCGGTCCATGTGGGACTTGAGATACCCGTCATAGCTAGACCCTGGTTTGGGTCATGACATATGCCCTGCTAGTTGTTCTTATTACAAGAACTAGAAGACTATTTTTTGGGATGTAACATAGAGATTCATTAGAGATTACATCTCTACTAGTTATAAATTTTGGTGTCTTTAGATCAATACACCATATTCTATATCCTTTCACCACAGATGCATATCTAAGAAAAATATACTTTTTAGCTTTGACTCTAATTTTCCATCTTTCATATGCATGTATGTAGGACAACCAAAATTTTTTAAATCAGAATTATTAGCCAGAGTACTTGACCATCCTTCTCTAGAGTCTTAAGGTTTAGAGATGCAAAAAGAGCACTATTAACAATATAAAAAGCCGTAGAAATAGCCTCTGCCCGAAAAGCATTTGTCTATCCAACATTTGAAATCATGCAATGGGATCTTTCCAAAAGATTTTTGTTCATCCTTGCTGCAGCACTATTTTTCTAAGGGGTCATCCTCACAGTGCAATTTCGAGCTATTCCTTCATTTTTGCAAAATTCATTGAACTCATCATTATAAAAATCCACGCCATTATCTTTTTTAATCCACTTAACCTATTTTCTTAGTTTCTTCTTAATCAAAACTTTTCGTTGTTTGAAATTTAGGGAAACATCACATTTATTTTTTAGGAAATAAACCTAAACTTTTCTTGAATAATCATCAATGAAATTTAACATATACCTGGGACCACCTTTTGATGGTGTATGAGAAGAACCCTAAAGATCTGCATGAATATACTCCAAAGTACCTTTTATTTGAAGAACTAATGGAGATTTAAAGATGGCCTTATCTACTTTTCGAATTCACAACATTTGCAGAATCCCAAGTTCTCAGTGCTTTGTCCATATAGAAGACCTCTTTTTCTTAGGATGGAAAGAACCTTTTCACTCATATACCCCAATTGTATATGCCAAAATTTATTGATATAATAATTAGATTAATTTGTAGTGGAAACTACAGTAGCACCTAAAACAGTGTATCCTAATAAAATGCACAATGTACTAGATCTGCATGTTTTCATATCACAAGAGAACCTAGAAAGATCTCTAGAAATCTATCTTCACTTGTTTATTCGCACACAAGAGATTTTAGAATTCCTAGAAAGATGAGTTTTTTATTTAAGTTAGGAATATATCAAACACTGGTGAGATTTCTCACCACACCATCGTGCATTCTGATTCAGAATGCACCTTTACAAAAACCTTTACAGGGAGCATTAAAGACCATCCAGACAACCCTACCTCCAAAGATTCAAATATGGTAAACAAATCTCTATTAGGACACATATAATAAGAACAACCCAAATTCAAAATCCATTAATCGTTAGATATAAAACTATTACTAGTAGCAAAAATATCAATCCCTCAGACTTATCAACAATTACATTTGCTTCAGTGGGGTCATTATTTTGGTTCTCATATTTGTTTTCCTTGTGCTTTTCTTTATTTTTGAACTTATATCATTTGGAAACAATATGACCTTTCTCTCACTATTTGATTCTTTGTTATTAGATCTACCTCTTACAAACAATACTTCCCCGTGAGTTCTCTACCTTTTCCAGTATCTCTATCTATTTGTTCTTTTAATTTCAAAATAAATTTAATTTCCCATTAAGAGATATTATCCTTTCTGTAAAGCATAATATCTCTAATTTGCCTAAATGATTGGGTAAGAAAATAAGTAATAAGATGACATGATCTTCATCATTAACTTCAACTTCTGTATTACTCAAAACCATTAGAACAAAATCAAGTGCATTAAGATATGAAAGTATAGATTTGTCACGACCTGATTTATGAGTCATGATGGCACCTACTCAACCCCTCCAGTAGTGAGACAAATCGTAACCTAGAGATGAAAGCAATAGGTTAACTTGGTGGAAAATGCCTAATCTTAGGCTAAAGTGAACAACACACTTATAAATAAGCAAAGTGTTCTAATATAGTCCCAATTTTGTTGTTATGATTATATATGTTGATGCTTTATGTTATTTTATTATTTTGATTTATTTACTTATCTATGAACAGCGGTGTTGGAGTTATTTCAGGTTCATTTCCTATACCTTGACTTAGTTATGAAATTCTGCATTTTATCATACTTTTATCATGATTTAGCTCAGTCGATCGATGATGCCTAATGAGTACCTATTATTTTGGTACTCATACTACACTCTTGTACCTTTTTGGTGAATATCCTAGTACTAATTTCCACCGTTTATTCGTGTTCGTGCGGTGTTGATATTCGGAGATAGGGTAAGCTCTTGGAGTCTAAGTCACCTATTTCCTTCTATGTTTTTGTATTAAGTCTTTTATTTTTTAGACAGGTGTATTGACTACTCTAGATACTTGGATTGTATTTCTATTGATTGTATTTTACTAATAGAGTTCATTTATGTCATGCCACATTATAAGCATTTCCTTATTTTTTCCGACTTAGCTAAATTATTACTTACAATCTTACACCCCGATATTGTTAATAATAAAAATTATATCATCATAGCGTATTATGCATATCCGGACTCAAACTAGTAAATATAATCAATAGACGAACTTAAACAGGTAAATATAATCAATATACAGACTTGAACCGATAAATATAATAAATAAATGGACTTGAACCGATAAATATAATAAATAAACGGACTTGAACCGATAAATAATCAATAGTGTCATAATCATCCTCCGAACTCAAACTAGGTATATATAACCGACAACATAATAATCTTCCTAACTCAAACCAAAATTATAATAAATATATATATAAATATATATATATATATATATATATATATTCAACATCATGAATAGTCTCATCAATAGCATAAGCAATAGAATAATCAATAGACATCAACCCTCACATCAACCAACATAGCCATCAAGTGCTAACGTTCCTCAATATTGCCTTATAAGGGCATTCTCTAGGCATATAATAAGTGTATAAGGGTTTTGAGAGAACTATTCATCAATCTTGACTTAAGGTGTGTCGAAGAGCCTACTTCTAAATCCCCAAAATACATCTTAAGGCAAGTTATACCTCAGACTAGGTTAAGGTATCTAAATCCACTCTTAGATGTATCGCAAGCCACAATTATCCCTAAGGTAAAGGTTCTTGCCAAATACAATAGTTAAGCCAAAATACTAACTGAGGCAACCTCATTTAATAAAAGAAACTAGAGCCAATATTACACTAAGCATGGGTGTCTAAAGAATTTTTATCTAACTTGGGTGATCTAAGGAAGTCTCATTCTAAACATGAGACATGAAGCCTAATTCACTTAAGGCATAAGGAAACAAGTCAAGTTTTATCAACTCTATGGTTTCAAAATAACTTAAATTGTCCAACTTACCAAGTCTTGCATTTCATCAATCCAACACCTAAAATTTATCTCGAATCTAACACAATACCATAAGAATAATATAAAATAGTTCAATATAACAAGGGATAAACCTAGACTACCTTGACACTGAAGAAAGCTCAGCGAACTGCTAAACCACCGCTTTTCCTTTCGAGAAGCCTCCTTAAGGTGCCAAGCTATAAAATCTTGGGCATATTTATATGTCTGAGCACCAATATATACCCATAATAGGACTTGTTCAATGAGCTAAAATGTGTTATTCTTATGACATTTAAGCCTTAATTGTGTCCCTTATCGTGATTAGTGATGCAGGGTGAATTGCTAATAGAATTAGACAAAATTGGATGCATGATATGAAGCAAGTGATGATTGATGCTGTGGAATTGATCATATTTATATGGCATAACACTTTTAATGAGTTTGGGAAGAATGCATGAAAGGATGGAGCATGTGGAAAAGCAACTAGCTAAAGAGAAATTATTGGCTTAGTTAAATTGTTGGAGTGAAATTCCAGTGCGATGCCGCGAAATAGACATGATGCACAATTTAAGCAACACAATAATCAATGCATCGCACCACTTATATGACATGATATACAATGTGGTGTGGTAATGACTTAACGCGATATGCAATGTGATATGTAGGTTAGTCCATCACAGGCAAAGTCATCCTAGTATAAAAGCCAACACACAAACACAATTGAGATAAATGAAAAAGTATAACAACGATAGAAAAAAACAAAAGCTCTCTTTGTAACGCCCTGAGTCTGTACCCCGAACGTCACACAGATCTCACAATCCCAAAGGACCACAAGCTAATCCATGACTGGTACCCTCTGCAGTCACTGAATAATAATACTGTATAATGCGAAAATTAGGCAAGAATCTACCTTAAGGTTCAAACCTGAAGTCAAATGCTGAATACTAAAAATCAATACTGTAAACTAAATGTCTGTCTGAAATACTCTAGTCTGAAAGCCTCTAAATATCTGAATATGAAGTTGATGGGTCAAGCCCCAAACTAACTCTGACTACTGAAATGAACTGAATACTAAAATAACAACTCAGTCCTCGAACTATGAGGACTCACCACTAAGTCTGCTGCTGATAGATTGGGCTGCTAAGTATGGTCAGGAGCCCGTGCGTCTGAACCTATGATATAAGACATCATAGCACAAAAGAAAGGTATGCGTCAGTATTTTGAATATACTGGTATGCTAAGTGTGGTAGGATGATATGCATGGGTTCATAAGTATGAAAAATAACTGGCTGAATAACATGGATATAACTAAATAAGAGTACATGTAAATCTAAAACTACTGTAAATACTGATTATGCAATGATATGGACCTAACTATGCATAATGTAACTGAGGTCTTGTTAACACTGGGTACTGAGTTTTGATAACTGAATGACTAATATCTAACTTTAATGATACTATATTACTATTAACTGAGTGACTATTTCTAACAGTCCTAATTCTGTAGAACTGAGCTGAGTTTTATAATGATCTAGGTGACTGTATCTGACAGTCCTTGTTTTGAAACTGAACTGAGATTTTATACTGAGTCTGAAACTGAAACTAAAACTATGGGAGTGTTCATCTAACCAACATACCCTAATTATGAACTGAGTTGGGGTCCAACCTGTGACCCCTGTTGGAAGGGTGTTAGCACCTTGCCAAGGGATACTAACAATGGCTATGAGTTAACCCTCTCTGGCAGGAAGCTCTTTCATCAACTCTTACTGGCAGAAAAAATCATACGAGATATATCAACCCTTATCTGGTAGGAAGATATCTCAACCTATGCTTTCTACATAGTTCTGTAATATAGGGATTGCTGCTAAGGATCAAACCATTTACTGACAGGAATGCCCCCATCGCTGGGTTCTCTTAGTGTTGATTCCTACTACTAACTGAATAAACATGAACTAAATTGATTTCTAGACTGTTCTAGGCTTGACTGAATTAGACTGAGTTCATTGAGTTCTATTAACTGACTGAGTACACTGAATTCTGTTAACTGACTAAATACACTGAGTTCGGTTAATTGGTTGAATATACTGAGTTTTGTAATTAGTTGAGTACTACTGTATGTGACATCATTGTGACTATTCTAAAACAACGGTAAATCTAGGTAAATAGCTAGATTGTCGGGTATTAGATACCCCCAGGACTAGATAGCATGAATTGTAAAATATGGTACAATCTCAAAAACATGATATCTAGTTACTTTGTCATCATTCATTCATTTAGGCATTTTAGCAAATACTTGCATGGCATGAACCTGTATACATGCTGACATGATATGATTTCATTACTCAACTCACATGAATAATTCATCAAAAACTTTGGGAGCACAATCTATGCACATAATAATGAGCAATATGTAAGCATCTTGACTACCAATCTCAATCTTACAAATTCATGGGAGTTTGACATAAATCTACATAACAACACGCATATGCTATTTATTTCTCATGGAACATATGATTAATTATGGATTATAAACCAAACTAACATCCTAATCATGAATACAATCAAATTCAACATAAAATTCATGAAAGAAATTAATTTGTAATTTAAAAGGGGTTCTTGAACTCTAAGGGTGGAAGGAAACCCTTGGAAAAACACCTAACATACCTTGCTGTTTGAATTAGTAAAGATTGATGGTGTGTTGTTGAAGTTTGAATTTGAAATCAAAAGCCCTAGGGTTTTTTCTTGAGAGTAATTTGTGAGAAAGTGAGTGTTTTTTCCCTAAGAATGACTTAATCTCGTATTTTGGGGGCTGAATATGGGTGGGAAATGACCCAATTACCCCTATGGATGTGGGATTTTAATGACTGAAAATGTGTTCAGTGATACGTAGACCAACGCGCTGTGTTGATGGCATCTACGCAATGACCAAAGCGCTACGTTGAGTTTGCGTTGGTTTACTGGAATTGCACTGAAATATGGGAAAATTTATCTTTCAATGCGATGGGCGACGCGATGCATCGAGATCGTATCGACCTAATATTTTGGTCATCCAAACTTGTTTCAAATGAGGTTTGAATAATTTAAAACTCACCTGAAGTAACCTATTGACACATCTGATCATGATTCAATCCAAGGTTTGACATTTTAAGGTCCTAAGGGCTATGAAATAGGATCGCCAACTTACAAAGGCTAAATTAACTTTAAGTATAAATACTTAACTAAAATATCTAAGTCTTGGACCTCTTTTCATGCTTTAAAGGCTGAGCTAAGCTCAAGAGTTTTGTGGGGTCTTACAATATCTCCCCCTTGAGAACATTCGTCCTCGAATGAGACTGAATAAGCTGAGAATGCCGATAGACTGAATTTATATGCTAAATACGCACAACTGAAGTGTGTTTACATGACTCAAAGTACTGATATACTGAGTTATCATACTGCATATACTTAACTGAAGCATGATTTCATGACTGAAACTACTGATATACTGAGTTTTTCATACTGGACATTCATAACTGATGCATGACTGATCTAACGGCATGACATATGACTGAGCTGTTTTATGAAGGTATGCATGATATGAAAATGCTATGCAACTGAACTGATATCTATCTCATTAACTGAAATATGAACATGAAACTGATTAAATTCAAGAAAAACTATTACCTTGGGCTGAATCTAAGTTTGTGGAGAAGAAGTGAGGATACTTGGTCTGCATATCTGCTTCTGCTTCCCAAGTAGCTCTCTCAATGGACTGATTCTGCCAAAGAACTTTGACTAGAGGGACTTCCTTGTTCCTCAGTCTACGAACCTGATGATCAAGAATTTTGACTGAGATCTCTTTATAAGAGAGGCTATTCTGAACATCTATACCCTCTATAGGGACTACAACTGCTGGGTCACCTATGCACTTCTTTAGCAAGGAAACATAAAACACTGGGTGAACGAAGCTAAGTCTGAAGGCAACTCGAGCTCGTAATCTACCTTTCCCAAATAACTGAGAATTCGGCAAGAACCGATATATTGGGGACTGAGCTTCCCTTTCTTGCCAAACCTCATCACTCCTCTCATAGAAGAGATTTCTAAATACACATAATCCCCAATCTCAAACTTAAGATCCTTTCTTCACACATCTGCATACGATTTATATTGGCTCTGAGCTATCTTAAGCCTTTTCCTGATTAATTAAACTTTTACAAAGGTATCAAAAACCAAGTCAAGCCCTACCACTGTGCCCTCACTCACTTCAAACATACTAATGAGGTATCTACACCTCCTCCCATAGAGCACCTTAAATGGAGCCATCTGAATGCTGGAATGATAACAGTTATTGTACGCAAACTTAATCAAAGACAATTGTTCATCCCAACTACCCTTAAAGTCAATGGAACACACTCTTAACATATCTTCTAAAGTCTGAATGGTCCTTTCTACTTGACCATCTGTCTCAGGGTGAAAGGCTGTACTGAGGTGAACTTGGGTACCAAGACCTGGAGGACTTTCCAGAAGTGAGAGGTGAACTTTGTACCTCTATATGAAATAAAGGACAACAGAACTCCATGCAATCTAACCAACTCTCTGAAATAGAGCTTGGCATAATCCTTGGCTGAATAAGAGGTATGAACTGGTAAGAAGTAAACTGATTTGGTCATTCTGTCCACAATGACCCAAATTGAATCATGCTGGCGACGAGTGTGGGGTAAATCCGTCACAAAGTCTATGTTCACTTCCTCCCACTTCCAAGTGGTAATACTAAAATCTTGCATGGAACCACTAGGTTTCTGGTGCTCAATCTTGACCCGCTGACACGTAGAGCGCTTAACTACAAACACCTGCAATGTCCCCCTTCATCCCACTCCACCAATAGATCTCCAGCAGATTACAGTACATCTTAGTATCCCCTGGATAAATAGAGTAACGTGCACTATGCACTTCTATAAGAATTTGTTTCCTTAATTCATCCATACCTGGCACGCATAACCGACCCTGGCAACACAACACACCATTTCCCCATGAGAGAAAACCTCTACTTTCTATTCTCTGACTCGCTCTTTCAACTTGACTAGACTGGGATGTCTGTTCTGCTTTTCCTTCACTTCAGAAACTAGAGATGATTCTGATCTATTCTGCACCCACACACTACCCTCTGCTGAATCGACTAAGCTGACACCTAGTCGAGCAAGATAATGAACTTCATGAACTAACTTTTTCTTATCATCCTCCATGTGAGAAATACTACGTATAGACATCCTACTGAGAGTATTAGTCACTACTTTGGCCTTGCCCAGATGATACAGAACACTCATGTCATAGTTTTTTTAGAACTCTAACCTCCTTCTCTGCTGTAGGTTTAGGTCTTTCTGAGAAAACACAAACTTCAGGCTTTTATGGACTGTGAACACATCAATATGTACCCGATACAGGTAGTGCCTCCAAATTTTTAAGGCAAAAACAACAGTTGCTAATTTAAGATTATGAGTGGGGTAATTCTTTTCATAGGGCTTGAGCTGTCTAGAGGCATAGGCTATGACCTTACCTCTCTACATCAGGACATACCCCAAATGAACTCTCAAAGTATCATAATACACCACAAACCTATCTAAACCATCTAGTAAAGTCAAAACTGGGGCTATAGTGAGTCGAGTCTTTAACTTCTGAAAACTCTTCTCTCAAGAATCTTACCACTCGAATTTGACTTTCTTTTGAGTCAATCTGGACATGGGGGATTCAATAGACAAAAATCCCTTAACAAACCATCAGTAATAGCTAGCCAAACCCAAGAAACTCCTGATATCTGATGGATAAATGGGTCTGGGCCAGTTTCTTACTGCTTCGATCTTTTGAGAATCAAATTAAATGCCATCACTGGAAACTATATGGCCAAGGAAAGATACTGACCTTAGCCAAAATTCACACTTACTAAATTTGGCGAACAACTGAAGGGCTGTGAGAGTTTGTAATACTATTTTAAGATGGTCTGAATGATCACTTTAACTGCGGGAGTAGATAAGAATGTCATCAATGAAGACTATGATGAACATGTCCAAGTATTGCTTGAACATGTGGTTAATCAAGTCCATGAAGGCTGCTGGGGCATTGGTAAGACCAAATGACATGACTAGGAATTTAAAGTGACCATACCAAGTTCTAAAAACTATCTTTGGTATGTCACATTCTCGGGCTCTGAGCTGATGATAGCCTGACCTGAGGTCTATCTTACAAAAATTAGCTGGCACCCTGAAGTTGGTCAAACAAGTCATCAATTCTGGGAAGTAGATACTTGTTCTTGATCGTGACATTATTTTGCTGAGGGTAGTCAATACATATTCTGAGAGAACCATCTTTCTTACACACAAATAGAACTGGTGCACCCCAAAAGGATACGTTGGGCTTGATGAATCCCTTATCTAGGAGATCCTTCAACTATTCTTTTAACTATTTGAGTTCTGCTGGGGCCATTTTGTATGGAAAAATAGAGATGGGCGAAGATCTTCGGGAAATACATTTGGAAATTCACATGCTACTGATACTGACTCAAGGGTAGGGGTCTCTAACCCTGAGTCTTAAACTCGAATGAGATGATAAAAACATCCCTTAGATATCATCTTTCTCTCCCTAAGGTAAGAAGAAACAAGCTGACTCCTAAGTACTGAAGTACTACCCCTCAACTCAAGGACAGGTTCATTCAAAAACTGAAAATAGACAATTCTATTTCTGCAGTCAATTTAAGCATAGCATGAATAAAGCCAATCCATGTCGAGAATGACATCAAAGTCAGTCATCTCTAATTCTACTAGGTCTACTTAGGTAACTTTCTAAGATACCATAACCGAATAGTTCCTGTATACCCACCAGGATATGATAGATTTACCCACTAGGGTAGAGACTAAGAAGGGCTCTACTAGGATTTCAATAATGACTCTGAAGTCAACAGCAATAAAGGGAGTTACAAAGGACAAAGAATCTCCTGGATTTAGAAAAGCATAAACGTGCAAATAATAAACGTATAATGTACCAGTGACTACATCAAGAGAACTTTTCTGATCCTTTTGGGACTGACGTGCATAGAGCCTGTTTCGGTGTTGCCCACTAGTGGAACTGGAAGCGGCACCCTACTGATTGGGTAATTGGATTAAGCTGAAGAATGATTATGCAGAATCTGTGAACCCACCTGAGGACACTCCTTGACTCTGTGGCCTAGCTTGCCATATCCGAAACATATATCACCGCCAGCTCTGCAAATACCCTGGTAGTTCCTGCCATACTTTTGGTAAAGGGTATTTGTTCAGGCACTGCTAACACTACCCTGAGGTTTAGGGCCTGGTGCTCTATCTCTATTGCCATCTCTGAATTTTAGCACTGGAGCACTGGCTGAGGATGGAGCTGGAATTGAATATTATGGGAAAAATTCAGAATAATTCCCACCCTCTGACTTGGACTGAGTGAAGTTGAAGCTACTTGGTCTTACTTTTTTATTTTCCCTCTCTTTCTTACTATTATTATCCTCCTCTATCTATTGATCATAGACCATGAGCCTGGATATGTCCATCTCCTTAATCAGCATTGTGGTCCTACACTCCTTGACTACACTGTTAGACACCCAGACACAAACTTAATCATCTTAGATCTGCTATCTGCTACCACATAAGGGGCATATCTGGCCAACTAAGTAAACTTGAGAGAATACTCTTTCATTGTCATGTTGCCCTGCTTCAAATTAATAAACTCTAAAACCTTAGCTTCCCTTAACTTCAGTGGGAAGAACCTATCCAGAAAAGCAGTGGCAAACTTCTTCTTTTCTATGGGCCCTGCATCTACGACCCTCTCTACCTTTCACTACTTGAAACATGAGTGAGCCATATCCTGCAACTGATACACAGCCAACTCAACACTCTCACTATCAGTCAACCCCACAATACTGGATAAATATCAGTCACTATCAGTCAACCCCACAACACTCTGTATCTGATCAAGGAATTCTTGTGGGTCCTCCTCTAACTTAAACTCGATAAATACTGGAGGGTTCATTCGGGTAAAGTCTTGAATTCTAGATGCAATAGTATTGTCCACTGGGTTGTCCAAAATGATAGCTAGACATTCATTCTGGGATACCACAGAATGAGCTAGAGTGGTAAAAATGGCTCAGAATTCTACGTGGGAGACATGCTCATCCAGGGGATCTACTTTAATGGTCTAAGGTACTGGCTGATTTTCTATTCTTCTTCTATTGTTCTTTGTAGAAGGCATGTTCTATAAACGAAAGTAAGAAAAGGATTAGACTGGGACTGTAACTTGAGATCATGCTCACTCAAACGATATAACTACTGAAAGAAGGGAGACTTTTCCTAACATGCCTCATAGCCTCTTGTTCATAAGTGTGGAATGCTATACACCCATGAAAAATACTCTATTAAACATGACTTTCAGACTTCCTAGGACTTTATTGAACCTTAGGCTCTGATAGCAAGTTTGTAATGCCCTGAGTCTACACCCCGAATGTCATACGGTACTCATAACCCAAAGGACCACAAGCTAACCCATGACTAGCAATTATTGTAGTCATTGAATAATAAATAATACTGTATAATATGAAAAGTAGGTGGAAATCTTCCTTAAGGTTCAAAACTGAAGTCAAATGCTGAGTACGGAAAATCTATACTGTAAACTGAACGTCTGTCTGAAATACTTTAGTCTGAAAGCCTCTAACTGTTTGAATATAGAGTTGATGGGACATGCTGAAATACTCTAGTCTGAAAGCCTCTAACTGTCTGAATATTGAGTTGATGGGACATTCCCTAAACTAACTTCGACTACTGAAATAAACTGAATACTAAACTAACCACTCACTCCTCAAACTATGAGGACTCACCACTAAGTATGTTGCTGTTAGATTAGGCTGCTAAGTATAGTCAGGAGCCCGTACGTATGAACCTATGATATAAGACATTATAACGCAAAAGAAAGGTATGCATAATTACTTTGAATGTACTAGTTTTCTAAGTAAGGTAAGCTGATATGCATGGGTTCATAAGTATGAACAATAGCAGATTGAATAACATGAGTATAACTGAATAAGAGTACATGTATATCTTAAACTGCTGTAAATACTGATTATGCAATGATATGCATCTAACTATGCATAATGTAACTGAGGCCTTGTTAACACTGGGTACTGAGTTCTGATAACTGAATGACTGATATCTGAGTTTACTGATACTATATTACTGTTAACTGAGTGACTATTTCTAACTGTCCTAATTCTATAAAATTGAACTGAGTTCTATATTGAGTTAGGTGACTGTATCTGGCTGTCCTAATTTTGAAACTGAACTGAGATTTTATACTGAGTCTGAAATTGAAACTAGAACTAAAATTATGGGAGTGTTCATCTAATTGACATACCCCGATTATGAACTGAGTTGGGGTCCAACCCGTGACCTCAATTAGAAGGGTGTTATCACCTTGCCAAGGGATACTAACAATGGCTATGAGTTAATACTCTTTGGCAGAAAGCTCTTTCATCAACCCTCGTTGGCAGGAAAACTCGTATGAGATGTATCAACCATTATCTGGCAGGAAGATATCTTAAACTATGCTAGCTATGTAGTTCTTTAATACAGGGATTACTGCTAAGGGTCAAACCCTTTGCTGATAGGAATGCGCCCATCCCTGGGTTTACTCGGTGCTGATTCCTACTTCCAACTGAATAGAAAATGAACTGAACTAATTTCTAGACTATTCTAGGATTATCTGAACTGTTACTGATCATTTTAACTGACTAAACTGGACTGAGTTCACTGAGTTCTATTAACTAACAGAGTATACTGAATTCTGTCAACTGACTGAATACACTGAGTTTGGTTAACTGGCTGAATATACTGAGTTCTATAACTATCTGAGTACTATTGTACGTGACATCACTATGACTATTTTAAAATTATAGTAAATCTAGGTAAACATATAGATTGTTGGGTATTAGATACTCCAAGACTCAATAGCATGAATTATAAAATATGGTACAGTCTCTAAAACATGATATCTAGTTACTTAGTCATCATTCATTCATTGAGGCATTTTAGCAAAAACTTGCATGGCATGAACTTGTATACATTCTAACATGATATTATTTCATTACTCAACTCACATGAATAATTCATCAAACACTTGGGGAGCACAATCTATGTACATAATAATGAACAACATGTAAGCATCATGATTACCAATCTCAATCTTACAAATTCATGGTAGTTTGAAATAAATCCACATAACAACATACATATGCTATTTATTTCTCTTGGAACATGTGATTAATTATGGATTATAAACCCAACGAACACCCTAATCATGAATACAGTCAAATTCAACATGAAATTCATGAATAAAATTAATTTATAATTTAAAAAAGGTTCTTGAACTCCAAGGGTGGAAGGAAACCCTTGGATGAACACCTAACATACCTTCCTGCTTGAATTTGTGAAGATTGATGGTGTGTTCTTGAAGTTTGAATTTGGAATCAAAAGCCCTAGGGTTTATTCTTGACAGAAATTTGAGAGAACATGAGTGTTTATGCCCTAGGAATAACTTAATCTCGTATTTTTAGGGCTGAATATAGGTAGAGAATAACCCAATTACCCCTCTGACGTGGGTTTTTAATGTTTGAAAACATGTTCAATAACGTGCAGACCGACGTTCCGCATCGATGGAATCAATGAACAATGTGTCACGTCGTGTTCATGTTAGTTCATTGGAATTGCACTAAAAGCTGGGGAAAATTTATATGTCAATGAGATGGGCGACGCGACGCATCGAGATCACGTCGACCTACTATTTTGGTCATCCAAACTTGTTTCAAACGAGGTTTGAAAAATCTGTAACTCACATTAAGTAACTTATTGACACATCTGATCATGATTCAATCTGTGGTTTGACATTTTAAGGCCATAAGGGCTGTGAAATAGGATCGCCAACTTACGAAGGCTAAATTAACTCTAAGTATAAATACTTAGATAAAATTTCTAAGTATGGTACCTCTTTTCACGCTTTAATATGCGGAGTTAAGATCAAGATTTTTGTGGGGTCTTACACTCTTTTAGGGTTCTTAGAATTTCTTTATTTCAAGATTAAATTTTGGTATGTTTATTTATTTGTTTTTGATGTTGAATTTAGACATGAGTGGCTAAACACCCCTATTCTGGGGTTGAGGCCAAGAACATCTTGGTTGAATTGGTAGTTGCATAGTCCTCGTGTGTACGATATTTGACTGTCTAAGTCACTACATTACTTGTACAATCGTGTACACTTGCATGTGCATTTGAACACACCATGTTTTTGGCACCATTGCTTGGGTCTATTACAATTAGTAATTTACTAAATTTTTTATTTTTGATAGTAAGTTTAAGTGTTAACGACTTAATCTTAGCGGTTAACTTTTTCTAGGACTAGCTAAATATAAGACTGGCGAGAGATAGAGAGTTGGTGGAGCCTTATTCGGAACCAGAACTTGTATTTCAACTGAGGCAAAGATCTCAATATCCAATCCAGCATGTTCAAAAGGCTGAACACAGAGATCTTAATCTTGTTGATCCAAAAGATCTAGTTGATCCAAATACTGGACATGTTCCAGATCTGGTTATTCCAGCTAATCCTACTTAAGCAACTGCTATACCTGTTCGTGAGGTGGCAATCCCACTCATAAACCACACTACTAACAGTATTCGCAAGTCTGAGCCAGGTGGTCAATTTGAGTTGAAGTAAAATATGGTGCAGTTGCTGAATTCAGTTGGGCAATTTGCTAGATTTTCTCATGAAGACCCACACAATAGATACAGACCTTCCTGGAATTAAATGGTACCTACATTCCTACAGGGGTGAATACTGATTATATCAGATTGACTATCTTCTGCTTTTATTTAATTGGGGAAGAAAAAAGGCGGTTGTATGATGAACCACCACTCTCCATTACTTCTTGAGAAGATCTATCTCGGAAGTTCATTATTCAATTCTTTCCATCAGGGAAGACTACACGTTTGAGAAGTGAGATTCTGAGTTTCAGGCAGAAAGTAGGAGAAAATCTTTACCAAGCTTGGGAGAGATTTAAAGGGATGCTCAGAAATTGACCTCATCATCATCAGTCTAATGATGTTTTTGTTCATTCTTTCATTGAGGGGTTAGATCCAAATACTAAGATTTTCTTGGATTCAGCAGCAGGTGGGCAAGCTCTAGAGAAGACTTATGCTGAATTATACACATTACTGAATCAGATTTCACAAGGGAATCCTGAATGGCATGCTAACTCAAGAAGTGCTCCTAAGAAAGTTGCAGGTCTGTTAGAGGTAGATCAGCTCACAGCTTTATAAGCTCATCTTGAAGCAATGAAAAATTAGATGCTTACTTTGTTTAATAGCATGAAGTTGGGAGTTCCACAAGCAACAACTATAGCTAATGTAGTCCAACAGGTAAATTCTTGGTGTGAGGTTTATGGAAGTAGTGAGCATGCAATAGATACTTGCGTGATTAATCCAGATTCTATTAATTATGTAGGGAATGCTAACTTCTGGGGTAATAGAATTTTGGTAACACCTATAATACCAACTAGAGGAATCATCCCAATTTCTCATGGGGTGGAAATCAGGCAAAGAACAATATTAAGTATAAGGGGCCAGTGCAATTGAATCGACATCACCAAGTTCAGAGTAATCAAGGCACTGCTCAAATGAGAAGATTTTAGCTATTCAAGCACAAATGACAGCAGATTTAAAGAGTTAACAGGTAGATATGAAGACTCAATAGTTGATTATGAGGAATTTAAAGTTATAACTCGATAAGATTCCATGTGCACAAAACACTATACCTCAGGGATGTCTACCTAGTGATATAGAGGAAAATCCAAAGTAGGTAAATGAAGTCATAAAAATAAGTGGTTTGTAGTTAAAGAAGGTGGAGCTGGAGAGATTAGTGCCATAGCTTCTGATGATGATCCTAAAAAGAATAAGGAGAAAGGGGTTAAAGAAAAAGTTGCAATTAATGAAACTCAAGTAGAGAAGAAGACTATACCTTTACCTTTTCCTTAAAGGTAGTGAAAGAACCAAGAGAAGACAAGTTACAAGAAGTTTTTTGATCTTCTAAAGCAGGTTTATGTAAATCTTCCTCTTGTTGATATTTTACAGAGTGTTCCAAAATATGCGTAGTATCTAAAAGACATAAAGGAAAACAAGAACTAGTTGATAGACTATTTTACAATTGCACTTACTAAGAAGTGCATATCTAAAATACCAAATATATTGCCCACAAAGTTGAAGGATCTAAGTAGTTTTACTTTGTAGATCACTATTGGGCAGACTGTCAGTGCTCGTGGATTGTGTGACTTGGGAGAGAGCATCAATTTTATGCATCCATCTTGGTTTCAAAACATATGTCTTAGAAGTCCCAAACGCAAGACCATTGTTTTGCTGTTTGCTGATAGGTCCCTTACTAGGCCTGATGGAATTATTAAAGATGTCTTGGTGCAAGTGGGATCACTGATTTTTCTAGTTGACTTTGTTATTCTTGATTTTTAAGCTGATCTAGTTGTTCCATTTATTTTGGGATTTCCATTCTTAGCAATAGGGTAGTCACTTATTGATGTAGCTGTAGGGAAGATGACTATGAGAGCGCATGAAAAAGTGGAGGTTTTTGATGTATACAAGGCACTGAAGTTGCCAGCTATATATAAAGAATTATCTTTTATGTCAGTTATAAACCTTTCTTCCGAGCTCTATCTATTATTGGCTGATGATCCACTCGAGCGAGATTTGATGGGTCATGATCTATATTGTGATGTAGAGGTTCTTGAATTGGTTCAATTTATGAATTTGGCAGTTATTGACATGACAAAGTTGCCTTTTGTGCCATTGAACAGGCCAATTGGCTCATCTCCCAAATCTTTAGTTGATAAAGCTCCTAAATTAGAGCTTAAGGCTTTTCCTCCGCACTTAAAATATTTTTTCCTTGTTGATAATGATGCCTTTCCTATTATTTTGTCTGCATGTTTTTCTGATGTGCAAAGTAAAGAAAACAATGGAAGGTTTGAAAAGAAGGAAGAAGGAACTTGGATGGCAGATGTCAGATATAACGAGAATCAATCCAACTTTTTGTATGCACAATATATACATTGAAGAAGTTTATAAGGAAGTATATAGCAATAATACAGATTATATCTGGTGATGAAAGAAGTGGTATGAAAAGAAGCTATAAATTGGCTTGATGCTGGGAATGTCTATCCCATTTCAGAAAGCAAGTGGGTTAGTCCCATGCAATGCATCCCAAATAAAGGTGGCATGACATTGGTCACCAATGAAGCTAATGTGTTGATTCCCACTCGTATGGTAACTGGATGCAAAATCTGTATTGATTATCGAGTGCTGAATAAAGCCACCATAAATGATCATTATCCTATCCCATTCATTGATCAAATGCTGGACAGGTTGGCTTGGGAAGAATACTATTACTTTCTGGAAAAATACTCAGGGTATAATTAGATTATAATAGCCCTATAGGATCAAGAAAATACCACTTTTACCTGTCTATATGGCACATATGCGTTCAGACGTATGTATTTTAGCCTCTGTAATGTACCAATAATGTTTTAGAGATGTATGATGGTAATTTTCTATGACATGGTTGAAGAATTTGTTGAGGTATTCATGGATGACTTCTCTATTTATGGTAACTCTTTTGATATGTACATGCATAATCTAGATCGAGTCCTAGCTTAATGTAAGGAGACAAACCTTGAACTGAATTGGGAAAAATGCCACTTTTTGGTCAAGAAAGAAATAGACCTTGGTCATAAAGTGTCATGTAGAGGAGTTGAAGTGGATAGGTCCAAAGTTTAAGTCATTGAAAAGCTTCCATATCCTATAACACTGAAAGAAGTAAGGAGTTTTCTATGGCATGCGGGATTCTACAGGCGGTTTATCCAGGATTTTTTTAAGATTGCAAGTCCTATGTGTAAGCTGCTGGAAAAAATGCTAAGTTTGATTTTGGGGTTGATTGTCAAGAAGCTTTTGAGAGGCCGAAGAAAAAACTGACAGAAGTACCTATTTTGATTTCTCCAGATTGGGTGTTACCATTCGAATTGATGTGTGAAGCCAATGATGTGGCTGTGGGAGAAGTTTTGGGTTTGCAAAAAGACAAGGTATTTTGTTCTATTTATTATGCAAGTAAAGTCTTGAATGATGGCCAGATTAATTACACAGTCACAAAAAAAAATGTTAGCGCTTGTCTATACGTTCGACAAATCTATGGATAGGCCCCAACTTTATTTAGCCGGTAAATGATGATGTTCCCATAGATGAGGAGTGACGACTATGTTATTCAGATGATGAGTCAGAGGAGGAGGAGGATATTGGTGATGATGGTCCAAATTTGAGAGATGAGGAGTCTAATGATGACATGGATGACATATGACCAGGGAGTCATTTCCAACCTCATATTCTGCTTACTTTGCAAGCACTGGGACAATGCTTCATCTTGAGTGTGGGGTGGCGGAATTCTCATTCCTTCTACTCTTTTTTGTGTTTATTTGTGTTGGATTTTTTATGTTTTTATTTTTATTTTTGGATGTTAAGCTTAGTCATTTCTAACTATTCAGAACATTATGGTCTGTAATAGTTAGTATACTTAGTAATGGTTGTTTGCTTTTAGTTTAAAGTGTTTGTTATTGTTGCCCTCAAGGCCATATGTGTTTTCTCCCTTAAGATAATGTAAAATAAATCATTGTATTTAGTTTCCCTCCCCTATGATAGATGGATGACGACCGCCTTAAGGGGAGTTAGTTTTAAGAAGCTAGAAATTGGTAAGAACCCAATCATGACTTGTGGAGAATTGCTTTGTGTTAGGCCATTTGGAAGTGACTTGAAATATTTTGGTTTTAAAACAAAAGCATGCCTTAAACTAAAAAAGGATTTGATTGTAAATGCTTAATCTCAATAGGTGTAATACGATTTGTTAGCTTAAAGTTGAATTTGACAAAGAACGAGATCAGTAACCGTAAGGATCCGACTTGATTCCTAGTATGCACCAAGAGTGAGAGTTTTTGTTTGTATTTTACATGTATAGGATTGTCTAGAACTTGCCCATTGTGTTAACAAAGCAAAATAAAAGATGTTTGGTGTAGGAAATGATGTAGGAATTTTGTTGATAGCCAAATTTTTAGATTTTGTTTACCTACCCTTGTGCATATCCTTAGTTAGCCCCGTTGAGCCTATAGCCTAATTTCTTTGGTAGCTTTATATGTAGCCTAATCCCTTGTTTGATAGTTCTTAATTTGATCCCAAGATCCTAAGTGCTTTAGTGTAAACGATTAATTAAGTAAGGAGTGTGAAATTGAAGTAGGAGAAAGGTGAAAGTGAAGTCCTAAAGTAATAGTTATTGGTGTGTATAGTTGTGGTCGTTGGGAGTTAGAGAAATTTGTTCTAAAGAAATTCCCATTTTAGCACAGTTGTGTTGTGTTATAATGAACCTATTTTGGCCATGGTTTGCCTCGAATATTGTGTACCTCAACCAAGGCAAATAGATTTAGTTGAGGATGGCTATCATAGGGGTACGTAACATTAAATGGGTGTGAAGAAGGGCTGAAAATTGAATCATGATGTAAAAGAAAATACTCCCACCTTCTTGTATGTTAATGTGCTTAATGGGGTGAAATAAATGATGTATGAAGGCAGTAAAGGTGAAAGTGGATTGATAGAGAATGATCTCAATTGTATAATGCGAGGTATTAAAGCTCTTAGGGAGATTAGCCACTATTTCCTAAATAGTTCCTACCCATCCCTTAGCCTACATTGCAACCATGAAAGACCTAGTTGATTTTTCATCCCAACATCTGGCTATTAGTGGAGTAGTACACTAAGGGTAATATTTTGGTTCATTATCTATCTTGTATGAATTCTTTGTTGAGAGAGAGTGATTTAATTTTGATATTACCCTTATGTTATACATTGAAAAAAATTATGAGTGAATATGGGGAAACTTTCTTGCTGTAAGGGTGCATGTGGATGACAGTTCGGTTACTTATTGTGTTTTTAGATTGAGTGATTTGACTAAGTTTTCCAACAAGTTGGAAGTTTGCTATTGAGATACAGAGGTTTGAAAATAATTGTCCCATGTGCATAAAAGTATTTTGACATGTTTCGAGCGAAAAAGTCATTGTTAGAATTGTAAGTGCCCAGCACAAGCATTTGGGAACAAGGTTTTGAGTGTGAGGTGGTGATCTTGGGCGTATTTATATGTACGAGCACCAATATTTACCCATAATAGGACTTGTTCGATGAGCTAAAATGTGTTATTCTTATTTCATTTAAGCCTTAATTGTGTTCCTTATCTAACAAATGTAATTAGTGATGCAAGGTGAATTGCTAATGAAATTGGACAAAATTGGATGCATGATATGAAACAAGTGATGGTTGATGTTGTGGAATTGATGACATTGATGTGGGAAGAAACTTTTAATGAGTTTGGGAAGCATGAATGAAAGGATGAAGCACGTGGAAAAGCAACTAGCTAAAGAGGAATTGTTGCCTTAGTGAAATTTTTGGAGTGAAATTCCAGTGCGATGCCGTGATATAGACGCGACACATCACTTAAGCAATGCGATAACCAATGATACAATGTGCAATATGGTGCAGTGATGACTCAATGCGATATGCAACGCGGCACATAGGTTATTCCATCACAGGAAAAGTCTTCCTAGTATAAAAGCCAACACACAAACACAATTGCGATAACTTAGAAAGCATAGCAGGGACGGAAAAACAATAAAATCTCTCATTTAGGATTCTTAGAATTTCTGTGAACTTTTTCATTTCAAGATCAAATTTTGGTATCTTTAATTTTTTTTTATGCTGAATTCATACATGAGTGGATAAACACCCTTGTTCTGGGGCTGAGGCCAAGAACATGATTACTCTTTGATATTTTTTATTGTAGTTATTGTTGGATTATCACCTGGGTTGTTCTTGATTTCTTGTGCTTACTATTTTGATGAGTGGCCACCATTAGAATAAATCTATATTTCTATGTGAATCCGGGAGGAGAATCGTAGGATAGAATGAAGAAATTAAGGAGAAAGGCTCTCATCCTTTTATAAAATAGGGGATTTGAATTAGCATCTAGGATACAGATATACCTAGAAGCCTTGTTTGGTTCAATTGCAGGAAGATAGCCATATACATCTAAATGGATTATTTCATCCCTGGTCAACGATGTAGTTGAAAAGTTCATATAGGTATAAGATTAGAGGTTGGGAGATCATGATCGTGTTATAAACCCGGCGAATCAACAACCAGATAACCAACTAGACTGCGATAAGAACAGAGATTTGTAGGATTGTAAGAAGTGCCTCAACCCTGGAATTCTCATCATTACTATTTACAACCTTTGCTTACTTTGCTATTGTTATAAATTGTTATTTCTTATTTATTTATATTTTTACTCGAAACTTCAAAAATTATCTTGATACTTTACACACTTAATACCTCCTTGTCTAAAACTAAAGTTGGTTGAATTGCTAGTTGCATAGTCCTCGTGGTTACGATATTTGACTATCTAAGTCACTATATTACTTGTATGATCGTGTACACTTACGTGTGTGTTTGAATGTAACACTAACAAAAATACATTCTACTCATCAATACAAGAATAACGATACCTATATGTACCATTGTCCTTCAGGTCCAAAAATCTTATCAAAACCCCCATGTGGGTCCTTCTTGTGGAAATCGTGTTTTTGAAACCAACCCAACATTCTTACATGCTCAAGGAATCATTATACTTAAAAATAGGAGAAAACCAAGATAAATTGGGGCTAAAATCAGGACCTTAAGATTTTGGGGTTTTGATCGAGAAATCACTAAAATCCACCAAGAAAAGGGAGAATTCTTATCTCAAATCGAAAGATAATCGCAAAAATAAATGTTAATCATGCTTGTAAATACCCCCAGCCTCAATTTCAAGATATCACACTATTTAGGGTTTTTAGATCTCAAGAAAATAATTAAGAATGGACAAAATTATGGAAAAAAAGGTCCTTTTAAACCTAATCCAGGTACTCGAGAGTCGCTATCGTGACCCCAAGGTTGGAGATCATAACATCTTCCATTTGTCACGAGAGTCATAATTGAGACACCCCTATCACGATCGTTGTATCCCCTCTACTTTAGTGAGTCATGATCGCGGTCCAAAGAGTCGCTATCGAGGTGCACCAGGTATCTGGTGCACCAGATTTTTTCCAAGTCCGCAATAGACTTCAACCGTGTGCTCAGGATTTGTTCGGGATCCCGTATGTGCAAATGAACTATGTAACCATACCAAATTCAATGTTCTAGATATTGTGGCACACTTGGAATTTCCATTTGAGGATGTTTTGACCAAATTTGGGTCCCACACCCATATTTTATTTTCTTAACTTTTCGACCAATAATTCCAAATGAGATCGGGTATCTTGGGACCTAAAGGTCTACTTAGCCAGAAATCGACATTCAGAAGCTGTTGGTATAGTTATAATTTGAATACGAGATCATCTTAGTGATTTTTTGTCCTGGTAGCCATTTGAAACCAGCTGAGACTTCAAAACAAGGAATTATCTCTAAAAACCAAATGAACTAATCGGTAACAAAACCGTCAGTTCCAAAAAGTCATAAATGACTTGGGGCAGCTATAGGAAAGCTCTAACTACAAAAATAAGGAGAAATATGGAAAATGATATGAAGGGTCATTACAATATCCACTACTAAAGGAACTTTCGTCTTAGAATGTTTTGGATTAGGATATACCTGAAGTGTCGAACAAGTAAGGATACTGGGTCCGCATCTCACTCTCGATCTCTTAAGTGGTCTCCTTCACTGGAAAGTTTGTCCACTGAACCTTAACTACATAAATCTCCCTAGTGCGCAACCGCCTGACATCACTAACCAAATATGAGATCGACTCCTCTACAAAGGTCAAACGCTCGTCCAACTGAACTGAGTTCCATCTAAGCACATAAGACAGATCAGGACTACATCGACAAACATAGAGACATGGAAAACTGGATGAACAATGGAAAAATCTGGATGTAGAGCTAACTTATAGGCCACCTCACCAACTGCGCAAAAATCTCAAAAGGTCCAATGTATCTAGGACTAAGCTTTCCCTTTCTCTCAAACCTTGTCAAACCCTTTATGGGTGATAGATAGATGAATACACAAACACCAACTCTAAATATTAAGGCATGAAGCCTATGATCTGCATAGGCCTTCTTCCTACTCTAAGCCACTCTCAACCTATCCTAAATCACCCTAACACTATCTAACGAATCTTGAAGCAAATTAGTACTACGGGGCCTAACCTCAAAAGTCTCAAACCACCCAACTAAAGAACGACATATACTACCATACAAATCCTCAAAAGGCGCCATCTCAATAATCAAATGATTACTTTTATTATATGTAAACTCTGCCAAGGCTAAGTACTGCCCCCACTGGCCTCCAAAATCCATAATACAATCCTGAAGCATATTCTTAAGGACTTGAATAGTCCTCTCCAATTGGCCATCTATCTGTGGATGAAAAGTTGTACTGAGATCCACCTGAATACCCAACTCCTCCTATAATGCCCTCTAAAATCTCAAAGTGAACACGAAGCCACAATCTGAAATAATAGAGATGGGCACACCATGCAAACGTATTATCTCCCAAACATAAATATGAGATAATCTCTTAACATTGAAGAACATCTGAATAGGAATGAAATATATTGACTTGATCAAATAATCCATAATGACTGATGTCTCCCAAAACTAACCTCCAAAAAAGTATGTTGCGGTCGATGCCAAATATAGTAACCCAACTAGGTTAGGGTCAGACTGCAGGGAAAACATTGAACGGTTTCTTAACTTGAAAAAATTCATGAGTAATGCGTAAAAGTAAATAGGGGAATTTTAAAGTAGTAAGCAACTAGTTACCAAATCTTGGATGCTTTGAGTTTGTAAAAAGTAGAAGACAAAAACTAGGATTGTGTTTCCCCTGGCTTCTCAACTTTGTAAATCTCTCGTATTCAACCCACCTATTATGTTTCTCTGTATGTAAAGTTGACAAGCTATGTATTATCAACAGTCTTGTGAACGTGTTGATAAATCTCACCCTTTACCTTGTGAGTCTCAGGGTGTCGCCTTATTTTTCCTTGTCTGTGACTTTAGTTCAACTTTCACCTTTTAAGTTTCAAGTTGGTTAGATGAAATAATGGAATAGTAAGATGGACGTGAATCTTAAATTACTGTCTTAATCCTCTTTTCCCAATCTCAAACTCCCTTGTGAGGATGTTATTGAATATAAGAAATTCTTAAGCTTCTGCAGTAGCTCTGAGGTCAATTAATATAAAAAAGATCAAGATACATGCGGCTATAATAGAAAAGATGAATCTTTCACTTTCTTTACATAGTTAATTCTCCAGGGTTCCCACAACCCTAGTCAGGGAAATTAGCTACTCATGTTTATGAAACAATCCATGGTAATTAATAAAGAAAGCATGTGATTAATTATACAAGAATAAGAAAAATAAAATCCAAAATCTTTAATTAAATAATAACCCAAAAATCTTAAGAATAATGTAAAGTATGTAAAAGTATTTAATAGAATATCAAAGAACGTAACCTCATAAAGGAATAACACTAAGGTATTTATAGTATCTCAAAATAACTCAAAAATACTTATTTAAATGGAATAGGAAAAGTAAGTCGTCACAAGGTATGTCTCACTTCATCCACTCGTAAGGCCTTCTTACAAGTCGTACTGTGCCTCTAGTATGTTCTCCAGTGTCTGATATTCTAGGGTTCCAGGTTTCTATTAGCTTTACGACTCATACTCACGAGTCTACCTTGACCATACGACTCATGGCCTTTACTTGTTACCACCCGAGACTCACTCTTTTATTGCACTGAACACTGGTTATATTAGGTTTGATCATATGAGTCATAGACTTCTGACTTATATTCTTCTGTGACTTCAACTCTGAATGGTATCCTAAAGTTCTGTTATCTTTACGGTTTATTGATAGGACCCGTATCTTAATCTTACGATTCATATACTCCAAGTATTTTTCTTTCACTTATCTTTTCTGCTTGCCTTCTTGGATTTGGTTTTTATTGTGCTTACGAGTCATCCTACGAGCCATATGATATGTTGATGACTAGTAAGAAGACTCGTACCATCTGCAGTCTTCATTTTTTTCATGTCTTTTTCTTTAAATTTTATTCCAAGACTATTATTTACTTGTTGTACCTGAAACAACCACAACACCACCTCATATCTACTAAAACACCCTAATTCCAAGCATACATTTTGTTTTAAGCATTGAAAGTGTCGTGTTTCCACGGTGCATCAACACTCTCAACTTAGAAAGTTTCCATTTCCTCTGGCAAAATAGAAGTAAAAAATTCTAACACTACAACAACGATGCTTAAACAGGAAGATCTTAAGATTAATATCTTTGCATCTTTATTTTCTAACTTTGTTAAGGGTTGGATTGATATTTGATAATGCAAATGAATCGTTCTTGTGGTTACCTTACTTTGTCCGTCATTCGGGGACAAATGTTCCTAGAAGGGGAGACTATGATACCCTAGGTTTCTGGCCCTTAGAAAATTTCCTTAATTTTGGGTCTCTAGACAAGATACGACTATGGGAAATAACTCATAGACTGGGATACGAGTGGTATGGGTTAGTCATATGCTGACCAGTATTAGTTGAAGGGTTGGTTGGGTTACTGGAACGGGTACTATTTTTTTGGTACAAGTCGTATCAATGGATACAGATTGTTTAGTTACTTCACTTAGTCTTAAACTTAGTGACTTAGGTTGGATCTGAGTACGAGTGGATCACCATGATTCATAATCAAGGGTACGAGTCTTACCATGTACTCGTATGGTATGCAGTGTTCAATCCTCTTTAGATTCTATTCTGCCAGGGGTACGGATCATGGGTACTAGTTGTATGCATGGATACAACACGGTTTAGGGTGAGTCATACCTTAGACTGTGTTGGGTCCAAGAGAGATAGCCTTGGATACGAGTAGTGGGTACCACTCGTATTGGAGGGTACGATTGGTATGGATAGTCATATCCCTATGGTGAGATTTTGGTGCAGTTTAAGTAAGGGCAATCTGAATATTTCCCCACTTAACCTAATAAGGCCCCATGACTTTTAACATACTTGGGAGGTTATTTTCCCTATTATTCTATTCATTAACACTTAGAAAACATTCTCTAATCCTCTCTAAAGTTCTTGGGAAAGAAAGCTAGGGTTTCATCTTAAGGATTAAGTTGGGAATTGTGCTGGTGCTTTCTCTCCATCATCTT
The DNA here is from genome assembly GCA_030864215.1 of Capsicum pubescens. NCBI lineage: Eukaryota > Viridiplantae > Streptophyta > Magnoliopsida > Solanales > Solanaceae > Capsicum > Capsicum pubescens. The sequence continues at coordinate 265,270,134 of CM061548.1, read as the reverse complement.
TTTGGTTTAAAGCATGTTATTTTCCCTCATTATTAGTTCCAAATAAAGACATGGTTTTATACAATGTTTTCATGGTTTAATTATTGTATGTCTTTGGGTTTTCAAACATAATTTGGGGGTTTTGGTTATTAATGCTTGGTTATGGTTTTCTCACGTTTTTATTATGCTTTTATATGCTTTAATGGTGGTTTTGGATCATTGGTTGCATGGGAATGGTTATTTGGTAATTGGCTTTGATTTTGGAAATACCATGCCTCTAATATGTTTGATAAAATGCCTATGAGAATGTTTTCACTACATTGTTGGATTTTTAATGGAACTTATGCATGGTTTAAACTTGGTAATGGAATCCTAAATGGTTTGGAATGGTAAAAATGGAATGGTTTTAGGTTTACAGTCATCCTTGTGGGGTACAATGGAATCACCCAAGTAATCATAATAATGGAAAACTTATGGGGTACATGGGACTCCCCAAAGTTAATTAGATAGTGTGATCTATGGGTATATGGGAATCCCTTGATCTCTAAAATGTTTGGGAAGGGACAATACTTACAAGTTATAGTTGGTATGACGATAACACTATGTATAGCCTTGGTTAATAATAATGGTTTGGTTGGTTGAAAATGGTTTTACTTAGGATATAAAGGCGAGGAGTGATAGAAAACCGTGAAGGTGGGAGTCCAAAAGATGACCACTGGAAATTCATATTTGATGACATGAGGGGTAGGTTATGTTGACCTTATATGATACTACGAGGTACACTAGAATGCTCTAAGTACACTGTACATATGTATAATGGAGGGTGAAGGGTACTTGGGAATCCCTTACTCTTATGGTATCCCCGATTTGGGCGGCTACACACATCTGGGCTTGTTCAAGGGGTTATACTAGACCCATATATCCCATGGGTGGTTAAGGATGGTTAAGATACACATATCTAGGTTAAAGGTTTCAAATGGATACTAAACCCGGTTCCCTTTCCCGACATGGTTATATATGTATATATGTATGGTTTGTATGCATATGGATAGTTTACTTGGTATTATTAAATGACATTATTTTATTCTTATCCTAATTTCATGCTAGTATTCACTAGCTAACTCGGCTTCGAGTGTTTGTATCCTTACACGATACAGGAACCGACCATTCTACTTCTGTTGCTCAGTGATCGGACTTTGGGATCGGCTATTGGATTGAATTGGTGAGCTTCCATCTTTTCGGAAGGCTCCATGTCATGGATGTTATTTCAAACTTTGGTTTATTTATGGATATTGGTTTGTCCATGGTTAGGGGTATATCCTAATAGGATTTTGGTATTCTTTTGGTTAGAGGCTTTTGTGGATCTAGTATGGGCTAGCATGGGCGGGATCGGTATTGATATTAACCTTAGTATTGGTTTGGTGTTGGTGCTGACATCGGTTGACTATATAGTTGGATGTTACATGATCTTTTATTTTGGGATTATATATAATTATTATGGAACTCATATGGTTATTGTTTGGATTATGGTTTGGTTGGTATTGGTTATTGGTTGGGTATCGGACGGTTGAACGCGTTTGGGTGGTCAAAGATATAGACCTATCCCATTGTCTTGGTTTATGAAATAGCGCTATCTTGTTACATATTTGGAATTCAGCTGATTTAAGATATGCGTAGGCTGGTTGGGTTGGGTAACGGGGGCGGTCCTCGATCCTGGTTGGACTTAGGATGCCCATTACAATAAAGACCTAGTTCAGGTCATGTCAGATAGCCCAAACGAAGATCAATATTAGAGGAATATCTAGCACCCTGAAGCTGGTCGAAAAGATCATAAATTCTAGGAAGAGGGTACCTATTTTTCACTATTACATTATTCAACAAATAGTCTATACACATCCAAAGAGACCCATCCTTATTTCGCACGAAAATCATAGGATCACCCCACCGATAAACACTAGGACGAATTAAACCCTTATCAAGAAGATCCTTTAATTTCTCTTTTAACTCCTTTGATTCAACTAGAGCCATCCTATAAGGAAGAATAGGAATATGACGGGTATCCGGTAGAAAATCAACCCAATATCTATTTTCCTACAAGGAGGAATTCCAGAAAGATCACTGAGAAATACTTCAGGAAATTCATTAACTACAGGGACAAATTACAAAGAATGGATTTCAGAATTAAAATTCTTAACCCAAATTAGGTAACATAGACACCCTTTAGAAATCAACTTCTGAGCCTTAAAATATGGGATAAATCACCCTTTGGGTACTAAGGAACTCCCCTCCCATTTAATCACTGGTTTATTATGAAAATGGAAATTGACCTTCTGAGTCTTACTATCTGGAGAAGCATAGCACGAATGGAGCCAATCCATCCCTAAAATTACATCAAAATCTAACATGTCAATCTCTATCAAATTCACCAATGACTTTCTATGAAATATTGCCACCACATAACCCCTATAGATCTTTTCTAGAAACTATAAAATCACCTACCGGAGTAGAAATATAAAAAGGGTCGAAAATATTTTTAGGACTAAAATCAAAGTGTACAACCACATAAGGGGTAACATAAGATAATGTAGAAGCCGGATCAAGCAAATAATAAACATCACGAGAGAAGAGCTATAACATACTAGTAACAACATATAGAGATGCCTCAAACTCCTAACGAGTAGCAAGTGCATAGAGACGATTCTGGTCAGCGTAGATACCAGAAATAGCACCCTTAGGTGCTGAAGCTGAAGAAGTGGCAATAGGAACCTTATTAGCTCCAGTGGCAACTTTAGCTATAGGATAATTTCTCTATAGATAACTAGGATAACCACAATTGAAACACAAGTTTCTCCCCTCCTCGTAATAACCACAATGAAGCTATCTACAGAAATGACAAGGAGGATAAGGTTAGGTCGTCTGAGCTCTACTAACTTGAGACTAGGCACCCTATGTGTAATGCTCCAAAAATGGGTCCTGAGACGTTACACGGTGCTTAAGACTACTAGTAACCTCAAGTTAACCCTATAAGCCTTCTGCTAAATCTGTAACTTAAAATGGGAAAATATAAACATATAATCAATGCAGAAATCTGTCTGATCTAAACTAAAATTATTTGAACATAATATCCAAAAATACTTGACTTAAAAGTCTACAGAATCAACACTGGAAATCTGAATTTTAACTAGCAATCTGACAAGCCTCTACTACTAATAACTAGAGAGCTACTGGGACAAGCCCCCATCTGACTCGAACTGGCTGAAAGTATAGAATCAACTACTGTAATAAGATAGAAAATATGAATAATTGGGTCCTCGAACTATGAGGACTCACCAACTGTCGAGATGTAGATGGAGATGCACGAAATCACTTACGCTGCTGGAACTGAGCACCTGAACCTACATTAATAAACAATGTAGCACATAGACGTATATGTGGATCAGTACTTCTGGAATGTACTGAGCATATGGGGGTGAATGCATAAGTAAAAAAATGAGGGACTATATACATTTTTCTTATAAACAATGCATGCTAAGTAATAATGGCTCACTTAGGCTTCAGTAATTGAAAGTTGTAATCATAAATCATGAATGATAAAACATGCTATATGACTGTTGTGAACCACCACAGTTAGTTCTAAATCTATACTTGAAATCTGTTTTCAAATCATTCATGCTAAGTGTAAAAGGCCTCACCTCTATTTCTGTAAACTGAAAGCTAAAATTTAGTAGCTAGTGACTTATATAAAACAATATCTGAATAAAATCGTGAGCCTTTACACTTAGTTTCTAAAAGATTTTTTGTTATTCTTTCCTCTTTTCTGTACGGAGATTCTTCTAACTGACATACACTCTGTGAGCTATCATAGTGTCCAACGTCTAGTTCCCTTATGAAAAAACCTCACATTGGGGAGGGGTGTCATACTCTTTTCAAGGAGTATAACCTAAGCTAAGTGATCACATCTGTTACTATCATCCATATAGAATTGGAAATAATCTGATAATTTGAACCTATGTTGGCACGTAGTTCTGGGGCATGTGAACATACCCAACTCGATGCTAAATACTACTTCTTTTAATCTGTATGCTCATTCTGTATGAAATCCACTTTTAAAACTAGTATAAGGTTTTAAAATAAAAAGTATTTGTGTATCTGTTTACTGTAAACTGTAATTAAAACTGTAAAGTGGATTCTATATCTAAGCTGAGATCAAAAGATAAAATCTTGATCAACATCTGAAAATAACTAATCATAGGGTGCTTAAAACATTGTCATTCTTGAAATATTAATATTCAACTAGGGCTTAATAACCCATGCATCAAATTTATGTCAAATCATCAAAAAGTTCATGCCTAATGATGAAAGTATTGATAATTCAAATCTAAATCTAGAAATTAATGTCATATGTATAAAATACGAAAGTAGACATGCAATTCAACATCTAAATCTCTTGTAATATCATAATCTTCAAATAGTGATAAATGGGTATAAACCCTAAACTGAAATTCATAAACTTTCATGTAAAAATCAACTTTAAAACTAATTTTGGGCACAAGGATAAAAAGATTATCCTTGTTCATAACCCCACATATCTTAATTAATGAATGGATGAAGAAGCTTGAACTTTAAGTTCCTATTTGTGCCCTTCAAGATTGTTTCCTGAAGATCTTGCATTGAGAATCTTGAATTTTCGGTTATCTTGGAAAAAGAATGGTGGAATTTGGATTTCTTAAGGTTTGAAATTTGAAGTTCTAGGGTTTCTTGGAGAGTAATTTGATGAATAATGAGCGTATTAGGCTTAGAATAGGTTTAATATTATGTTTTACACAATTTGGGGCTTGGGAAAAGACTAATTTGCCTTTTGAAAAAATAAGTTCAGAACTGTAATCCCGATTTTGGGCCTCAGCGCGATGCGACACCATCGTGGTGGCTTATTGGAAAATGGACGAGTGCCATTTTGGGCTCTGGCGTGCCGCGGTGTAATCACGTTGCGTCACTGGAAAAGGATGAGTTCCATTTTGTACACCACTGCGACAAAGTGCTATGCTCCACCGTAATTTCTGGCATGACACTAGCCAATCCCGATGAGATACTGGAAAGGGACGAACGAGATTTTGGGATTCACTATAACGCGGCGTAATCGCGGTGCTTCACTGGAAAATAGACAATTGCGAATCTGCACTTCACCGTGGCACGGTGCTATCGCGTTGGCCTACCATTTCTCACTAAAAGTACCATAACTTCTCAACCGGGTATCAGATTAAGGTGAAATTTATATTATTGGAAATCTAATTCAATTATCTACCATTTGGTGGGTCTAGAGCTGAAAAATTCTACACGTATCAAGAGTTATATATTTTAAAGTTGATTCTTAACAAACTAGGAGCTAAACAAGACTAAAAAAAGTGCGGGGTATTACACTATGCCTTAGGACCACTGCTAGTCTAAAAATAACGATCAACATAAGGCTTAGGATAAGGAGCACTAGCTTTAGAATAAGATTTCTCCCAATTATTCTTCTTAGTCCACTACTTGCCATCTCTTCCACTATCCTGTCGACCTGTACCCTGCTCTGAATATCTAAACTTCTTATTCTGCCTCTCTCCCATCTCTACCTATTGCACCCTATTTCGCATCGATCGAAACAACATACAACATGTGGTGGATTGCCGTGACTCCCGAGTTTTAAAAATTTATTTTAGATTTGCCACCTAAATTTATTAGGAGAATTGAAAAAAAAAACCATTTTTTATGTAATTCTATTTTGGTCTTTGAAAACGTTTTGAGATTTTGAGTAAGGGTTTTGGTTACTCAAGGGGAGGGTGTTAGGGACCCTTCAAAGCCTATCCGAGGATAGTCCTTAAACTCAGTTTAGAAAAATAAAAATGTTTGGGAATAATTATTGCTTCATAATTTGCTAAAATAATGGTGCAAAAACTTTTGTTGTTTTGGAAAAAGAAATTCGAAGTATATAAAAATACACTACAACAATATACAAGGATATAGTTTATTGTAAACTATACATGCATTTTTTAAGATATGAAAATGGGAGAGGAAAAATTCGACATTGGCATTTATAAAACTTAATGACTAATAATTTTATGAAAATGTAAAGTTTAGTAACACATAAAGGTAGATATATTAATGAATTGGTAACTAAGTGAAGAAATTATACATTTAAGAGCATGTGAAAATTTATTTTCATATAAATATTATCATTCATGCCTAAAAAATATGAAAAAGTAATTTATGTTCAAGAGTAAGTTTATATAGATGCATTTATTGTGAAAGAAAAATATTTATGGCGTCAAGATGCACTAATTTGTGGTTAAAATAGACTAGTGTGTATAAAACATAGTAATGTTCATTTATTTACGAGATTTTGAAATAATGGTTACAAATAAATATATAAATTTAATAGTGGAATATGAATATACAGTTGAAATAGAATGTAAATAATAAAAATAATAAATTAGGAAAAATAATAACGATATAGAAATAACTTGTATATTGTAGAGCATAAATATAAATATACCTCATATTTTAGTCTTTTGGAAATAAGGAAATATACCTCATATTTTAGTCTTTTGGAAATATGGAAAGGAAAACTTATGCAAACGTTAAAATTAAAATATTAGAATTATTAACTTGTTGAAATAAATTAACGAATAAACTCTATCAAAAATCGAGTTTAGCGATTTGCTTTCCCATTAAATTAGTTTTGAAATTTCATTTGTTTGTTTTAAAGCTTACGTTGAGGTTGAGATACTATTTTAGTTAGGAAGAATATTTTTGAGCTGAAGCATTAGTTTTCAAAAAACGAATAGCCAAATTTTGAAATGATAAAGTCCTTTTAAAAGTGAAATCTATATCCTGACGAGTTAAGACAAATAATAAGGCAACATAAATCAATAACCAAAAAAAGTATCTCAGCGAATTTAATTACAAGAGTTAATTATTATTCTAAAAAACATCACATGATAAATTTAAATTAAACCAAAAGAATATAAGAAATACTAGACTCCATTTAGAGGCTTAAACTCTTAATTCACGTGACTCCGAAGCTCTGCAATCCTAGTAACGGTTGATCCGATATTTGGGTCAAAACAAGTTCCGTTGCGGAACCCCAACTCCCGAGTTCACATGAATCAAAGAAAAGACAAGGAGTTAGAAATGAGTTTATCTATATAAGATCAACCAAACTAGCTAATAAGGATAATACATAACTGAAACCAAGAACACATTTAACTTAAATTATAGAATTCAAAGAAACTACCATGATTCACTTAACACATTTTGAACAAGTAGACAGAAACGAAGGAATAAAGAAGAATATAACATTATTTCGTACCTAGGTGGAAAACAGCCCTCTGTTGAAACAAATGAACTTTAAAAAATTAAAAAAAGACGAAACCACAACTTTAAAATTGTTTTCCAGAAAAACAAACAACAATATCATCATAAAACTTAAGAAAAATCATGTATTCATATAGCCAAATAAACAAGAGAAAGGGAAAGAAAATGAAACAAAAAGGGACGAAGGCAGAGACAGAATTTCCACAAAGACGGTCCAAAATTTCAAAAAAATAAAATAATCGAAGGGGGTTCAACATCTATTATATATACACTAAAATGATAATTTTAGAGATGTATAAATAATGTATTTTCCACTGAATGGGATTTGGTGAACCCCCATTATAAAGGCTGGCTCCGTCTCACTCCTTGTTTAAGACTGCATCAGGGGGTTGAAGTTAAGAAACCTAATGATACACAATCATATATGTATATTCATGCTTCTTACGAGAAAAAGGTTTCAATACTCAAACTGTGTAGTTCGAGGGCAGCGTCATCTAACCAATAACTCTTTGTACACCAGACACGTATTGTCATAAAAAAATAAAACAAGAACCAAGATAAAATTAAGAAAATAAAATTTTAATAACTGGCAGCCTATTCATATTGTGATTAAATGGGAGACTTTTTCTCACTGTATTATATCAATACCAAATAGACAAGTAGTAGCCAAAATGACTGAGAATCAAAACAGTGAAGAAACATGAAGTTATAACTCTCTGTCATCCACTTTTACATTTTTTTTATCTTATTTACATACTAGAATATTATCATTTATCCTTCAACGTAAATCATCAAATGGATGGCTGCTAATTCAAACTACGCAGCACCATTGTTACATATCATGATCCAATAGGTACTAGCCTCTGTACGATCAGATCTTGAATGAAAGAAGGGAAGGAAATAATTTAGTGGCTAACATTCATATGACTATTTTCCTTACTATTGTTAAAGGTATAAGTTGCTCATGATTCTAACCATATTCTTCACACATCAACAACCATATACTATCCAAACCCAAAGCAAAAATAGAGGAGAACAATTTTAAAAAGAACATTGCTGTATCAAAACAGTCACCAAGACTAAAAAATAACAAAAATCGAATTTATTAATCCTCATGTGCGCAGATAGTGAACAACCTATGTTAAAGGTTGAGCAAGTAATGTGTAAACACTTATTCAATCAAGCAAAACAAAAGCAAAGGGAAGAGATTTGCTCATATTTGATCCCTATCAAGACTTTTTCTATTTACCAGAAGGCACAAAGACCAAAGGTAGAAATCGAGTTGCCAATTTGGACAAGTTAACAAGTCTCCTTTTTTTCGTCAAAACAAACTAGAGAAAAGTGTGCGAACAAAGCCGAAGATACAACTCCCAATGATGGAACCATTTTAACATTTTCGCAATATCCCGTTATTGATTTTAAATATAAAACGAACAAATTCGAACACAAAACCAATGGTTCTTACGTGACCCACTAGAAAAATAGTTTGCAAGTCTAAGTCGATGAGCAAAACCAAAACATATCCTTATCCTAACAAGCAGTGAGTTAGAACCCCAAAAATCTAGATTTAGTCATTTTTTAGAACTTAAAACGGTAAAATCCTTTTAGTGCTATATAAGAATCTAAAATTTTCTATTTAAACGCACAATCCATCCTAGATATGTCATGTCACAGTTGATGCCATATTCAAGTATTCAAGCATCAAGTTACATGATTCCGTGATGGATAGCCAAACATTCATAAAGTTTTATGTCTTATAGAACCCTTTTTCAATAGAATTATAGCTATCAAATCCTTGCAACCATATCAACAAAACAAAGACATACACAAGCTGCTATTATCATGTTCAAAGCCTTAAAACTGACATCAAACTGACCCTAAACAGTTCACCAAATATATATTGAAAAAATTTGAAGTTTTATGGAGTCCATTCAAAACTAATTCAAACTTGAGAATAGTCTATAATCATACTAACAAACATATATATGAATCTAAACAATGCAAGAACTACCGCTTTCGAGTTCACACTCATAACTAGCAAACATAACAACTCACTTTGTTAAAACTACAAACTTTATATGCTTTATTCTAGCCAAATAAAAATAAATTCATATACATATCATCCAACGAGAATAAAATTATATGACCAGAAAACTACTTTGATTTTACATTTAATGCCTCAAAAATCAGTTGGCTAGTGGATGGCTAACCACACCATCGACGACTAACAACACTAAGTGCAATGTAATTAAGACGGGATAGGATTTACCTTGTCTAGCACAATAAACTGGGGTTTTGACGACAAGGATTTGACGATGAACTCGAGAAGCTCAGTTCTAGAACCAAATCGACAAGACTTTTTTTCTTACTGTGTTTTGTTTCTTTTTCACTCTCTTTTCTTTCTTTTTCCACCTTGTACTCACTCCTATTTCTTGTTTTTTCCTTTTGTAACGTCTTTTGATCCCCTTTTTTCTCTGCCCCAAAGGAATGGCTGAAGCCCCCTTTTATAGGCACATTTTGGAGTGTATAAGTTTCTAAAAGAGGCTCTCTATTGGATTCAAATTTGAAATTCAAAATTATTAAAGGGACAATCCACAGAGATTGAACAGATATAGAGAGAGGGAAAAAGGGTTTGATTTAAAGGATGTTAGGACCGCGTGCAACCACACCTGAACTCCGCTCTAGTATGATATTGTCCACTTTGGGCCAAACCCTCACGGATTTATTTTTGGGCACCTCCCAAAAGGCCTCATACTAGTGGAGTTGGGTGACACCTTAAATTGTGGACATTCTTCCTCTATTTTCCCGATGTGGGATTGATTTGTATCCCAACAATCCTCCCCTCAAACCAAGACCACACAACTTGTGACCTCCCCTTCAACGATAATCCATTCGAAGGGAACACACTGCTTGTACCGCCACTACCAACGGAGTGGGACACGCCGCTTGACCATCACTTGTCAAGAAGACTTTCGACACAAGACATCAACCGTAGATATCAACTACGTACTAGGTCACTTCACTTGATCTGCCAAACATCTTATACCGCCGTTATCACCCAACGGGACACGCCGCCTGACCACCACTCGCTATACTTCCATACAACACTTCAAATGAAGCCATCTGAATGCTAACGTGATAACTGTTATTAAAAGCAACTCAATCAATAGTAAGTGGTCATCCCAACTTACTCTGAAATCTAACACACACGCCCTAAATATGTCTTCTAGTGTCTGAATTATAAGTTTGGCCTCTCCATTAGTCTACGGATGAAAAGCAATACTAAGCTTAACTTTTGTACCAAGGCCCTTCTAAAAAGATTGTCAAAACTGCAAAGTGAATTGTGTCCCTTTGTCAGAAATAATGGAGAAGGGTATCCCATGAAGACTTACTAACTCATGGATATATATTCAAACATAATCCTCCATCGTATCTTAAATCTTGACAAGTAGGAAATGGGCTGACTTAGTTATTCGATCTTCTAAGACCCAAATCAATTCATGCTGACGTCTCGTATGAGGTAACCCTATGATGAAATCCATATTCACTACTTCCCATATCCAAGTGGGGATACTAATCTCTTGCAAAGTACCACCTATATTTGGGTTTCAACTTTAACTTGTTAATAATTGGAACACTTCACTACAAACTCAACTAAGTCCCTCTTAATACCATTCCACTAATAAATTTCTCGTAGTCGCGGTACATATTAGTAGAACTCAAATGAATAAAATACCTCGCACTATGAGCCTCATCTAGTATCCTTCCCTCAACCCGTCTATATTCGGAACACAAAGTCTACTTTGATAGAGAAGCACACTATCTCCTCCTTTGGAGAAAATCTCAACCTTATATTGCTGGATTGCTTCCAATGTCTAACTAAGTATGAGATCATTTCACTATTTCTCCATTACTTCCACCACCAAAGATGATTCTAAACTATTCTATACTACATCTCCCCTATCATTAGTGTCGATCAAACGAACTACCAAATGGGATAATCATGCACCTTTTTGACCAATTCTCACCCTTCCTCTTTCACATAAGCCATATTGCCAATGGACAACCTATTCAGTGTGTCAGCCACCATATTGGCCTTGCCTGAATGATAGAGCACACTCATGTTGTAATCTTTAAGCAACACCAACCACCTTGCTTGATAAATATTCAAATCCCCTTGAGTAAATATGAATTTAAGACTTTTATGGTTAGTGAAAACATCAACAAGCACACCATCGAGGTAGTGCCTCCAAATTTTCAAAACAAAAACCACGATAGCTAACTCTAAATTGTGAGTTAGGTAATTCTTTCAGTGATCCTTGAGTTGCCTGGAAGCATAGGCTATCACTTTCCCATTCTACATCAATACACAACCTAGCCCAACTCTAGAAGCATTACAATATACCACAAATCCATCTAATTCTTCTAGCAAAGCTAATATTGGAGCTGAAGTCAATCTATTCATCAAATCCTAGAAACTCTTCTCACACTTATCTAACCATATAATCTTCACTCTTTTTTGGGACAACTTAGTTAATGGGATAACAATAGAGGAGAACCCTTCAACAAATCTTCTGCAGTACCCAGCCAAACCTAAAAAACACCTGATATTAAATGGAGTGATGGGTCTAGGCTAGCGCTTTACTACATTAATCTTTTGAGGATCTACATAAATAATATCCCCTGAAATAACATGCCCCAAGAAGGAAATAGATTCCAACCAAAACTCATATTTACCAAACTTTACATACAACTGACAGTCATTAAAGGTCTGCAATACTTATCTCAAATAGTCTGCATGCTCTTCCTTACTTCTAGAATATATCAGTTGTCGTCAATAAAAATAATGACAAACATATCATAGTACTGCTTGAAGACCCTGTTCATGTAATACAAAAGGTTGCAAGAGCATTTGTCAGTCCAAAGGACATAACCACAAACTCAAAATGGCCATACCTTATTCGAAAAATTATTTTTAGAATGTTCTGCCCCTACAATTTTAACTGATCATACCCTGATCTATGGTCAATCTTGGAGAACCACCTGACACCCTAAAAATGGTCAAAAAAATCTTCGGTTCTAGGAATGGGGTGCTTGTTCTTGATGGTAACCTTATTTAAGTGTCTATAGTCTATACATATTTTGAGAGTACCATCTTTCCTACATAAGAAAAGGAATAGAGTTCCCTACGGAGATACACTGGGTCTAATGAAACCTTTATTTGTGAGGTCCTTAAGCTGTTTTTAACTCTTTAATCTCCGCTGGAGCCATACGATAAGGAGGGATGGATATGGGTTAAGTATCATAAAGAAGATTAATACCAAATTCTATTTCTCTATCTAGAGGTACCCCTGGAAGATCTTTGGGAAAAACCTCTACAAACTTATTTACTACTCAAACTGATTGAATTATAGGGACTTTAGACTTAATATCTTTGACAAAAACTAAATAGTAGATACACCTTTCGGACATTAAAATTCTGGCCTTAAGATAAGAGATGAAATAATCTTTGGGAGATATAGAACTACCCTCCCACTCGAAAACTTTTTTATTAGGAAACTGAAACTTCACTACACGGGTGCAACAATCTATTAATGTATAGCATGAATAGAGCCAATCCATGCCCAGAATAATATTGAAATCTACCATCTCTAACTCTATTAGGTAAACTACTATAATCTTATGTAAGACTATAATAGGACACTCCTTATAGACTTGTCTAGAAACAACTGACTCACCCACTTGGGTATAAATAGATAAGGGCTTAGAAAGATTTTCAGGACTTACCCTAAAATTTTCAGCAACCAAGGGAGTTACATAAGAGAAATTTGATCCAGGGTCTAAAAACACATAAGCATTAAGATAAAAGACATGAAGCATACTAGTGACAACATCTGGTGAACTCTCCTGATCTTGATAGGGAGGTAATGCATAAAAATAATTCTAGCACTGACCGCCATCGGTGCTAGAAGATGCGCCCTAGGGAGAAGCTGGACGGCCTGGCGGAGGGGCTAAATTAGTAGCCTGAGTCTGTGGATGAGTATCTCTGCTTCCCTATTTAGCATCTGGACACTCCTTGAGTTTGTGGCCCATCTTACCATAACCATAACAACCTTTTTTTCCCATCAAATATTCACTAGGATAGGTCCTTCCATACTTAGCACATGTCGGGTAATTTAGCCTCCCAACTACACTATTCTGAGACCTGAAATTTGATGTTCGGCCCCACTTCTCCTACCAATTTCTGGGTGAAAGGGCACTGTATGGTGCAGACACTAATGAATGACCCTGAAACTTCGATGGTCTTCCCCCTTGTAATCTTGGTTAACTATACTCAAAATGTTCAATCCTAGCTCTCTTATTTCTCTTCTCTTCTTTCTTCAAATTTCCTGCCTTAATCTATTAAACATGAGTTATCAACTGAGCAATATCCATATCCCTGATCAACGTGGCAGTCCTACACTCCTTAACTACCAAGTCAGACACCCCAGCAACAAACTTTATCATATGAGCACTAGAATCAGCTAACAACTTAGGAGCATACTTAGACAACTGAGTGAACTTAAGATAGTACTCCTTCACTATCATAGAACCCTTCCTCTGGTTCATAAACTCCTCCACCCTATTCTCTCTCATCTTACATGGAAAGAACCTATCTAGAAAAGTATTCTAAAATACCTGCCAACTTATGGAAGCTGCATTCTCACCTCGACCATCTTTCCACACAGTGAACCAATCATAAGCAACGTCCCTCAGTTTATAATATGCCAAATCAACACTCTCTTCTTTAGTAACATACTTCTTTATTCTATAATATGCCAAATCTACACTCTCTTCTTTAGTAACATAAATAATCAAAATTATCTTTCTCACCTCATCAATAAAGAACTATAGATCCTTGCCTACCTTTGACCCATGGAACTTTAGCACATTCATCCTCATAAAGTTCTGAATCTAGCCAATAACTAAATTACCATTCTTTAGAGTAGGACCGCTGCCTACTGGTTCCCTTGAACATTGAGGGTCACAGGTTGGGCCAACTCTTAAAAAGTAGCCTAAAACTCCGCATAAGATACATTTTTATTTAAGGGGTCGGTGTACAGGGGTGGTTGATCACCATCTCTACGTCCGTCGGCTCAGTGAGGAGGCATAGTCTATCAGGTAAAAACACGAGTTAAGGTAGATAGAGACAACTATAAACATGATAAACTATGAAAGAACTGATGATTCCTAATTTGTTCTGTAGCTTTTTGCCCATAAATGTGTCACACTTCATACTCATGATCAAAACTCTACATAACACAACTTGTCTGATACCGTAGGACTCTTTAAAATATAGGAATTAATACAAAGTTTGTAATGCCCTGAAAGTACCCCTTGGACGTCGCATGGTACTCAGGACTACGAATAGATCCAATCTAACCCATGATATATTTACAACGTAGAACTCACATAATAAGGATGGTAAACATAAGAAGAAAACAAAACATAAACAATCTCATAACTTAAAGTTAATCTTTAACTTAGAAATCTTTACACAAACTTCTTTAACTTAAGTTTAGACATAGTCTGACAAGCCTCTGCTATAGACTAGAGAGCCACTGGGACATACCCAATCAGACCCGTACATATACTAATAGCAATGTCTAAAGTACTTCCACCAAAGAAAACACAAATCTAAAAGACTAGGTCCTCGGACTATGATGACTCACCAAATGTCGGGATGTAGGTAATGATGCCGAAGTCACTCATGCTACTAGAAATGGGCACCAGAATCTACATTATAAGAGAATGTAGCACACAGATGTATATGTGGATTAGTACTTCTGGAATGTATTGAGCATATAGGGGTGAATTCATAAGTAAAACAATATTGAATATATATAAGCTTTCAAACTTTCCAAGCTAAATATAAATGACTCACCTTGGACTTGAGTAAAACCTAAGAATACAATTTATGAACTTAGATTATGAAACATATGAATAAACTTAGTGAGCCACAACACTTACTTTTTTCAAATATTTGCTTTTAAACTTGCATATGGAAGATTCTTCTAACTGACATAAACCATGTGAGCTACCTTGAAGTTCAACATCTTACCCACGTTGGGGAAGCATCCTACCCTTGCCATTGGAATATACCATTATCTTAGTGATTATTATACTTTAATTTATCTATATTGAGAAAAAGTTTAAACTACATTGGCTTGTAGTTTATGGAAATTTAGGATACACTTATCCGTATTCCCTTCTTAGTGCTAAATACTACTCCCAATGTTATATTTATGCTCATACTTAGGAAATACACCTTACACTAGAACAAAGATTTGTATACTAAAAACTAGTTATGTTTCTCTTTGCTTAAATCATAATCAGAAGAAGCAATTTATGAATTTCAAGTCTTGTCATTAGATCAAAAGATCAAACTTTCTTGTAAACTTAGTGCTTATACTTAAGCATTAAACCTTATGATTTCTTTCTCAAAGCTTATAATTTAATTTCATGCTCAAAACATACATAAAAATCCTTTATCAACTCATTAAACTTCAACCCAATATAATGGAATCATGTCATAGTATTAGTAATGTAAATCAAAACATGAATAAAAATGAAATTTCTTGTACAAATCCATCTTTGAATCTCATGATAATATTATAAATTCAAGAATATAAAAGTTGGGTAGGAACACTAATTAAAATATATGTAAATTCAACTTTAAAACAAAATTTGGGCATAAGGATGAAATAATATCCTTGTTCATAAGCACCACATACCTTAAAGTTCTTGGCTTGGTGAAGCAAACTTGACCTTTGAGACTTAGGAGATAATCTTTAGAAGAAACCCTAATCTTGTTCTTGAGAACAGAATGAGAGATTTTGTGTTGTTTAATCAATGGAAAAGAGAGAAAAAGTAATGCCTCTTGGGGTTAAATGTTATGGGTTGGGAGGTATAAGGGGTAGAAGACTAAAAATACCCTTAACTTCTCAAAATTTACTCGCCAGTTATTACGAGTTGATCATATCTTTATCATATAACCCTTAGCCCCCCACTCATTTCTTTGATAGTATCTCAAAAAATCTACACTGATGAACTTATAACTCACTTTTGTATGACTCGTATCCCACATGATAACTCCTGGGGTCAAGTCGAACATACAATATATTATCTACTATGCCACACTACTTTGGATACAATTTCAACTTACCACTCATATGTTGTGAATACAACTCAAAGGATGAGTCGTATGATGGATAGAAAACTTTTAGAGATGGGGTATTACATTATAGATGGATTCTTTTACTTCTATATTATTACCTAGTAGACTGATGGAAATATACTCTTCCTTTTTGAAATAATATTAAAGAACAAACAAAAAAGCAACCAAAACATATAAGTATGCCAAAAGTAATAAATGTAAATAGAATAAGGAAATAATAAAAGAAATCAAGTTGTTATGAGAGAAGTGATGTTGTGTTCCTGTTATACAGACATAAAAGAAAATAGGAGAGATGTAACACCCCGGTGTTCTAGTCCATGAAAATTTCTAAAATTTTATCCTCACTGCCTTGAATATGACTTACCCAAAGACGTCAGGTGATTTTTATTCTGGCTCATACTTAACAGTTAGTTCTCCTTATCCAAAGTCATCAGGTGATCATTGTTCTTAGTATGATTTGGGTTAAGAGCACCAGGAGCACTGCCTAAGGCTAGTAGGTCTTAGTTTGCTCTATCATATCATTCTTCTAGATTTTACAATCAGGTACATTGTGGTGTTTGTGAAAAAGGGAGGAACAACTTCTTTAAATATGGAAATATTGGTTATATATATAGGGATTTTCCTTCTAAGGTTGCTTCTGTGGCAAATAAGATTCTTGTTGTTACTTTATCAGTTTCTGCACTAAAGGATGCTACTTTTTCTTTTGGCTTTGGCACCGTTAGAACCATCTGTACGCTCTTGCTACTAGCCAAGATTTTGAGGCATCCCCTAATATTTTTAATGGTATGCTCAAAATATTCTCACGTGAGGTGTATTATCTGCTTAATCCTGGTTCTAACCTCTCTTATATGACCCCGTATATGGCTATCCATTTTGGTTTTGACCCTGAGTGTATTCTGGATCTCTTTTCTGTGTCCACCCTGGTGGGTGACTCCATTGTGGCTAGAAGGGTCTATAGGGGTTGTGTGATATCGATCTATGGTAGGGAGACCTTGGTAGATATGATAGAGTTTGATATAATAGACTTTGATGTGATATTGGGGATGGATTGGTTACATTTGTTCTATGCAGCTCTTGATTATTGAAACCGAAGGGTCAGTTTCCATTTCCCTAATGATTCGATGATTGAATAAGAAGGTAGTTCCCTAGTACATAAGAAAAAGTTTATTTCTTATCTTAGAGCCCAAAAATTAGTTTCTAAAGGGTGCCTCTATCACTTAGTGTATGTTAAGTATTTTAGATCCGAAGGTTCTTCTTTGCATACTATCCCTGTGCTTTATGAGTTTCCTAAAGTATTCCCTAATGATCTTCCTGGTATTAATCCTGATAGGGAAATTGATTTTGGGATTGATCTTTTTCAAAAACTTGTCCTATTTCTATCCCTTCTTATAGGATGGCTCCAGTCGAGTTGAAATAACTCAAGGAGTAGTTGAAGGATCTTCTGGATAAGTGCTTTATCCACCCTACTATGTCTCCATGGGCTACTCCTGTGCTCTTCATGCATAAGAAGGATGGTACCCTTCGGATGTGTATTGATTACCACCAATTGAATAAGGTGACCATAAAGAATAAGTATCCTCTTCCAAGGATTGATGATCTATTCAATCAGCTTTAGGGTGCTAAGTACTTTTCTAAGATTGATATTTGATCTGGGTTCAATCAGTTGAAGATTAGGGAGGCAACTATACCTAAGATTTCTTTCTAAACTCGGTATGGTAATTTTGTGTTTTTGGTGATGTCTCTTAGATTGACAAATGCCCTGACAATATTTATGGATCTTATGAATCAAGTTTTCTATTAGTTCTGGGACTTATTTGTCATTATCTTTATTGATGATATTTTGGTGTATTTTAAGAGTAAGGTAGATCATGCTGATCACCTCTGCCTTATGTTGTAGACCCTAAAGGATCATTATTTGTATGTTAATTTCCTTAAGTGTGAGTTTTGGTTGAATGTTGTGACTTATCTAGGTTATGTTGTTGTTTCGAGTGAAGGGATCATGGTAGATCCCCAGAAAGTTGTGGTAGTTAGGAAGTTTCCTAGACCCACGACTCCAACTGATATTTGGAGTTTCTTGGGTTTAGTTAGTCATTATAGAAGGTTTATGGAAAGTTTTTCTTCTATTGCTGCCACATTGACTAAGTTGACTCAGAAGAAAATGAAGTTCCTGTGGTCTGATGCTTGTGAGGGTAGTTTTGATAAGTTGAAGGATAAGTTAACTTCTATTTCAGTTTTGACTCTACCCAAGGGCATAGATGGTTTTGTTGACTATTATGATACATACCATATGGGATTGGGTTATGTGTTGATGCAACATGGCAAGGTCGTTTCTTATGCTTCTAGAGAATTGAAAGTTCATGAGAGTAATTACTCGACTCATGATTTGGAGTTGTTGGCTATGGTGGTTACATTGAAGATCTAGCAACATTATTTGTATAGGGTCCATGTTGGTATTTATTCTGACCACAAGAGCCTGTAATATGTGTTCACTTTGAAGGATCTAAATATTAGGTAAAGAAGATGGCTTGAGTTGCTTAAGGACTATGACATGAGTCTTCACTATCATCCAGGTAAAGCTAACATGGTTGCTAATTCTCTTAGCAGGTTATCAATGAGAGGTTTATCTCATGTGGATAAGGAGAAGAAGTATTTGGCAAAGGATATTTACTATTTGGCTAATCTAGGATTCTGTCTCTTGGATTCTATGAATGATGGTGTGATTATTTAAGAGGTGGCAAAGTCATCTCTTGGAGAAGAGGTAAAAGAGAAACAAGTATTGGACCTTATCTTGATGTAAATCAAGAATGATATGGGTAGGAAAATGTGATGATTTTTGAGATTGGTGATGATGTAATCTTGAGGTACCAATGTAGATTATGTCTTCTTGATGTTGATGGGTTGTACGAAAAAATTTTGGCTGAAGCCATGAGTCACGTTATACTATTCATCCTGGTTCGATGAAGATATATCATGATCTTAAGGAAATTTATTTATGAAATAATATGAAGTGAGATATGGCCAATTTTATGGCTAAGTAAATGGTGTGTCAGTAAGTGAAGGTAGAGCACTTGAGGCTTGGTGGGAAATAATTATAATGGACTTTATTACCAGTCTCCCGCGGTCTCACCCATATTTTGATTTGATTTGGGTCATCATAGATAGGATGACTAAGTCTGCTTACTTCTTACTAGTGAGGGCTAATTTCTTTTTTAAGGCTTATGTCAAGTTGATCATTGAAGAGATCGCGAAGTTGCATGGTGCTCCAGTTTCCATCATATCTGAGCGAGGTACCTATTTCTCATCTCATATTTGGAGAATGCTTCAGAGATATTTGGGGACTACAGTAATCGTTAGTACTGCTTACGACCCGTAGATGGATGGGCAAGTAGAAAGGACAATTTAGGCCTTGGAAGATATGTTTTGGTCTTATGCATTTGATTTTGGTGGAAGTTGGGTTGACCACTTACCTTTCATAGAATTTGCCTACAACACCAGTTATTACTCCAACATTAGTATGGGCCCTTTTGAGGCCTTATATAGTAGGAGGTGTAGGTCTCCTATTTGGTGGTTTGAGGTTGGTGAAAATAAGTTATTTTTACCTAATTTAGTTCACCAATCCATAGAGAAGATGAAGTTATTCGGGATAGGCTTAAGACCGCCCAAATCTTCCAAAAGTCCTATGCGAATGTGAGGCAAAGGGAGTTGGAGTTTAGTGTTGGTGATTGGGTGTTCTTGAAGGTATCTCTCATGAATGGAGTGATGCAGTTTGGTAATAAGGGGAACTCTGTCCCCGTTATGTTTGTCAAACTTGGTTTTGAAGAGAGTTGGTAATATTTAATATGAATTGAAGTTGCCTTTTAGTTTGAGATCCATTCATCAAGTGTTTCATGTTTTGATGTTGAGAAAGTGCATGGGTGATCCTTCAACGGTTCTGCCCTTGGAAAAGGTGGGCATTTCGAATTCCTTGTCCTATAAGAAAGTCCCAATTAAGATTTTAGATCGGTAAGTCTGTCGCTTGCGGACAAAAGATGTGGTCTCATTAAAGGTTCTTTGGGGGAACCAAAAGGTTGAGGAATCTACTTTGGAAGAGGAGGAGGACATTAAGTTCAAGTATCCATCTTTTTCCTTGTTTCAAAAAATCATACTTGAGGCATGTATATTCTTTAACATCTTTGTTTTCTAACTTTGTTAAAAGAAATTATGATTTACTTTGTATCTTTATCTTCTGTCTTTATTAAAGGTAAGTATGGTTGCGTTTGGAGTCAAATTATGCAAATAAATGACTTGTCCTTTCATTCGAGGATGAATAAACCTAAGGGGGAGTATGTAATACCCCGGGTTTCTGGTCTTTGAAAATTTCTAAAATTTTATCCTTGCTGCCTTGACTATGACTTACCCTATGAGTTGTAGGGAGTCTTGACGAGTCATTGGACTCGAATTGTAACCTAAATCAAGTGTGTGACTAAATTCTGCTCTGAGTACGCGTGGTACACTAAGAGTTGTAAGGACTCGTTATGAGTCATTGGGTACAAATCGTAGGAAGTCAAGCATTTACCTCAAATGGGTTCTGTGTTGATTACGACTAGAGCCTACGAGTTGTAGGGACCTATTTTATGTCGTAGTAGTTAAGTCGTAGGGTCAATAGTGAGTGGGTTCCCTTGAAACTGTCTTGGCTACGAATCGTGGTAACGAGTTGTAAAGAGACCTTACGAGTCATGTAGTGACCCGTAGTCACTAACGACTAAATTTTAGCTTATAAATTGAGGACACTTTGGACAATTCCCTTCTAACCCAATTAAAACCTTAAATTCATAAAGCACTTGAGAGAGCTTATTTCTTATTCATAACGTAATCAAACACTTTCAAAACTCTCTCATGTCTCTCAGGCAGCCATACTTAGGGTTTCCAAGAAGTAGGTCATCTAAGGGCTCAAGGGTGGAATTTTCTCTAAATTTTTGATATTTCAGGCATGTTACTCTTTTCTAATTGCTAATTTTGTAAAATATTGTTATTTAAAGTGTTCAAGAGCTATAAATGTTGTATTTGAAACAACGGTTGAGGGTTTTGAATGCTTATTATTTAAATAATGTTTCCCATGCCTTACATATGATTATTCATGCTTTACTTATTGTTTGGAACTTGAGGGTGCATCGGTATTGTGAATACACAAGGGGATTGTGATTTCCCAAAACTTGTGACTTTTGAAGTGGTTATGACCTCAACCGTGTATTGTAAAATTTATTTTGAATATGAAAAGTAGGCATATTTAACTACTATTGAATTATTGCATGATGTGAAAAGTCAATGAAGAATAATGATATTCGAATTGAACTTTAAGTGGCTGTGTAATTCCCTAAGCTAATGTATAATTGAACAAGGGGGGGGGGGGGGCTATGAATTCCCCTATTTATGAAATTGTTTTGGTATTTTGATATTACCTTGCAAGTGTAGTTGGTATGACAATACCAAAAATGTATGCCTGAATGTGTATCGTGGTTCAAAGAATGGGAATGTGAGATAATTGTTTTATTTGGCCTTTAATTAGGGTTATGTAGCTGAGTCATGAAAGTGGAGGTCCTAAGGGACCATGTAACACCCCGAATTTGGTACTCGGAATGCTATACGGTGCTCATGACCCTGAAGAACCACAAGCTAACCCATGACTGATATCTGTAACTGAGCACTGAATAATACATTGTAAATATGCAGAATATAAGCTGTAAGGCCATAAGGTTCAAAACTGAACTAATATTGAATATAATAAAATGTCTGTAATGGGGTATAAAAATACCCAAAATTGAAATAAACTGTCTGAACACATGGTGTAGTCTGAAAGCCTCTAAACTGTCTGAAAAACTGTGGAGTTGATGGGACATGTCCCCAACTAACTCCAAACTACTAAAATAATAAAGTAATAAAATAATCATGTTATCCTCGAATGATGAGGACTCATTATTAGTCTGGCAGACGAACATCTGATCTACCAAAGATGCTCGAGAGCTCGTGCTTCTAAACCTATGGTATAAAACACCATAGCGCAAATGCGTCAGTACGTTGAATGTACTAGTATGCAAGTGAGGTAGGCTAAATGCAAGGGTTCATATGCATGAACAATAATAACTGATTGTATAACATGAACATGAGAATATATGCATGAATACATAACTATAATTGAGATCGTGATAACGCTGACTCATGAATTCTAATAACGTGGATTTACTGATATCTAAGTACTGATAGTGGGATACTGAATGACTGAGTCTACTGAATACTGAGGAACTAATGACATATTACTAATAAAGGAATGACTGTTTCTTACCGTTCTTATTATGAAGAACTGGTCTGATTGACTGTATCGGACAGTCCTGAAAATGAATACTGATAACATGGGTTTCATATAGTTAATATACTATTAACTGAAATTGTGATAACATGATTACTGAGTCTGAATACTGATAATATGAGTGACTGTATCTGACAGTCCTGATACTGATGGAACTAGATGGGTTCTGCACTGTACTGATTTGACTGTCTCTGACAGTCCTAGATTTTTATAGAACTAAACTGAGTTCTATTACTAAAACTGGTTAGGAAACTGAGACTGTAGGAGGTAATCATCTAACCGACATACCCCAAAACTAAAATGGTGGGGTCCAACCTGTAACCCCAGCTGGAAAGGTGTCAGTACCATTCCATGGGTAAAGATAAGCTGTGAGTATTATGCATAGGAGGTAAGGACTGACTGAGTGACATGAGGTGACTGGGCATGGATTTATGAAAACTATATTACTTGAAATTGAGAGACCAAGCGTATGACATAATTCAAAAATATTCCATAACTGAGGTACTAAAATATTAATGACTGAGTAACTGATAGTTATATGCTATGGTCGGGTAATCCTGAAAGTGAACTGAGTTTTTGATCTGGTTGAACTAGGACTGGGACTGAGATTGTAGCTAAGACGGTAATTGAGACTGTAACCATAACTAAGACTATAATTGGGACTGAATGTTGGTTTTCTATAACTGAGGTTTAGACTGGTATGGGAACACTGAATTCTGATGGCTAAATAACTGATAGCTGAAAGCCATGGTTCTGTAGCACTATCTGAGTCCTTTACTAGATATTGACTACTGAATGATGATGTAAGTGAGGCCTACGGAATGGAACATTAATACTACAGATTCACCGAGGTATCTAAACTGAGAGTATATGTGACATAATCTGAGTTTGACTGAACCCTTAAAGTGAAGTCATGAATTGTGTAGGCTAAGCATACTGTAAAGAATGACATGAGTGCATGATTCATTAGCTGCATAACCTGAGTTTGATGTTTATGTACTCATGGAACTTTATTCTTTACACGGAGTAAGTCAAAACTCCTCATACTAGGAACTTAAATCGCACACTATTTTTATGGAAAACGCGAGAATATAAGCTGGGTGCATGGAATTGTGACATGAAGCATGCATAAGTATCGGGAGGGTTGAAGTACAAAATTTCACATTGCGGTAGGAATAGGTCAGGAATCACCTTCCCTTATTGATTTTCTACACATGCTGGTATTACTACTAGAACCTGAAGGCCTTCATTTCTGAGATATCATAACCGGGCAGTTACTGCATGCCTGTCGGGCTGTGTTAGACCGAATCACTGTGGTAGAGACTAGAAAAGGTCCTGTTAACATTTGGTCTGACCTTAAAGTTGACTTTTATGCAAAGAGTTACAAAAGTAAAAGAAGCTCCTAAATTTGAAGAAGTGAGAACATGTAAATAAAGGATCTATAACATACCAGTGGCTGCATCAGGAGGACTTTCCGGATCCTGTCGTGACTGAAGTTCATAGACTCTGTTTGGGTGTTGCCCACTGATAGCACTGGAATTGGCACCCTTCTAATTCGAGAGATCGGACTGAGCTGAAGGATGATCGTGTTGACTTCGAGGACTGGGTTTAGGACAGTACCGGACCTTATGACCTGACTCGCCATATCCTGCGACCTTGGCTGAGAAAAACTATAACTACTAGTTCTGGTCCTCTTATTTTCCCTCTTATTCTTCTTAAGTTTCTGCTCCTTAATCTGCTGAGCATGGACCATAATCTTAGATATGTCCATCTCCTTAATTAATATCGCAGTTCTGCACTCCTTAACCACTCTACCTGATAGCCCAGAAACAAATTTACTCATTTTGGATCTACTGTCTGCTACTACATGGGAAATGTACCTGGCTAACTGAGTAAACTTGAGGGAATACTCTTTTACGCTCATTCTACCTTTTTTGAGGTTAATGAACTCTAATACTTTGGGTTCTTTCTACTCTATGGGAAAAAATCTATCTAAGAAGGCTGTAGCAAACTCTTCCTACTCTATGGACTCTACATCTATACCCCTGTCTACCTTCCAATGCTTGAACCACGTATGGGCTATATCTTGTAGCTGATAAGTGGCTAACTCTACTCTCTCATTGGAAGTCTCACCCATGATGTCTGTGACTTTCTGAACCTGGTCAAGGAATTCCTGTGGATCTTCTTCAGACTTAGAACCTGAGAATAATGGAGGATCCATTCTGGTGAAGTCGTAAATCTTGGCTCTAGCTGAATTAACCACTGGGTTGGACGGAACAACAGCTGGCCGTTCATTTTGAGTTACGACTTAATTAGCTAGAGTAGTGAATGCAGTCCTGAATTCTGCATGAGAGACATGCTCATCCAGGGGATCTGCTTGAACTAGCTGAGGTGCTGACTGATTTCCTATTCTGCTTTTGTTAGTCCCTTTGAGAAGCATATTCTGTAAATGAATGGGAGAATGGATTAGACTGAGAGAAAATTTCGAGCTAATGCTCACTGGCATGACATGAATATTAAAAGAAGGGAAACTGTTCAAAAATTATCTCATAGCCTCCTACACATAAGTGTGGTGCACAACACACCCATGCCCAAGACTCTACTAGATGTGGCTTTTCAGACTTCCTAGGACACTGTTGAACCTTAGGTTCTAATACCAAGTTTTTAACGCCCCGAATATGGTACCCGGAATGCTACACAGTTCTCATAACCCCAAAGGACCACAAGCTAACCCATGACTGATATCTATAACTGAGCACTGAATAATACATTGTAAATATGCAAAATATAACCTGTAAGGCCATAAGATTAAAAACTGAACTAATACTGGATATAATACAATGTCTGTAATGGGGTATAAAAATACCCAAAACAAAAATAAACTATCTGAACACATGCTGTAGTCTGAAAGCCTCTAAATTGTCTGACAAATTGTGGAGTTGATGGGACATGTCCCCAACTAACTCTGAACTACTAAAATAATAAAGTAATAAAATAATCATGTTATCCTTGAATGATGAGGACTCACTGTTAGTCTGGCTGCTGAATGTCTGATCTACCAAGAATGCTCGGGAGCTCATACTTCTAAACCTATGGTATAAAATACCATAGCGCAAATGCGTCAGTACGTTGAATGTACTGGTATGAAAATGAGGTAGGATAAATGCAAGGGTTCATATTCATGAACAATAATAACTGACTGTATAACATGAACGTGAGAATACATGTATGAATACGTAACTGCAACTGAGATCATGATAACGCTGACTCGTGAATTCTGATAACGTGGGTTTACTGATATCTGAGTACTGATACTAGGATACTGAATGACTGAGTCTACTGAATACTGTGGAACTAATGTCATATTAAAAATAATTGAATATCTATTTTTGATAGTTTTAATTATATAGAACTGGTCTGATTAACTGTATCTGAAAGTCCTGAAACTGAATACTGATAACATGGGTTTCGTATAATTAATATACTACTGACTGAGTTCATGATAACATGATTACTGAGTCTGAATATTGATAATATGAGTGACTGTAACTGACAGTCCTGTTACTAATGGAACTAGCTGGGTTTCGCACTGTACTAATTTGACTGTCTTTGACAGTCCTAGATTTCTGTAGAACATAACTGAGTTCTATTACTGAAACTGGATCTAAAACTAAAATTGTGGAAGGTAATCATCTAACCGACATGCCCCAAAACTGAACCGATAGGGTCCAAACTGTAACCCCAGCTGGAAGGGTGTCAGTACCATGCCACGAGTAAAGATAAGCTGTAAGTATATCCTTTCCAATAGGGAGCTCTTTCGTCAACCCCTCCTAGTAGGAAACTCAAATGAGATATATAAATCCCTAAACACATAGGGTGCATCACAACTTACGCTGGCTACGTAGTTCAGGAACACAAAGATTGCTTCT
Source organism: Capsicum pubescens (assembly GCA_030864215.1). Lineage (NCBI taxonomy): Eukaryota > Viridiplantae > Streptophyta > Magnoliopsida > Solanales > Solanaceae > Capsicum > Capsicum pubescens. The sequence continues at coordinate 265,243,313 of CM061548.1, read as the reverse complement.
AAGGATCACACCCTCCACTGAATAACAGGTGAGTCCCCATCCTTGGGTTCACTCGGTGCTGAATGCTATTTCCAATTGAATAGAAATTGAACTAATTAACTGAACTGAACTGATACTAATGGTATTATTTAGCAGAGCTAAACTAAGTTCACTGAGTTCTGTTGACTGATGAAATGCTACTGAAGTTACTGAGATTTTTGGGAATACTGAGGTTACTGAGATTACTGAGTACTGATGTTACTAAGACCACTGAGGTTACTGAGATTACTAAGTAGGACTAGACTGATACTGAATTTACTGAGTTTTCCTGAGTCATGAGACTGACTGAATTCTAAGGATCATGGCTTGACTGAGAGTATCGTGAAAACATGACACTGGCTCTAGGCACACAATTAAATTGTCGGGTACAAGTACCCCTAGGACTCAATAGCATGAAACTGACAGGATATGACACTTCTTGAACACATGACCAATATCAACAATTCATAATATATTAATTTGGGGATTTCATGAAGCACATGGTTATCATAGTCTTGTACATGAATGGAATTACATATAAACATGTCATACTTTCATCAACCTAATCTCATGGACATTCCCTTAACCATTCATAATGCACACAATATCATAGAAGTCATTCTTAGTGATAAGGTAAAGCATACACTTATCACTTGGGTCATAATTAAGATATAATGCATAATTTCTATTCTCTTAGGCATTTTATCAAACACCTAGGATGCATAAATTAGGGCATAGGCATGACCATCAAATTAATACAATAAAACTCCATATTTCCACTCAATTTCACATATTTTAGACCACATACTAGCATACGTTCATGAACAACACATAAAGATTCCAACTTGGGAATCATACAACCATAATCACATGAACATAATCAACCCACAATAACATATTCACAATACAAGAGTTAAATCTTGATTCTTGGGCTTCATGGATGAAAGCAATCCATAAATGAACACTGTGCATACCTTAGTTCTTGATACTACAAAGATTGACAGAGAGATTCTTGAATTTGAGTCTTGGGTTTGAATTCCCAATTGAAAACCCTAGCTTGTTCTTGAGAGAAACTTGAGAGAAATAATATATTTTGGGAGAATTATGGCTGAATCAAGTGTTATTGGGTATATATAGGGGGTGAGAAATTGACCCTTTTAACCCTTGGACGCGTATTTTAACTTTGTGAAAATTTCCCGACCTGGACCCCTGACGCGACGCGGCGCTATCACGCCGTGTCACTGGAATTTGATAACTCTAAATTTGAGCCTTGATGCAATGCGCCATAATTGCGGAGGCTCACTGGATTTTGACGATTTCTATTTTGGCAGGCTCCGCGACGCATTGATGGCTCAGGTGGCACATAGTCTTACTAAAATGGCTCTAACTTTTTGTTCGGGTGTCAGATTTGGGCGAATTTGGTATCGATGGAAAGCTTATTCAATTTCCCACATGATAAAAAGTGAAAATCTTGAAAATACCACATGTATAAAAGTGGATTCATCTTTGAAACAAGAATTTAATATTTCTGGGATGATTTTAAGCTAGGTAGAAGCACGAGGTATTACAGAATTAGTACTTAGTAGTGTAGCCTTGTGCAAATGTGTGTCATGTTTACTGAGTTCCCAGTGGTGCTAGAATCTAGAACTTGCCCAGTTTCTTTTACCTAGGTCTAGGATGTTTAAGTAGGAGATGACCATCGTCCATTGTTGCATGAGTCTACTCAAGCCTAAAATGCCTTAACCAAATGAATAAATCCCCTTGATCCAAATATTTGAGCCTTTATATACCAATTTTAGTATCGATATTTGGGCTTCCAAATATCGATACTTGGTCTTCCAATTCTAGTATCGATCTCATAGGGACTTGTATTCCCCGCCTATCCAATTCTAGTTTAACCAATTGAGGAGAGTAGAAAATAGAGTATTAGAATTGAAAATAAACTAAAATGAAACTAAACTAATACAAAAAAGTAAATGACTTTGGACTATCAAAGGATAGAGATCCAGGGTTAAGGCATATGAACAATCATACTACGTTATTGAGGTTCATTCATTAAATTTCTTATCGTGGTTATTGATTCGTAGGGTTAATTGTATGATCATGATTTACCAACCTCTAATCCTTTACCTAAGTTGAACCTTACAACTACATCGTTGAGAGGGGATGTAATAGTCCACTTAGGTTCTTTAAAGCTATCATCCTATGTGTGAATGAAGTAAGGAATCTAAGTACATCACTGTCCTAGATACTAATTCAAATTCCTTATTTTATAAAGAAACAAGAACCATACTTTGCTTATTCCCATGTTCTATCTCCCTATTTCCTCTCCCGAGATCACAAGGTTGACAATTGATGTATTCTAAGGGTAGCTGATCCTTAAAATAGTTAAAACAAGAATAAATAAATAACCAATAATGATAAGCAAATCAACTAACTTAATTCAAAAAAAAAATAGTCATGAACGTGGCCTTAACCCCAGAAAAGGAGTTTTAGCCTTTAATGGAAATATTCATCATCCAATCCCTTGGATTGATGATACAAACCATGAAAGAAACTAAAATAAAAGAATGATAAAACCCTAAAAAAAAGTTGTGTAGCCTCTAAGATCTTCCAAGGATGTCCAAAAGTTCCTAAAAAAACGTGAATAATGTCCTATTTATAGTGGAAGAAAAATCCCATGCCTTGTTGAACAAGGAAACAGTTTCTGGTCGTCTGCGAACCCAGTGACGCACCGCATCGATTATCTCGTTGTCTACATCGATACGACGTGTCTACTTCACACTGGTTCACTTTTTGGTTACCTTATGAATCCATTTATGTGTCGCACGTGCCATGAATCTGTATCGCGCACCCACACTCTCCTAATAATTTTTAGGTATCCAAATTGGCGTCAAGCTGCATTTTGTGCTTCTGTGATCCATTCCAAGCCTTTTTGAGTTGTTTTCACTTGATTTTAAGAATGTAAATCCTTAATATATCATCATATTCCATTAAAAAAATCATCCTATAACATTAAAAACAACAATTTAGAGCTCAAAACAACATAACATCCTCAACGATGAACTAGAAACACGAGCTAAGCATAGGCTAAATTTACATTGAGCTTTAACTTATTGTTTTGACTCTTTTCTTGATTCAATTAACCCATGAACATTATAAATAAGTTTTTTCACATATAAATACATAATAACAACCTTAGAAACTCATTAAAATACATTATAACCCAACACAATAGACTAGACAAACGCCTAGCTCAAGCTAGCTACACTAGTTTTCTCAGTTGAATTCTAAATGCTCAAATTGAATCAAAAGTCATGTGAAACCACCACTAAACATTGTAAACACATACATGGACACATAAATTCTTATTTATATCATTATAACCCCATTAATAACATGAATCATCCTCAAAACAAGGTTAAATAGGCTAGAATAGTAGCGCTAGAATACATAAATATACCCAACATCAGACTCCTGAAGACTCACCAAATTTTCTTCTATACCTTGCAGATTCTCTTTCCTTTCTTCTATTTCCTTTCAACATGGTAGAATTAGGTTTACCAAAATACTTACTGTAAGGAGATCGGATATGGGCTTTACTGAGTCCTTTTTGCACCATTCACTCCCAACCAATGTATAGCCAATCCTAGCAAAGTTTTTGTAGTCATACATGGTAGAGACTTCAGCAATAGGATAACCTGAATGATCAATTTAATAATAGTAAAAAATGCGAGTAATTAGAAAACCATATGGCAAACTGGCTGAAGCATGAAGGCTAGCCACACTCTCAAACATGTACTCACAAAACAACATAGTCTAGTTGACTTTGTATTGTTTAATCAAACAGTATAAAATGAACACATCCCAAATTGTAACATTACTCAAGGATCTTTTTCGAGAGATTAGAAAAGTAGCAATAATTTGAAAAATAATTCTATGTTTAAAGCAAAGAGACAGGGGTTCAAAATTTGAAAAATATTCTTCCTGTTCAGTAACAATAGGCTTAGCCTCCTTAAAACTAACATCAAAATTTTCGAGCCAAGGTTTATTCATAAAAGGGACCATTCTAGAGAACTTGGTATCAAACAATTTTTTAAACAAGAAATCATTCAAAATTATTCTTGTTCCCAACCCTAGGGTCTCAAGTTCACCAATATCTTTTGAGAGTCAGAGATTTGCATAAAACATTCGAATTGGATCCTAAAAAACTTATGATAAACTAAGATTAAATACCATTAATAAATCTTGGGCATTAAATTGAGGGCTTACATTACACCGAGAATCCTTCAACTATTGAAGATTAACAACTCGCCCTGACACAACTAAGCGACTCGAAAAAGTAACAAAATTCTCTCGATAGAAAGCATTCCAGAACTTATGTATGTCTTCTAGAGAAAGATTTTCTAGAGATTTTGACTGAGGTTTTTTTATTGGAAGTAAGAGAACTGTAAGAGGAACGCTTCTTGGGGTAAGAAAAATGAAGAGAATGGGAAGAGGTTTCTTTGGATGAGCCGGCGATGTAGACATTCTCTTGATTTTCAGACAGATAATTGATGGGTGATTTAGGGGGGTGAGCCATTGATCTAGTTTTAGGCATGCGGAAGGGGGTTGAAGGAAACAGAGAAAATGAAAGGTTTTTAATTCTTATGAAAGAGAGGTGAAAAAGTAGAAGTTGATGAAATGGGTCAAAAAGGGAAGTATTAAGTTATTGGGAAGAGAAAAAGGTGAGAAAGGATGTGACTGAGGAAAAAATGAGGGGTGTGAGTCAACACATAGGGATATAGGGGTATTAATTAAGGGAATTCATTTGCACAAGGTAAGAAGTTGTTGAAAATAGTGTTAAAAATATATGGAACTTAATTTTCATTAAAGCACATAATTTAGAGTTTCTCTCAGAGAAAATAAAATCTATGTTCAAGCAACAGTTTTGTAAAACTATTTGCAAATTGATTTACTGAATAAAAAAAATTTAGCACAAAGTAACCATTTTCAACATGATCACGAATGAAATGTTGTTTATTATCTACATTCTTAGCCTTAGAATGATGCACAATATATATTTAGACAAGTTGATGGCACTAGTATTATCACAAATAATAGGAACCGATTCAAATTATAAATCAAAATTAAGTAATTGATGTATTATCCATAATATCTGTGTAATATAGTTACCAATATAAATGTATTGATCTTCGGTGGTTGATACGACAAACAATGTTTGTTTCTTTATGTTCTATGAAATTAAGGGCATCCCCAAGAATTTTATAGGTCCCAATAGTTCTTTTATGATCAATTTTATCACCTACAAAGACAACATCTATATATCTAATTAAATAAAATTTTGAGAAGTGGGTGTACCATAATATGATATTCTGAGTTTCAATGAGATAAACAATGATCCATTTGACGGTAGTAAGGTGAGACTCTTTAGGAGCCAACTGAAATCTCTCACATTTGCAAACACTGAACATAATGTTTGGTCAACTCAAAATAAAGTAGACTAGACATCCAATCATTCATCTATATGTATTTTTATCAACATCTTTTCTCGATATATCTGAGTCAAGATTTGTTGAGAGTCTTATAGGATTTTCAAAAGCTTTTCCTTTTTCCATTACAAATTTTTTAATCGGCTCCTTTGTGTATTTAGTTTGGCTGATGAAGGTCTCTTTGTGAGTTTGCTTGATTTGTGGTCCCAAGAAGAATGTGAGTAGTTTCATGAGATTCATTTCAAATTCTTCTTTCTTAATATTTTCAAAATTCTTGCACAAGGAGGTGTTAGGACTACCAAAGATAATATCATCCACATAAATATATACGATAAGTAAGCTAGAATTCAATTTTTTAGTAAAAAGAGTAGTATCAATTTCACCTCTCTAAAAGTTATTATTTAATAGAAAAGTTCTCAATATCTCATACCAAGATTTTGGAGCTTTTTTGATACCATAGAGTTCTTTCAAAAGTTTAGTTAATCAAATGGAGAAAGCTAATAGTGCTTGTGATAAAGAGAAGAATAATGCTCTAGAAGGAAATATAGAATATCATAAGCTTCAATTGATAGCTTTGACTCTTCATATATCTGAAACTGAGAAATAGATTGCTAAGTTCAAATTTGAAAATCTGAGTTTAGAGAGTCAACTGGAGAAAGCAGATGCTTCTGAGAGTAAAGGAAAGAAAAAAACATCAAATTTTTAGGTTGAGCTTGAAGAAAATTTGGAGGATTCTCAATGGCATCTCATGACTACACTTCAGAAGAATAAGGAGTTAGAAAGGGACCTAGTCCTTCTAAGGGAAGAACTTAAAACACCCTTACAATGGACCACATCCTCAGAGATCCTTTCCAATTTAACTAGTTAGGGTATCAAAAATAGTAAGGGCCTTGGTTATCAATACAAAACTCATTCACTTGGGCCTCAAGGTAAGGTTGTTCAATATGTTAAAAACAAAACCCACAATTTCCTATGCATTCATTATGAAAGAGATGGGCATATGAAGAAGAATTATCAAAGCTGGCTAAGAGCAAGAATAATCAATGTCAGATATATCAAGAAGGGGAATACCTATTCGAAAGGTTTGAGACCTTTGAAAAATATAAAGAAGCTCTCATTACATAAATAGAAAAATAAATATTTGATCACACCTCTGTCCTCCTACTAGGAGCTCAAACTCAAATGGGTTCCAAAATCTAACAAATCATCTTATTTGCAGGAGGGAGAAAGAGAGTGCAGTTAGAATAATATTCCTGATATGTATTTATTCAAAGCCATGACTAGAAGGTTTGATTGTATTCTCTCTATCAAGACACTTCAAGGTAGAGGTGTCTTATGTAAATGGGTAAACAAGGTTAAGAATTTCATGTAGCAGATGTGAAATAACCTACTTTGGTGTTCAGCATGAAGATGCTGACCTATGGGATACGTGATGAGGAATATAATAAAATTGAAGGAATCATTCCTACACAAAGGAATAACATTATTTATGAGAATGGCTAAGAGCCTAATGATGCAAAAGGAAATGATGAATGGTGACCCAAGATCTCAGTCAAAAACATCAGCTCAAGTAAAAGAACTCCAAGAAGTGTGTAGTCAAGATTTCAAAAGGACTTAGTACCAGTGGAATTATTCTCAGAAGAACCAATTGGAATAACATATCTTCTCATCCTCCTAGATATTCTAACTTCATATTAGGATACAAAAGTGTAAAAAAGATCCTAAGTCAGAGACCTCATGGGTTTCTCAGCATTCCTATTCCAAAATTTAGCTCAATTGGATGAAAAAAAGTCTGAAATATCCTAGATAGTTCAAAGTATGTAGAAGGAACCTTGAAAATCCAAAGAATTCTAAGTCTAGGACCCGGTCCTTATATCTTTTAATAAATATTAGAAAGAAGAGGTGTATTAAAACTAACAAGCTAAGGTTGGGATTGGTCAAATTAACCTGACCTAACATATGAATTAATGTCTCTCCTCAAATTTGTTATAATAAAGAGACAAGTATCCTTGATAAGGTATGTGCCTATTGGTATAACTAGGTATCATACCTTTGCTGTTAAACACCCATAGAAATGACTTTGGGGGAGAAAAATGTGTCATTCACAAAGTCAAGGATTTACTCAAAGAAAAATAGGGACCTAGTCCCATCTCACAAGTTAGTATCATGAATGTGTATTTTTTGTTTGTTCTAATGGATAAAGCCACATCCTCTCTCTCTTCTTGTGTTGAAAAATTGTCTTATTTTTTAAAAAGGATGATTCATCCATGAATTGAAATTGATCACATCCAATTCTTTCAATAACCCTTTCTATTCTTACTCCTTCCTTTATATCTAGGCATTCCCATCCCTTCTCTTATAAAAAAAGGTTTAGGCACAAATAATTCTCCTGTGTAATAGATCTACAAATGGATACAAATTTCTCATTTTCATCTTTTAATGAAAACTGAGCTTAGAAATAATAAAATTCTTTTCTCAAATCCTCTTGAAAGCCACCCTTTATCTACTAATCTTCCAAAGCCAAACCCCTTCTTTACTCAAATTGTTGATCAAGAATTATTCCTGAACCCTCAAACACTTTCCTATAATACATTAATAGATGATGATAGGGTCTCAAAAACCAAAATGTTAGTAAAACACTAAGATATTCTAGAGAAAAGTCTGAAAGTTTAACTGAAAAAAGGAGACTCCTGAGGGACTTGGTCCTAAAAAAAGGAAAGTGGCTGTCAGGGAATCTGTGATCACTTATACTAGATGGAAAAATGGTGTGAGAAGTAAGGTTATGCCTAAATAAGTGAGAAATAGGTTCTTGAGAAATCAAAAAGTGTTAACTGGAATGATTATTATCTCAAGTGTGTTAACAAAACCAGGTATGTTAGAATTAGTTGAGATGGTAAACCATCAAGGTTGGGTGCATCTTATAAGAGGACCTATTCCCACAGTATTTGATGAGGTAGTCAGGGAATTTTATTCCACACTGAAGTTTTATGTAGACAAAATAAAGATGATTGTTATAGTTCAAGGAAAGAAGATGAATATTGATATTGCATTACTTAGGAGAATTCTGGATGCTTCTATATATGGTGTGAGGATTGTCTTAAGGCAACAACAATCAATAGAGTTTTTGGAAACTGTATTAAATGTTAAAGGTAAATCTGTGGCTGCAGTGAATAGGAAATCACTTAAGAGTGAGTTGCAATTGGTCTTTGATTTTGTTAACAAAGTAGTTTTGCCCAGATTATAAAAAAAGAACATTGCTTCAGCTACTAACTTGTATGTCATTGAATTTCTTAGTATTTTTGAATTCATTAGTTTGCTTGCATTTATGATGGAACACATGCAATGAGTTGTTCTTGGAAAAAATGGCAAACGTGGCATGCCTTATGGTTACTGGTTAAATAAAGTGTTTGACCACTTTGGTATTATTTGTGAGAATGGAACTCCTTGAATTGTATTGCAAATGCTTGGTATGAAAACAATGGTAAAAACTGAGTGTGTGAACAAGAAGTCAAGTACCAACTGCCAAGGGGAGTTCAACAAAGAGATAAAGGAGTTAAAGCTCAATATAGTTACTAAGGATGCTGAGATCAGCAAATTGAACATTAAAATTCAGCATCTGACTGTTGTGGGTCAAAGTGTTATTTATGAGATTCAAACTGACAATCCTAACCTAAATAAAAGAGTCTCCACTCTGTTAGATGAGGTTCTTAGCTTGAATGTATAGATAGGGAATTTAACCAAGGAATTGTTGCACTGTCATGCTTCAAAAAACAATAACCTAGCTCTACTTCTTCAAACCACCCTTCCAAGTCTCTCCCCTATTTAACCTTTCTTGATTCCTATGGTTTTTCCTTAGAACATTTAAATTATGCACCGCAATAATAATTATCCTTTACATATGAATGAATTCTTATTTGTGTGTTACATGTATTCTTCTTTCTCTTATAGTTGTTCTTCATGTTAGTGTTTCCCCATTGGCCATGAGTTAAATAATCCGTACTTATCTTTACTCTAGGTTCAGTATTTTTATTTTTCAATGATTCTAAAAAGGGGAATATTTATTTCATGTGGAAGGGACCAGGTACCAGGTGTGAAAATATTGAATTGCAGATGTGTATGTCATATTGATAGAGGGGAAGTATGATGAGGAACAATTACAGGGGAAAGTAAATGAGTTGAGTTTTTAATATAAATGACAATAAGGGACTAAGTCCCTATGTTGCATGATAACGTGAAAATTCATCTTCAGTACTGATTTAATGTGATGAATAAGTATTGATGCTCAAAACTTTGTGAATGGCTTGTTATCATCAACAAGGTGGAAAATTATTGTATCTTGTTTTGATGATAGCAGATGACTACAAGGGATTAGGTCCCTTCATGTTCAAGGCTACAGTACAGCTGGCATGCGTCTTCACATTTTTCTCCTGTTCTGTAGCAAACTGTGCAGGTGCTACATATACTACTTAAGACACCTGGTACAATTACATTTTAACCCTAATCATCACATAACTATAAAAGAAAAAATGCTTCTCAATGAAGTAGTTTTTGAAAAAATTAGAATTGAAGATATTAAAAAGAGGCAAAAACTTAATTCAGCGTCATTTTTAGAGTATTGCTTAAGTTCTTATTTCCTTTGTTAGATAAAAGAGTGAGTGTTCTTGAGTTGAATCCTAAAATATAACTAAATCACTCATGCTATAAGAGTAATGTTTTCTTTACTTTCTTGAGTGAGATTAGGTAGAGTTACCTAAGGTGGATATTGGTTAGAGTTAATCAATATAAAGGTGTGTTCTTGGAAGATTTATCAAGGTGAACTTATAGTAGAGTTATTACATGCAGGTGGAACCTAGAGTTGGGTTCATTGGAGTTTGTAATGAAGAGTTTTATTATTGTGAAGTTTTAGGTGCTTGTGAGGGCAAGTTTCTCCTCCCTTGAGCAAGGGGGTTTTCATGTTAAATCTTGTTTTCTTTAAGTTTCCTATACTGGTTTGTGTTCCTGGTTAGTTTACTATTTTATTACCTATGATTGACTTTAAGGGACCTGGTCCCTCACAGTGTGGTCCAAACCCTAAGGTTTCTACACTACTATTTTCATAAAGTTTGTGGGTTTATAAAAAGCAATTTAGGATCAATATATGATTTGATTTAAGTAACCAATGTTAAAATATTAATTAGTAGAAGAACAAAACTGGGATTGTGTTCACTGGCTCTATAACCTTTTGCGGTTAATATCGATAGTGAAACCTTTTCATTCAAGCAATACAAGGCAATTGAATTCAAATTTTCATCTAAACTTTTCTCAACCTAATTAGGTGTTTTTCCCTTTAATTCTTTCAAACTTAAATAGATGAAAATGGTAAATCAATTTTTAGCCTCAAGTTGATTAATCTCGCTAGCATTATTCATTTGATTGGAGGCTAGAAACTCTGAATCCTAATTTTTTTATCTTTTCCCCAGTTTTAACTGTTATTTCAGGCAATTTAAACCTAGGGCTTGTTCTAATGTTTGCAACCATTCGAAATATATTAAGTTGAGAAGAATAACAATACATTACTAAATTCCACACTAAAATCAATCCTAAAATTACTATTTTCCCATGGATCCCACAACCATAGTTATGGGATTTTTAGCCACACCTGATGATTGAAAGGAAGAAAGTAATATATTTCGTAATCAAAAGATGAATTCATACAAAGATGAAACTCAAGCATTGAATCCTTGACAAAAACCTAAGTAGTATTTTCAGAAATTAAAAAATTTCAATACCCATGAAAGTAACTTAAAAATATTTTATGTAATAGAAGATGCCTATTCTAAATCCTAAACTAGGTACTTATAGGCTCCAAAAAATTTTGAAACCAAATTTAAATACAGTTTACCACCTTGACTATGAAGAGAGGTCTATGGTGTGTTATACCTCAAGCAATTCATCACAGTGTCTCATCACAAGTGTAGTAAAGTTTCCAAATATATTTTAGTCTGATGATCGTGTGTGACTACTCATCACAATCTTGATGGATTGTTAGATCAAGCTGTCACATTGATCTCCTCTCATTTTTGTTTATTTTTGTTGTGACAAATGGATTGGTGATTTATCATGCTTCTGATGGTTCATCAGATGAACCATCACTCAAACCTCTCTAAGTCGAGTTCCTTCATACTTTCGCAATAATTTCATTTCCTATATTTCAACATTAAAAACATCAAATCTAACAATATTACTAAAAAAACACGATTATTCTTTTATAGAAGTATCAAATGTATCATCAAATGCCGACAAATTTGAACCCTCAACTTAGTGCATTCGATTGTCCTTAAGAAACAAAACAAACCTAGACTAGACTGACGCTTGAAACACAAGAAAATTATGCTAAACTATAGAAAGCAATTTACTCTTTCTAGTTTTTTCCAAAATTTGCCATTTTCCTATTATTTTCAACCAAGAACATATCCATCATTTGATATGCCAACAAATATGGATTAAAGCATGAGATTACAATATCAAAAATCATTTTGCATGCACCAAAATCGTCATCCTAATAGTAAGTAATCAATAATGCTTTTCTATAGCCCTCACAACAAAGAAGTCCCTTGCATACAAAGGAAATATCATTAGAGACTAGAAATAAGGCACCCGTACTCACAAGGAATTTCATATGATGCAATAGGATTGCTCGTAGTATCCTAATTCAGTTGTTTAGAAAGTTGACCAGGATCACTACATGATTTTTATATGATTGGGGGCAGGTAGGATATATTTGGGAATTAGTGACTAATCCCTCCTTGACATTAACATACTTTATTTCTACTTAAGACTGAATATTCTGCCCTTATTCACCCATTTTTACCAATTATTCCCATTCTTGAGTATAGCAACTCTTTGGGTCGATTTCTTTTTTTTTTTTTTTCCTTTTTTTGTTTTCCTTCCTTTCTTTCTTATTTTTATTATCTATTGAACACATCAACTTGTTCTTCATTATCAACACCTGATATTTTCATACCCATTTAAGTTATCATATACTTCTACAGAAGTCAGCCTTAACTTAGTAATTTACTTGAGTTGAGGCGCACGATGGATAATAAGACACTAGGACCAAAATAGAGATTTAATGATAAAAGATGAATGGTGAATAATTATTGCATAAAAAAGGTCAAAATATCTAAAAATAGGTATCAAGAAAATTATACACATCATTTGGATAGAATCTTTAGGATAACCGGACTAAATTCTAATAGGGCCTGCATTTATTCCTAATAAATCAACTTGCAACTTTAACATAAAAAACTAGGAAAGTTTTAGACATGCATAAAGTTAAAAATATGCAAAATAATCTCATATAAACTTCTCACAAAAGAACACTTGTCAATACCCACTATCACAATGGAAATTTAGCTTAAGCAACATTTTTGCATCCATATACACTATTGACATCCAGAGATCCCAAAAAACTTAACAATCTGAGAATAGGCCCTACCTGATGTAGAAATTTATTTTAAATGGTCTCTATTTACAAATACCATAAAATCCACAATAATTAGGCAATTGATTGCTAACAGTTTCTCCTAAAAATACATAAAAGTAGTAAAATCACCTAAACATTTTGGTTCTACCAGATAGCACACCTGAGGGAAAAGGAATACAAAAACATCCCTCATATGGATAGACTCATAGATACCCCCACTCCTATCAAAATAAACATGCATTGTCCCTAATACATAAAAATGAAAACTAAAGGTTAAGAGAAAAGAATCAGCAATGCCCTTAGTCTTTGGGGTTTGGCACAACTTTAGAGGTTGTAGTGGCCTCAAAATTTGGAATAGTGATACCAGAGTCCTCAATTCATCAACAACAATCTCGATCTCTATATAGGAGTACACAGAACCTGTAGTATGGTCCTAACTTCACGTGCCAAGCTAGAAGAATCTCCAACCTAATATACTTTCACACACTCTTATTATAAAGCCTCATCTTTTTGGAAGCTTTTTCTACATTCCTTAAATTTTTTTCTTCTTCAGTCCTCTTTTGGTGTTTTATATTTTAATGCTTTATTTTTCTTATCCTTTTTTTCTTCACCACCTTTAATCAACCTATTACTACTAGCTTTGAGGTTACCCTATCAAATTAACTATGGGTTCATCCTCCTCTAAATCCACCACCTTTAAATTTAGGAACACCATGGTAGAATTACCTTATAATGTAGAAATGTTAGCTTGTGCCTTCCAATTTAGCAGTAAACTTAAAATCTAGAATTGTTATTTTTTTCAATTGGCTGTTTACCCGCACTTCCATATATACAAGCATGTAAATTCTTAAATATATATAATTTCTTTTTGATTGTTTGTTTCATGAAAGGCTTCAATTGCTTAGCCCATTCCTATAATTGCCTCTCAATATTTTTTATTTCTTGATCACTTTCAAAAATTTTTGTAGGGTTAACTGGAACTCTGAATATGAATGTGGCATGGATATTTTTAGCAGTCTCAGTAGTAGAATTATCACGCCCCAAAATTCCATCGGGCCGGACTGGCACACGAAGCCGAGAAGGCCCGGGAGAACCCGTTCAAATACCTGTACTTTCACTTACATGTCACCAAAAATTTGGACAGCACTTCATTGCATATAGAAGGGTCTAATTACCTGTATCAGCACAACACGCACAAATATATATATATATATGTAATACTTGGCCGTCGGGGCCACCATATATACAAATATAACATCACTATATAAACTTCCATGACTTTACCCTTCCTTATGTCTACAAAGCCTCTAGGATATAAATGACATAACTAGGGTCGGGACAAACCTCCCGCCCACACATGACTCATGTATAATAATAAAACATAAGGAACCGACTCGGAAAGCTCCGAAGCAAATTGGATCTCACCAACAATAGCTGTATGACCTGGCTCCTATCTATGCTATGTATGAGATGAAGGACATGTTCCTGCAGCATGAAATGTAGGTCCCCCGTGAGGGACGTCAGTACGAAATATGTACTGAGTATGTAAAGCTGTAAATAATCATATGTGATATGGGGGATCAAGAAAATCAGACACAAGTGAATAAATCATAATAGAAGTGAACCACACTTCATAAACACTTTTAGGATCATGTACATTATCATTAATCTGAATTGGGTTCTTGAATTCAAACACATTTGTAGAACGGTATACATTCGTTCATTTCATTCCTTACAATTATCATTCGCCATTACCTCCTCCTCCCGAACCTCCAACCACCTAATAATAATCAATACTGTACCATACTGTGACCATTAGGCTGCCCCCAGTACATATCAACTGTAATCATATCAAGTATCGGGATCGGCCTATGCTAGGTTTAAGCCCCTGGGCTACCACCCACACGTATATCAAGTAACACACATAAGAGGTCTTTCCAATAACTTAGTTCAAAAGATTTTGAGATTATTACATTAGTGTTCATGCCAATATAGTACCTTTGGAACAATGATACATCAATAGGAACCAAGTAATAGACCTTCTATACAATAACGATGTAATAAAGACTCATTGGTACATCAACAATGTGTTTCAGAATCATCAATATCACAACAATGAAATAGGAGCCTTTTGGTATATCAATGAAACATTTTGACACTTTATAGAATGGAAACAACTTCATTAGTAACGTAGAACAATACATGTTTTTTTGGACAACCTCGGAATCTTACTTGATGGAACATTGGTGTTTTCATGCCAAAGAACATCATTAGAGTATGCTTTACATACCTCGTTGTAGATTCGGATACCAATTCAACACAACTTCCCGCCTTTACAAATCACTTATCTACAATGAAATGTTTGGCATCTAGTATTAGCAACCCAACACCACAATTCTCTTCCATAATTCCATACAACCAATATTTGCAAAGCATTCCAAAAATCAACTTGAACAGTAGGTTTATGTGTATATATATATATATAATCATCATTTCAATACCACATCATCACACCAAATCCCTTCACAATTCAACATAATCCAACCATGCACAAGAATAATCCAACCATGCACAAGAATAATCCAACATCATTTCCAATCATCTTTCAACAACAATCAAATAATATACTTCTTATGCTCACATGCATATATATACACATCCATATAAATAACACCAACATAATTTACATCCTTACCATAAAATGGTCCTTTTGATTTCGAAGTCCTGTTGGCACAAATAAGGGGTGCTTCTCGAAGCCCTCGAGACGGTGAACACAACTACGGAATCAATTTGGATTTTCTACGGTTGAATCACAAGATAATTGGAGTTGAAATTAGGCTAGGGTTTCTTATTCTTCAATAATTTGGATGATAAATGATGGATATGAGGCTAAGTATATGTATATAATGACCAATTTTCGTCCATGAGGTGATGGAAAATGACCATATTGCCCTTAAAATTTAAGTAAATCCGAATCTGTCCATGGTGGACTGTTTTGATAGGCTAAAGTAAATCGACCATAACTCTTTGCTCCGATAATGGATTTGGGTGAAACCAATTGCATTAGAAAGAAGACTCTCGGGAATTCTCTTAGATATATAGCAGCTCACACAGTTCATTTTGTACAAGGAGTTATGATCGTTTAAAGTTGACCCAAAAATCTATTTGGCTGCAGTACTTTTGTGTGCAGAAAACTTCTGCACATTTACTGTTCATTGCGTCCACCGTTTTCAAGTTTCAAACATGCTCGCTTATATCCGATACTCATCTTTTTTCAGAAATCTTTATATCGTTGGAAAGCTAAATCGATAAACTTCGCATAGAAACTTCGACGAGCAAATTCCGGTATAAATAAAGTCGATTCCTATACACATATAATCAAACTATACCCTTGAAACCATCTCAAAATAATCAATACTCATACTTAAACTCATATATACCTAACTTATGATCAATACATATACTCCAACACATATAACCATGGCTAATTCACGTAATTAAGTACGGGGTGTTACATCCTTCCCCCCTTAAGGACATTCGTCCTCGAATGTGAATGTAGTTATTTAGCCGAAACAAGTTCGAATTCATAATTGATATTCACGTCATCATATAGATAGTATGCATATGTAAAAAAATACTTGTTAGTGTCCCAGTTCCACTCCTTGCACTTTTTTTTCACCTTTAAACAAATTAGGGTATTTGGATTTCATTGCTTCCTCCGCTTCCCATGTAATCTCTTCCCTTTGTTGATTTCTCCAAAGTACTTTCACCGATGCTACTTCTTTATTTCTTATCTTCTTAACTTGACGATCTAATATAGCAATAGGCATCTCCTCATAGGTAAGATCTTCTGTTACTTGCACATCTTCAGTAGAAGTAATAAGGGACGGATCTCCGATGCACTTTCGAAGCATCGATACATGAAATACTGGATGCACTGATGAGAGTTCCTGGGGTAGCTCTAATTCATAAGCAACTTGCCCACATCTTCGAATAATCTTATACGGGCCTATATATCGTGGACTCAACTTTCCTTTCTTGCCAAATCTCATCACTCTTTTCATTGGCGATACCTTCAAAAATACCCAATCGCCTAACGAAAACTCTAGCCCTCTTCTTCTACTATCCGCATATGACTTGTGTCGACTTTGGGATGTTTTCAACCATTGTTGAATCACCTTGACTTTTTCTATGGCTTGATACACAAGATCCGGTACGAACATAAGAGTTTCACCCGCTTCGAACCATCCTATTGGTGATCTACACTTCCTCCCATATAAAGCTTCATATGGTGCCATTTTGATACTTGAATGATAGCTATTATTGTAGGCAAACTCAATAAGAGGTAAATGATCATCCCAGTTGCCTTTAAAATCTATAACACATGATCGTAGCATATCTTCAAGTGTTTGAATGGTGCGCTCTGCTTGTTCATCCGTATGAGGGCGAAAAGCTGTACTCAGATTCACTTGTGTTCCCAAACTCCGTTGGAAAGACTTCCAAAAGTTTGCGGTAAATTAAGTTCCCCGATCCGATATAATAGAAGTTGGCACTCCATGTAATCGGACTATTTCTTTAACATACAACTTCGAATATTCTTCAACTGTGTAAGTGGTCTTAACGGGTAAGAAATATGCGGATTTAGTAAGCCTATCCACAATCACCCATATAGAATCAAATTTTCGAGCTGCACGAGGCAAACCTGTAACAAAATCCATGTTGATCATGTCCCACTTCCAAATTGAAAGATCTATGCATTGAATATAGCCTCCGGGCTTTTGATGTTCCACTTTAACTCGTTGGCAATTTGGACATTCAGCTACAAATTCTGCGATGTTCCTTTTCATGTCATTCCACCAATATACATCCTTCAAATCTTGATACATTTTGGTTGACCCTGGATGAATAGAATACCTTGAGCATCAACAATAGGCACACATAGCCGATTTTGTCATAGAAGTACTCCTTCTTGAGAAAGCTCAAATACCTTCGTCGCACCATTTTGAACATTCTCCTTGAGTTGCAATAAAAAAGGATCTGCATCTTGCTTCTCTTTTACCTCAGCTACTAATGAGGATTCCGCGGCATTATGCACAATAAGCCCCTCGTCCGGAGTTTCGAGAAGATGAACTCCTAGACTAGCTAATTGATGAAGATCTTTAATCATCCCTTGCCTTTCTACAGGTGCTATCATAGCCTTACGACTCAACGCATCATCTACTATATTCTCTTTCCCTGGGTGATACAAAATATCAACATCATAATCTTTTAATAGTTTCATCCACCTTCGCTGCCTCAGATTTAGATCCTTCTGACTGAAAATATATTGTAAGCTCTTGTGATCAGTATATATATCAACATGAACCCCATATAAATAGTGGCGCCATATTTTTAAAGAAAAGATAACCGCTGCCAGCTCAAGATCATGTGTGGGGTAATTTTTCTCATGTGGCCTCAATTGCCTTGAGGCATATGCTATCACCTTACCATGCCTCATTAATACACATCCTAAACCAATTCTCGAAGCATCACAATACACTGTATACCCTTATGTACCTTCTGGAAGTACCAACACAGGTGTAGAAGTCAACTTATTCTTCAATTCTTGGAAACTCTCCTCACACGCATCATTCCATTGGAACTTGGATGCTTTATGCATTAGCTTAGTTAAGGGTGCTAAAATAGAAGAAAAACCCTCAACAAACTTTCTATAATAACCAGCCAACCCAAGAAAACTATGATTCTCCGTAGGCGTTGTGGGCCTTGGCCAATTCTTCACAGCTTCTATCTTTTGAGTATCAACCTGTATGCCTTCATTTGATACAATATGGCCCAGAAATGCCACTGACTTTAGCCAAAATTCACATTTAGAAAATTTTGCATACAACTTGCAATCACGAAGAGTTTGCAACGCCTGTCGCAAATGATTAGCATGATCCTCTTCTGATCTAGAATAAACTAGAATATCATCAATGAAAACTATCACAGATACATCTAGAAATGGCTTAAACACCCTATTCATTAAATCCATGAAAGTTGCAGGTGCATTAGTTAGCCCAAATGACATAACTAGAAACTCATAATGACCATACCTTATTCGGAAAGCTGTCTTGGGTATATCTTTTTCTTTGACTCTCACTTGATGATAACCTGACCTCAAATCAATCTTAGAAAAATATTTGGCACCCTGTAACTGATCAAATAAATCATCAATTCTTGGAAGAGGATATTTATTTTTGAGAGTCACTTTATTCAGCTGCCTATAATCAATACATATTCTCAATGTGCTATCTTTCTTGCGCACAAACAGCACTGGTGCTCCCCAAGGGGAAATACTAGGCCTAATGAACCCCTTTTCTAGCAAATCTTTCAATTGCCCTTTCAATTCTTATAATTCTACTAGGGCCATTCTATACGGAGGAATTGAGATTGGCTTAGTGCCTGGTATCACATCAATACCAAATTCTACTTCTCGTTCAGGAGGTAAACCTGGAAGATATTCAGAGAATACATCAAGAAATTCACTTACTACTGGTACTGTGTGAAGATCTGGTGATTCCGATTCCGTATCCTTTACTCTAACTAAATGACATATGTAGCCCTTGGAAATCAGTTTTCTCGCTTTGAAATAAGAAATAAATCTACCTCTTGGTGCGCCAATCTTACCTTGCCATTCAATAACTGCTTCATTAGGAAAATGTAAATACATCTTTTTCGTACAACAGTCAATTTTGGCATAACAAGACGCCAACCAATCCATACCTATTATAACATCAAAATCTACCATTTCTAGTTCCACAAGATTGGCCATCGTGTCTCGACCACACACAGTTACTACACAATCTTTATAAACTCTTCTAGCAATAATAGATTCCCCAACCGGGGTAGACACTTCCAACGGCTTATCTAACAATTTGGGGGTTCTTTTGAACTTTTCAGCAACCAAAGGAGTAACATATGATAATATAGAACCGGGATCAATTAGAGCATATACATCAAATGAAAATATGGACAACGTACCCGTGACCACATCTGGGGAAGCCTCTAGATTCTGTCGATCCGCTAAAGCATAAGTGCGATTCTGAGTCCCGCTGGAATTGGCGACTCTTTTTTCATTTCTAGTGTGACCCGCAGGTTGTGCGCCCCTACCAGAATAAGATACCAGTGACGATGATGCAACAGCTGATCCCGAAGGTCGTGCTACGCCACCTGCGCCCCTTCATGGGCATTCTCTCATCATATGTCCGGTCATACCGCACCAAAAACAAACATTTGTTCCCATTCGACATACGCCCATATGATGCTTTCCGCATCGATTACATAGCTCTCGAGAAGGTCTCGATTGGCTCATGTTCCCTTGCCCATGATAACCCACTGATCGCGAACTATGACCCTCACTTCTTTGCCCAAATTGACTATCTCTGAACCCCTGATGCTGTGGTGGAGCACTAGCTGCAAAATAAGAAAATAATGGCCTAGGTGGTCTAGCAGAAAATTGAGGTCTAAAACCTCCCTGTGGTGCCATAAACTGCCCTGTAGATCTGGCCCTCTTAGAAGATCCACTTTTAAATTCCTGTGTTCTTTTTCTTTGCCTCTGATCTTCCATTTTCTGTGCAAATGCTTGGATCCTATCTATATCCATGTCTTTATTTAATGCAGCAATAGTGTAATCCCTAACCAAATACGGATTCAATCCATCCACATACTGATGAACTCTGTCATCCATAGTAGCTATAATATTAGGAGCATATCTGGACAAAGAATTAAATCGAAGACTATACTCCCTCACACTTGTATTACCCTATCGAAGATTTAAGAACTGATCCGCATGGTCCTGATGAGTCTCATATGGAAGATAATGATCAATAAATGCCTCTTTGAACTCTTTCCAAGTAGCTGGGGGTGCATCAATGCCCCTTGATCCTTTCCAGTCTTCATACCAATATATATACCCATATAGCCTCACCTTTGAATCTATACGCGGCTAACTCCACTGTCTCTCTGCCCGATACATACATCACCTCTAGGGCCCTTTGGATCTGATCAATAAAGTCCTGCAGATCTTCATTAAGATCGGATCCGGTAAAAGTAGGTGGATCTATCTTAATAAAATCTTGCGTCCGAAGACTAGCTGCCCTATAAGTACCGCTAGAACCCGCGGCAGGAATAGCTTGCCCTTGGACTTGACCGGCACCAATCCGGGTCAACAGTTGTACTGCATCCCTCATATCCTGATCAGCAACATTAACAAGTGGTTCTGTGAATGTGGTTCGCCTCCCACTTATTTCATCTGGAGTGGAAGACATTTCAGATACCCACTCAGCTTGAGCTTCACTCTGATTAACTTGTACAGGTGGTGACTTACTAGTCCCTTCTCCGGCAGCCACATCTACCTGCTCGCTGGTATTCTTACTTCCGGTATCCGGCATTCTTACAATAATAAGAGAAACAAATGGATTCAGTGGTCAACTATGACTTCATTTGCTATATAAGCTCTATGGCACGATCTATGATCTGAAGGAAAGAAACAATTTCCTAAATGTCCATAGCCTCCTGTTTATAGATGTGGTGCACAACACATCGATAAATAAGACTCTACGTAGACACGGCTTTGTAGACTCACTAGGACGAACCGCTCTGATACCACTTTTATCATGACCCAAAATCCCATCGGGCCGGACTGGACCCAAAGCCAAGAAGGCCCGGGAGAACCCGTTCAAATACCTGTACTTTCACTTACATGTCACCAAAAATTTGGACAACACTTCGTTGCATATAGAAGGGTCTAATTACCTGTATCAGCACAACACGCACAAATATATATATATGTAATACTTGGCCGTCGGGGCCACCATCTATACAAATATAACATCACTATATAAACTTCCATGACTTTACCCTTCTTTATGTCTACAAAGCCTCTAGGATATATATGACATAACTAGGGTCGGGACAAACCTCCCGCCCACACATGACTCCTGTACAATAACAAAACATAAGGAACCGACTCGGAAAGCTCCGAAGCAAACTGGAGCTCACCAATAATAGCTGTATGACCTGGCTCCTATCTATGTTGTGTATGAGCTGAAGCACCTGTGCCTGCAGCATGAAATGCAGGTCCCCCATGAGGGACGTCAGTACGAAATATGTACTGAGTATGTAAAGCTGTAAATAATCATATGTGATATGGGGGATCAAGAAAATCATACACAAGTGAATAAATTATAATAGAAGTGAACCACACTTCATAAATACTTTTAGGATCATGTACATTATCATTAATCTGAATTGGGTTCTTGAATTCAAACACATTTGTGGAACGGTATACATTCGTTCATTTCATTCTTTACAATTATCATTCGCCATTACCTCCTCCTCCCGAACCTCCAACCACCTAACAATAATCAATATTGTACCGTACTGTGACCATTAGGCTGCCCCCAGTACATATCAACTGTAATCATATCAAGTATCGGGATCGGACCATGCTAGGTTTAAGCCCCTGGGCTACCACCCACACGTATATAAACTAACACACATAAGAGATCTTTCCAATAACTTAGTTCAAAAGATTTTGAGATTATTACATTAGTGTTCATGCCAATATAGTACCTTTGGAACAATGATACATCAATAGGAACCAAGTAATAGACCTTCTATACAATAACGATGTAATAAAGACTCATTGGTACATCAACAATGTGTTTCAAAATCATCAATATCACAACAATGAAATAGGAGCCTTTTGATATATCAATGAAACTTTTTGACACTTTATAGAATGGAAACAACTTCATTGGTAACGTAGAACAATACATGTTTTTTTGGACAACCTCGGAATCTTACTTGATGGAACATTGGTGTTTTCATGCCAAAGAACATTGTTAGAGTATGCTTTACATACCTCGTTGTATATTCGGATAGAAATTCAACACAACTTCCCGCCTTTACAAATTACTTATCTACAATGAAATGTTTGGCATCTAGTATTAGCAACCCAACACCACAATTCTCTTCCATAATTCCATACAACCAATATTTGCAAAGCATTCCAAAAACCAACTTGAACAGTAGGTTTATGTGTATATATATATATATAATCATCATTTCAATACCACATCATCACACCAAATCCCTTCACAATTCAACATAATCCAACCATGCACAAGAATAATCCAACATCATTTCCAATCATCTTTCAACAACAATCAAATAACATACTTCTTATGCTCACATGCATATATATACATATCCATATAAATAACACCAACATAATTTACATCCTTACCATAAAATGGCCCTTTTGATTTCAAAGTCTTGTTGGCACAAATAAGGGGTGCTTCTCGAAGCCCTGGAGACGGTGAACACAACTACGGAATCAATTTGGATTTTCTACGGTTGAATCACAGGATAATTGGAGTTTAAATTAGGCTAGGGTTTCTTATTCTTCAATAATTTGGATGATAAATGATGGACATGAGGCTAAGTATATGTATATAATGACCAATTTTCGTCCATGAGGTGATGGAAAATGACCATATTGCCCTTAAAATTTAAGTAAATCTGAATCTGTCCATGGTGGACTGTTTTGATAGGCTAAAGTAAATCGACCATAACTCTTTTCACCAATAATGGATTTAGGTGAAACCAATTGCATTAGAAACAAGACTCTCGGTACTTCTCATCTATATATAGCAGCTCACACAGTTCATTTTTTACAAGGAGTTATGATCGTTTAAATTCGGCCCAAAAATCTGTTTGGCTGCAGTACTTTTTTCTGCACATTTACTGTTCATTGCGTCCACCGTTTTCAAGTTTCAAACATGCTTGCTTATATCCGATACTCATCTGTTTTCAGAAATCTTTATATAGTTGGAAATCTAACTCGATAAACTTCACATAGAAACTTCGACGAGCAAATTTTGGTATAAATAAAGTTGATTCCTATACACATATAATCAAACTATACCCTTGAAACCATCTCAAAATAATCAATACTCATACTTAAACTCATATATACCTAACTTATGATCAATACATATACTCCAACACATATAACCATGGCTAATGGACGTAATTAAGTACGGGGTGTTACAAGAATCAACCCAAGATGTAGAAGATGAACCCTATGGATCAACAACAACAATGGCCAGGGGCATACCTGAGAGTGTTTCGGGCACCTCTAGAGTAGTTTGAGATTGAGGTTCAATTGGTGGAGGTTTGTGCACCCTCAACTCAAACTTTGTATCATCCCGTATTTTATCATGGTTCTACTTTATTGAATCCACCACTTTATCATCTAACCTACTAAAAATAAGCACTTTAGCAAGTTTACACAACTTGGTCACTAGGCATGAAAATGAAAATGATGTTGCTGGCTTTGTGGCCGTCATATATATTTTATCTATAATGACTTGTCCAAAGTTCACTCTTGACGTCACCATTAAACTAGTGATCATTCAACAGAAGGTCAATTCTTCTTGAATCATATCACCAATAAGATAATTAGAAAAAATCAGCATACCAATACAAAAGATCAATAAATACATCTAATACATATTAATCCAAAAATGACTCATCAATCTCTAACTCATCTTTCACCTTTCATTCGTCCTCCAAGAAAGATACATGGTTTGTAACCTGATTTTCACAGCCCTTACAATCATTGACTTCAAAGTCAAATTCCTACAGTAGTAATACACACCTAATCAACTAAGGTTTGCCATATTTCTTTTCCATGAGATATCTCAAGGCAACATGATCAGTGTGTGCAATAATACTTGTGCCATGTATGTATGCACAAAACTTCTCAAAGCTATTGACAACTTTAAGTAATTTTTTTGGAATGGTATAGATCTTCTATGACCCATTTAATGCTTTGCTAGCATAATAAATAGGATAAAAAAGCTTCTCTTGCTTCTTTAAAAAAAAACTCCAAGTGCTACCCCACTCACATCACACATCACTTCAAAAGGTTATAGACCAATCAAGAGAAATAATAATGAGGGCTAATACTCTATACGGTACTCAAATGCTTTCGAACAGTCACCATAAAAAACAAACTTATCTTCATTCTCCAACAATTTGTACAATCGATTAGCAATTTTTAAGAAGTCCTTAATGAACCTCCGATAAAACTTGTGTGGCCTAGAAAACCTCTAACTCCTTTCAACGAGATTAGTGGAGAGAGTTTTTAATCACCTCTATCTTATCTCGATCCACTTTAATACTTTACGTTAAAATATTATTCCCCAAAATGATTCCTTCCTTAACCATAAAGTGACATTTTTCCCAATTAAGCTCTATAATAAATTCATCACATCTTTGCAGGGCATTACTGAGATTTGCCAAGTCATCTTCAAAAGCATCACCTACTATAAAGAAGTCATCCATAAACGCATCCAAAGTATTTTATAACATAGCAAAAAAATTGACATCATACACCTTTGGAATTTTGTAGGAGTCTTCAAAACAAAAAGAGCACACACTTGAAGGCAAATATCCCATAGGGGCATGTAAATGTAGTCTTCTCCTGATCTTTGAGCATAATGGATATTTGGTTATAACTCAAATAAAAATTCAAGAATCAATACCAGTATCACCATACAAATCTAAGAAGCATTTGGTCCATTAATGGCATTGGGAAGTGATCCCTAAGAGTTCACAAATTGAGGTTCCTATAATCCATGCAAACTGTCCAACCAGTGACTGATCTTAGTTGAATTAATTCATTCATCTCATTAGCTACCAGAATCATACCTCTTTTCTTTGGGACATACCCCATAAGACTTACCCATGTACTATATGAGATTAAGGTATACAATACCAACATCAAACCATTTGACTATTTCCTTCTTCACTACCTCTTGAAATAGTGGGGTATGTATTCAATGGTGTGCAGTGGTAGGAGACACTCTTCTTCAAACTAAATCTTATGTGTACAAATGCTCAATGGTATTTTGATAATATTTGCAATCGTCTAATCAATTGTCCTTTTGTACTTTCGCAACACAAAAATAAGGGCTTCTATTTTCCATTCTATCAAATCAACAACTATAATCATAGGCTATATTTTATTCTCACCCAAAAAGGTGTAACAAAGATGGCTAAGCAATTCCTTGACCCTCAAAATGGGCAGTTTTTCTATAGATAGTTTTGTTGGAGGAGTTGCCGACTTTTTAGATCTAGGTCAAACTTCTTTGAGGAATAAGAATGCAAACCTATTCCAACCAAAGAACTAATCGTCTCCTCATAATATTCAATGACTTTCCCAAGGAAATTCATCATCACAGCAGCTAAGGTTTCCACAATAAATCTTTCCTTAATAGGTACCTCAACATCAACTTCTTCAACAATATCAATGACAGAGATACCACTCTTGTATCTTGGTTGCTTCATCAATTTACATATATTGAACTTCACCTCCTCATTCATCAACCTGAATTTTAACTCATGGACCTCTATGTCGACTAGCACTCTTTTTGTGGCTAAGAATTATCTACCCAAGATTGTAGGTACTTTGAATCCACTTCACAATCAAGGATCACAAAGTCTGCCAAAAATATAAAGTTCTTATCTCTTACTAACATGTCACACAGTTTATCCAATGCCATTTTGATAAAATTTTCAGCCATCAATAGCTGCATAGTTGTTGATTTGGGGGCTCCCAAGCGCAGCTATTGATAAATAGATAAATTAATTAAATTTATGCTAGCAACCAAATCATATAAGGCCTTTGAAAAGATGACTACACCAATTATGGATGGAATATTAAAAACACTTGGATCTTCCTTCTTTAGAACAAGTGATAATGAAGTAATTGTATTACAATGATAAATATTTTCCTCTGGCTCAAAACGCACCCTTCTTTTTTTGTAAATAAGTCCTTCGTGAACTTATCATATCTTGGCATTTCTAAAATACTTTAATAAATGGAATATTAATCAAAAATTTCTTTAACATAAAAATAAACTTATGAAATTATCATCCACTATTTTCTTTTTTACTATGTGTCAGAATAGAGGAGGAGGCCTAGGTATTTGACTTAGAGGCTTCTCAACCTTTTTTCTTTGCTAAGCGCAACATCATGCTTCACATTGGTAGACTTTTTGGAATCGACTTTTTAGTCATCAATATTTTTTGGCTTTTCAGACTTGACTGAATTCCCCTCAACACAAATATTATCAAACACCTTTTCATAATTAGAGGAGACATCTTCCATCTGTGTCTGAACCATCAATTGTGGTTCAGGTAAAACTTTACTACTCTTTTTGTTGATAACTATGAAACTTCTATCATTCCTAGGATTTCGAATAGTATAACTTGGTGGAGTACCACTCTTCTGTTGATTAAAGTTGCAAATAACTGTTTGATTTGATGCTCTAACTATTAAATGGAAGTAGAGTGTTAATCCACAAGTTGACTCATAAAACATATTTCACTCCTTATATCTTTCATATTTGATTTAGTGGATTTCACTCTTTGTAGCACTTTAGCAAACATGTCTTCCATCATGAAGGTTCCTAAATCATTACTGGATCTATCCCAAATTCCATGAAGTACAAACAAACCACCTCTATCATTCTTACTCTTCCATTTTCCTTGATCATGATACTTGTAACCATCCTTGTCATAGTAATTTTTCCTTTGATAGTTTCGACCTTTGTTTCCTTGGCCATTGGTCTAAAAAACCCCGTCTGTTTAATCAACTGATTTGCCTCTTCCTTAGAGTCAAACTCATATGCTTTCCTTTATGAACCAATAAATTTAACTTTTTATACACCCATCTTCTAACAAATGCTTTGTAAGAAAGTCGATATGCATCTTAATGTGAGCTATATCTTAGTTATGCTTTTTGTCCCTTTGGTGTTGCTCGACCAATATACCCAAAGTATAAGTACTGCTTACCATCTCAATATCCCTGGTATGTCAAGATCTATTTTCTTAGTTAGCATATCCAATATCACTACTACATCTGCAAAAGTGCTTCCATTAAAGCTCCCCCAACTGTATTTTCAACTGTTGGTTTGGAATTTGAGTTTAGAGACCTATGGAATATCTCCATCAAGTGTTCATCTGTCAACATATGACTAGGGCATTGGGTTAACTTCTTCTTGAACCTAAGTCATGTCTCATTTTATGCTTTATTTATTTAATGTCTAAAATTACTAATTTTATCTCTCACCTATAACATCCTAGAGGGCGGAAAGGAATTTTCTAGGAAAACTTCTTCCGATTACCTCTAATTTGTAATAGAATTGGCTGTCAATTTGGTCAACCATAATATTTCCTCCCTTTACAATGACAATGGAAAAAATCTCAATCGAATGGTGTTATAACTAACTCCTTAATAATCAAAGGTCTTCCAGATCCTTATGAAGTTCCTCAAGTGCATATTTGGATCATCACCGACTATCCTTCTGAATAAACCTTTGAGATTCAACAAGTAGATCATGGTTCTAGTGATCTTAACTCCTTAACAATCAAAGGTCTTTCAGGTCCTTATGAAGTTCCTCAAGTGCATATTTGGATTATCACTGACCATCCTTCTAAATAAAACTTTGAGATTCCACAACTAGATTATGGTTCTAGTGATCTTAAACTTTGTTCCAGGGTCTAGTGGCAGTAGAACAATGGCCCCAGTAGCACCAAACCTATCTAAGTTGGCCTTACCTTTATTATCACTTGAAGTTCATAATAGTTTATTATCGATCTCTGGCCCGTTGTCGTTGATTTTGGACGGCTGGGTCGACATTGTCAACATGCTGCTCATTGAAATCTCCATCAAAATCCTCATCACTCTTATTCCCAAGTCCTTTAGATTAGGTTGATTCAGTTGATTTACTACGAGCTTCTAAAGCCCTATGGCTTTACACTATTGTGTATCCATATTCTGTCTCAAAGTCCTTCCAAGCTTAGGGTAGTAAAGTAATAATGGTTCTCTCGAGATTTAGGTACTTGGTATACATAAGTCAGTACCCTTAAATTACAAAAAACAACAAAAAAAGTAAAATTAGGAAATATGATTCAGAGTCAAGTAACACAATAACTCAATAGACAATCATATTCCCCGACAATGGTACCAAAATTTGATACACTCAAACTACATCTCCCTTAATAACTATAAGCATTCATTGCCAAATATATAATTGAAAAAGGGTTGGGGTCCATTCCCATGGGAAATATGGTGAACAATAAGTCATTTACGATTTCAGTAACTATTATTCTACCATTGCATTAAAATTGGATTTTTTTACAAAAAGTGATTTTGAATCAATAATTGATTTGTTATAACTAATCAACCAAACTTAAATTAATGAAATATGAATAAATGGTGAATTAAACTAGGACTTTGTTTACCATGGCTTTAGAACATTTTTGGGTTACTATCAATAGTGAAACCTTTTCACACAAGAAATGCAAGGCGGTTGAATTCAAATATATGTATAAATATTCTTCAACCTAATTAAATATTTTTCAATTAATTCTTTCAAATGTAAATCCCACCGCGCCGAAGAAAGACTCGAAGAATCTGCTAAATCATTGATTTTACTTTCTGAGAAGCTTCTGCAAGGTGTCACGCTATCAAAACCTCAATATACTTATCAAAATGAGAACAATGATACCCATATTGCATTATTGTGCCTCGGGTTCAAAATTACGTAAAAATCCCATGTGGGGCTCATTTACCAAATCACACATTTGAAACCAACACAACACCCCTATATGCTCAAGGAACATTTACCCAAAAAAATGGCTGAACTCCGAGCTATTATGGTACTAAAATCCAGTCACCAAGCTTTAGGTATTTTTAGCAAAACTATGGAGAAATCTACCATGAATATAATGGAATATTGCTATAAATTAAATGGGAAACCACATAAATTAATAATACTAAAGCTCCACAAACACCCACAATTGATTCTCCTAATATTTCCAATGTTTTAGGGTTTAAGTTTCTATAGAATGGATGAAAATGATGAAAAATCAGGCTAAGTGGGTATTTATACCCTTCCTAGGTGCACAGTATCGCATAGGAAAACTTCGGTTCACTTAAGGGATACTTGTTCTCTAGCACACATGCCAATTACATGATCAGTAGATTGCTTAAGCGTTATCTATCTTCCTAAGCCAATGTTGCATAAGCGATACTATTATCACCTACGCGATAGCCCGCCACTGCCAAGCCATTCGCTTAATCGACAAAATGAGTAACTTAAGAGATACTTTCTGGGGTTTGCCAAATTTCTTAGGCAATAAAAGGCATCACTTAAGCGATGAAAGGAATTGTTTAAGTGATGCACCAACACCAGCTGAGACTTGGTGAAATTCAAAGTCTCCGCCAACCCCTCAAGACTCTCTCAGAATTCTGTATATGGAAAAAGACTATGATACCCTATCAAATTTGATGTTCTAGACACAAAGGCATAGTAAAAATTTCCATATGAGGTCATTATAATGAAAAGTGGGTCCCACACCCTTTTTTTTTTCTTAACTTTTGGCCAATAGACTGAAATGAGTTAGGGAGCCTCAAGAGCCAAACCAGGTGTCCGCCTAACCAAAAATCGATGATCTGGAGCCATTGGAATAGTCAAAACTAGCATATGAGGTCTATTGGCTAAAGTTTCTGTCCAACAACCAATTTGAACTAGCAAAGGCTTCAAAAAAGGGAAATTTCAATAAAATCCAAATAAACTACCCGGTTACCAAACTGTTAGCTCCAGCAAGTCATAAATATCTTATGCGAGCTATAGTAAAGATCTAAACGGAAAAAATGAGTGGAAATATATAAAATGACCTGAAGGGTCATTAAAATATCCACTACTAAAAGAACTTTCATCTGTGAAAGTAAAGGATTAGGATGTACCTGAAGCCTCAAACAAGTAAGGATACTGGGTTCGTATCTCTCTCTCGACCTCCTAAGTAGCCTCCTCTACTGGGCGGTGCTCCCATTGAACCTTAACTACTGGAATCTCTCTAGTGCACAACCGTTTGACATGACTAGACAAAATGTGAACAAGCTCCTCCACAAAGTTCAAATGCTCATCACACTGAAATGAGTCCCATCTAAGCACATAAGATAGGTCAGGAATATATCACCACAACAAAGAAACATGGAAAATCATATGGACAGTAGTATAATCTAGGGGTAAAGCTAGCTCATAAGTTATCTCACCAATTGTGCAAGGAATCTCAAATGGTCCAATATATCTGGGGATGAGCTTGCCTTTCCCCTCGAACCTCATCACATCCTTCTAGGGTGATACAAGAACGAATACCCAATCACCAACTCCAAATCTCAAGGCACGAAGTCTATGATATTCATAAGCGTTCTGCCTACTCTAAGCTTCTCTAAACCTATCCTGAATCACCCTGACTCTATCCAACGACTCCTAAAGCAAGTCAGTACCACGGGGTCTAATCTCAGAAGTCTTTAACCATCTAATCAAGGAATGATATTTACTACCATATAAAGACTCAAAAGGTGCCATAACTATTATTATAGGAAAACTCTGCCAAGGCTAAGTGTTTCTCCCATTGACCTCCAAAATCCTTTACATAGGATCGAAACATATCCTCTAGAACCTAAATAGTTAGCCCTAACTACCCATCGGTCTGACGATGAAAGGTTATATTAAGATACACCTAAGAACCCAACTCCTCATGGATTGCTCTTCAAAATCTTGAACTGAACATTGAGCCCATATCTAAAATGATTGATATAGGCACACCATGCAAAAGGACTATCTCACTACCATAGATGCGGGTTAAACTCTTTCCCCTAAAGGACATCTGTATAGGAATGAAATGTGCCGAATTGGTCAACCAATCCATAGTGACACAAATACCATTAGAACCATGGGAAGTACTAGAAAAACCATTAATAATGTCCATGGCAATCCACTCCCATTTCTACTCGAGAATGGGAAACCTCTGAATCTAACCACTAGGTTATTGATGCTCAACTTTCACGTGCTAACAACTTAGGTAAAAAGCGGTAAAGTTTTCCACATCCCTCTTCATACCACTCGACTAATAATGTTGTCTCAAGTCTCTATAAATCTTTGCTGTAATTGGGTGAATAGAAAATTTAAAGCTTTGAGCCTCACACAAAATTGATTTAATTAAGTCATCAAATCTTAGAACACAAATAAGGCTATCTAATCTCAAAACATCCCTAGAATCTATGGTAGCCCTTTTGGACTCAACACTCAACACCTGATCATAGATGATGCAAAGTCTCTTATCCTTAAACTGGTGATCTTGAATCTGCTCAAATAGCAAGGACTTCACCTCAACACTAGCAAAAATCCTCCTAGGGCTTGAAATAACAAGTCATACCATCAAGTTGGCTAAGGACTAAATTTCCCGTGCCAATGGCCTCTGAGAAATTAAAGTACAAGCCAAGTTATCTATACTTACTAATTTTTGGCTTAAAGCATCTACTAAAATATTTGCCTTTCCTAGATGCTACATGATAGAGATATATAATTCTTATGCAACTCGATCCATCTACACTGCATAGCATTAAGCTCTCTTTGGGTTATGAGATGTAGAAAACTAGGATGACCTGTGAAGATATACCAAAGCACAACATAAAGATAATGCCTCCAAATCTTAATCGTAAAATTACTGCCACAAATTCCAAATCATGAGTGGGGTAGTTGAGCTCGCACGCCTTTAATTGCCTCGATGCATAAACAATAACAAGACCCTGCTACATCAATACACAAACAAAACCAATACCAGAGGCATCACAATAAATGGTGAATTCCTCACCATCAACAAGAAGGGCTAAATTAGGAGCCGAAGTGAGAAACCTCTTGAGCTTTCCAAAGCTTGTATCACACTCCTTTGACTATAAAAAATTAAACTCCTTCCAAGTTAATCTGGTCATCGGTACTGCTATAGTAGCAAAACATTCAATGAACCACCTATAATTACTGGCCAAACAAATAAAGCTACGGACCTCAGTCAGAAATGTAGGCCTGGCCCAATCATTAATAGCCTTAATCTTTGGCGGGTCTACCATAATCCCATCCTTAGACACCACATACACAATGAATATCACTGACTTAAGCCAAAACACACACTTAGAGAATTTGGAAAAAAGCACATGACCTCTTAGAGTCTAGATCTCAATCTTCAAATGAGGCATATTTTCCTCCCTACTCTTCAAATACACAAGGATGTTATCAATGAACACAATCACAAAAGAATAAAAATAAAGCTTGAACACGCGGTTCATAAAATCTATAAATGCAATTAGGATTTTATTCAACCAAAAATACATTAATAGGAACTCATAATGACCAGAACAAGTCCTAAAGGCTCCTTTTGGGATATCCTCAGCTCGAATCCTCAACTGATAGTAACCGAACCTCAAATCAATCTTAGAGAATAACTTTACCCCCTGAAGCTGGTCAAACTAATCATAAATGTAGGACACAGAATAATGATTCTTCACCGTCACCTTATAAAGCTTTCTATGATCAATACACATATGCATGGAGCCATTTTTTTCTTCACAAGCAAAACAGAAGTTCGCTAAGATGACACACTTTGTCTAGTAAAACCTTTACTAAGAAGATCTTGAAGTTAGAAATTATGGTAAGGTGCCTAAGAAATAGGTCGGGTGGGAAACTCAAGATCAATAACAAACTCAATACCACACTCAAGAGGAAGGACAAGTAGATCGGTAGGGAAAATATTAGGAAATTCATGAACTAAAAGAACAAAGTCAAGAGACATACTCTCCACACTAACATCACAAATATAAGTGAGATAAGACTCCCAACCCCTCAAAATAAGCCTCTTAGAGAACATACAAGAAATAATCCCTATTACCTCATGGCTAACATCCTCCTACCACAAGATCAGGGGAATACAAGGTATGGATAAGGTAATGATCTTAGCAAAACAATCCAGGATTGTATGATAGTGGGTTAACATTTCATACCCAGAATCACATTAAAATCCACCATGTCTAATATAATAAGATTAGCATGAGTATCAAACTCTCAAACAATCATAACACATAATATGAAAACCCGATCAACTACTACAAAATCACCTATGGGTGTAGATACACCTAATGGCATGGATAATAAATCCAAAGATTACTCTAATCATGGAGTATAATGAGAACACACATAAGAATAAGTAGATCTTAGATAAAACAGAGCAAAAACTGACTGACGACACACCAAAATCATACATGCAATAATAACTTTTTAAGACCGAGCCTCGGGTCTAATAGGTATTGTATGTAACTGTCCACGCCTGCCATCTGGCTAGGCTCCTGGATGAGCCCCTGTCCTACTTGCCTGAGAACCTCCATGATCACCTTAGGGACAATCCTATGACCATACATAACACCACTAGTTGGGGGATGAACTTCCTTGATAGGTGGAACACTCTGAGCCGAAGGAAAAATTGCTTCATGGATGGGGAACTCTCTCGAGAAATGACCAAAAGTTCCACAACCATAATATACCCTAGGCATTGATCCAAAACCACAAGATCTACCAAACTAAAAAGAACCATCACAACTAGAATATCTAGAATATGAACCCCTTAAAGACAAATCATGACCTTAGCCAGGAAAGTCACTGAAGCTAGACTGGCCTCTATCGATATTCTAAAGTGCAACTTGAATAGGTCTACTAGACTGGCCTTGATGTTGAAACAGCTGATGCTGAGGGTAACTTCCCTGAGAACCACTACTTTTGAACCAAGAGCTACTACAGCTACACTAAAGCTACCTTGATAATAAGACCAATGATCATTGCTCCTATGGGCCTCACTACGCATCTCCTCTATAAGCTGAACATGATAAAAAATCTCAACAAAAGACCTACCCACAAAAACTAATCTCTTTGTAGACATGCAAAGAGGAAGTCTCAATCCTCAAACAAATCAATGTAACCTCTTATACTCAGTAGTCAGACTAGAAGTAGCATGCCTAGATAACTCATGAAATCGAGTGTTATACTTCCAAAAAATCATGAAGCCCTACTCTAATCTCGACAACTAATCCCTCAAATAATCCCTATGACTTTGAGGCATGTACTTCTCCAAGAAGATCTTAGAGAATGGGGTCCATGTATGAACTCTCCACCAATGTTGAACGAACAAATCTAACTCAAAAGTAGTGTAATCCACACCATGAGTCTCAACTAGGTCCAAATTACAGAGACTATCCTCCAAATAAATCAAGAACTCATATGCAACCTTGCTTGGTGCACTAGAAAACCAAGGCAAAGCCAATCTTAAGATTCTACCCATCATATTTTTCTCCTCCGCAAACATTGTAGTTTGGGAAACTACCGACTTAGAAACTATCATTATATGAGAGAACTAAACTCTGAGAGCCGTAGGTACAAGCTATGGCCCCACCTTAGTACTACTATAATTTGTAGACTATGCACAATCATACAGTGCATCACAAACCAATCCCAAATAGTTAAACCAAAGCATCCCTGAGCATTGAAGAAGATCTAAATCTCGGTGGAGCCTAGGCTGGTCCCTAGCCTACCGCTGGCTGAGGTGGAAGAATCTCTGGCTAGGGAGCAGGAATAGGGTCTAGTGAATGCCCCCTATCATGGCCCATAATTAGGGAAATATCTTGAGGTTATCCACTACCTCTAGGTCATCCACAAATAGCAAAAGAATCCCTAGGATAGGTCTAAGACCCTCATATCGTGTAGTAGTAGAACATGTCCTCGCTATCTATAAAAAAGTGAAACCTAAAGAATGCTTTAAAAACCCATTCAAACTCTTAGCATGAAATGACTAAAAAAAGTAAAGAACTCTAAAAAATGTCTTATAACCTCCCAAAGATAAGAAATAAATGTCCTCATTCTAATTGGTGGGACTATACCAGACACTTTCTCGTGTACCAACAATACTAATGAAACCTAGGCTCTGATACCAATTTTTCATGACCCAATTTATGAGTCATAATGGCACCTACCTTATCTCGCCTGTTGGTAAGATGAATTATATCCCAAAGCTAGAAGTAATGAGTTAACTTAGTGGAAATGGACTAAAAGAAACAAATATACAATCAAAGACTTAAATAGGAATAATACAGTCATAAAGGTCTAATAAATAGATTGAAAATCAACAACTATCCCAAGACTCAGTAATGTAGGTACAAGAGCTACTATAACTGAACTAGGAGTATTAAGTAGTAAAATACAATCTATCTCAAAGATGAAATACTAAGCATACATTAATAGAAGAAAAATTAGTAACTTCGACTCTAAGAGGTTACCCAATCTCTGAAATAACACTGCGCAATCGATGAATCAATGTCGGTAACTAGTACTCAAATCCGCATCAAAAGGTATAGAAGTATAGTATGAGTACCAAAAACATGGGTACCCATTAGCAATCATCGGCCAACTAAGCTTATAAATGATATAAATATGATAAATATAAGATAGAATAAGCTAAGTCAAGATTAAAGAGCCAAACCTAGAAATAAGCTTCGACACCACTGTGCTTATATAAATAAATGTAGATAAGAAAATAACATAAAGATTATACCATTATAACTACATGATTGGCCCCTATAAGCAAATAAGTATGAAAAAGTAAATAACCCAACGCAGGTCCCCATAAGCCTGGAGGATATAATCAAGAAAACTAAACAACTGAATAGCCATAAATTTCTAAATTATCATGCCATAACAAAGAATCCATTTTAACTGTATCATCTCATACATAATTCCCAATGCCGGAATTGAGCTGGAACATAATAGTATCATCATCGTTATTATTATTTTTCTGGTTTGAATCGGAACTTATATTATAAAGATCATTACCAAATACCATATGTTAATCAAGATCATTATCAACTACCCTATTTGAATCAGAACTCATATTATAAAGATTATTATACACTATTGGACTTGCACCAAAACTTATATTTATAAACTGTATCAATGAACCATGACACCAAGCCATATCGATAAGCTAACCCAATAGACTATGCCAATACCATATTTAATAAGTCATGCCAATAACCATGCCCATAGGCCATGTCAATAGTCATAATCATAAGTTATTTCAATAATCATATCTATAAGCCACCATTTATATCTATAAGCCATTAATCGTATCTATAAGCCACATCATAAATATGAGTCATAACATATCTAAAAGTCATTAGTCATACCTATAAGAAATATCATATCTATATGCCATATTATATATATAAGCCTTATCATATCTATAAGCCATATCACATATAAAAGCCATATCATATCTATAAGCCATATCCTACCTATAATCCCTATCATATATATAAACCATATCATATCTATAAGCCATATCATTAAACACATTAATATCCATATCATTATGCATGTCAATAGGCGATATTATTAATCATATCCAAAAGTCATATCAGTTACATATACAAGTCATTAATCATATCTAGAAGTCGTATTAATAATCACATGATAAGTCAGTAATCATATTTGAAAGCTATATTAATAATCACGTGTATAAGTCATTAGTTATATCCGAAATCCATATTAATAATCGCATGTATATGTCATAATTCATATCCGAAAGTCATATCATGTAATGCATAAATATGTATATATATAAGCCACATCATTAGCTATATTTATAAATATATCCTTACTCATGTATATAGGCAATATCCTTAGGATACACGAAATTAGATTAATCCTTCATTATCTAACTAACATACTCAATAAATATATTCATCTCCCTCAAGTCCCAACTAAACATTAATAAGGTTATAATATTCTCAAATAAATCTACACAGTTATCACAGTTTGGACCTAAGGTGGGCCGGAGAGGCCCACTTCTAATCCTTAAAATCTATTTTAGGAAACTTCTACCACAAAATAGGATAAGGTATCTAAGTTCATGTCTAGATGTTATGTAAGAAATAATTAGCCCCAAGATAGTAATTCTTCCCAAACATGAACAACTAGGGCAATACTACCTAAAATAAAAGAAAATAAGGCAATTGCCTTAACTTAAGCAACTAAGGATCCACCCTAAATATGGATGACTCGTGCAATTTAACCTAGCTTGAGCAACTAAGACATTCCATTCTAAACTTAAGCCATGAAGCAAAATTCATCTAAGACATAAGCAGCTATGCTAATTTTACCCTCAGCTATGGTTTCAAGATAGCCTAGATAGTCCAACTAGTCCAAATATCTCATTCATATTTATAACACCTAAACACTACGACATATCTAGCATGATATCATAATTATGCTATGAGATAACTCAATCTATGAAAAAGGCAAACCTTGCCTACCTGGGAGCCAAATAAAAGATTGGAGAGTTTGATAATTCACCGAGTTCCTTTTCAACAAAGATTCCTCAATGTGCCACACTATCAAAACCACAATCTACTCATCAAATGAAAACCGTGATACCCATATTGCACTATTATAACTTGGGTCCAAAATTACATAAAAATCCTATGTGGGGCCAATTTATAGAATCACACATTTAAAACCAACACAATGTCCCTCTATGATTAATGAGAATTCTCCCTAAAAAAATAGATAAACTCTGAGCTATAATGGTGCTAAAATTAAGTCACTAATCCTTTAGGGTTTTTTAGAAAAAGTATGGTGAAATATATCATGAATATAATGAAATCTTACCATAAATTAAATAGGAAACGAAGTAAATTAGTGATATAAAAGCTCCATAATCATCCATAATTTATTATCCTAAGAATTTCCCTTTTTGAGGGTTTAAGATTCTGGAGAATGGATTAAAATGGTGATAAATCAAGTTATGTGGGTTTTCATACCTCCCCCAGGTGTACGAGTATCACTCAAGAAAATTTTGGATCAATTAACAAATACTTAATCTCTAGAAAACATGTTGCTCATGCAATTAGTAGATTGCTTACGTAATAACTGGCTTCCCGAGCCAATGTCGTATATGCGACACTAGTATCACTAACGCAATAGCCTTGATACTACCAATCCATTCTATTAAGATATAAAATAAGTCACTTAAGCAATACTTATTGGGTTTCTCCAAATCACTTAGGAGATCAAAGGCATCACTTAAGTGATGCACCAACACCAACTAAGACTTAGAGAAATTCTAAGTCTCTGCCATCCCCTCAAGATTCATCCAGAATCTCATATAGGATAAAGACTATGATACCCTATAAAATTTGATATTACAAACTCAATGGAATAAAAAAGAATTCCATCCAAGGCAATGTAAATGAAAAGTGGTTCCATACCTATTTGCATTTTATCTCAACTTCGAGAAAATAACTAAAAATGAGTCTGGGAGCCTTGAGACCCAAAAAAGGGTCCACCTATCCTATAAACAATATTTCAGATATTTTGGGATAGTCAGAATTAGCATACAAGATTGTTTAACTTGAGTTTTGCTTCGTTATCAAATTCGAACCAATAAAGGCTTTAAAATAGTGAATTACCTCTAAAAATTAAGTGAACTTCTCTATAATCAAACGATAAATTCAAACGAGTCATAAATTACTTGGTAAAACTATAGGAAAGCTCTAAACAACAATAATATGTGAAACTGCAAAAAAGAACCTAAAGGGTCATTACATTTACCAAGATTGTTACCTTGGCAATGCCCGACATTCCTCCAATTATGTGGCAGGGATCTATTAGCTATGAGCCAAGGGGTATTATTTCTTATATTCAGTCTAGGAGACTCATTTCTCAGGGTTTAAAGTCTTAGCTCACTCATATTTGTGATTTTAGTGTGGAGAGTCCATTGCTTGACTCGATACTTATAGTTCATGAGTTTCTTAATATTTACCTACTAATCTACCTGGTCTTTCTCTTGAGTGAGATATTTAGTTTGTTATAGATCTTGAGTTGGGAACCTAACCTATTTCTATGTCACCTTACCTTATGTATCCTGTTGATCTTAATGAGATAAATTCTTAGCCTTAGGATCTTCTTGATAAGGGTTTTATTAGACCGAATGTGTCTCCTTGAGGAACCCATGTGATATTTGTAAAGAAGAAGAATGGTTCTATGCATATGTATATTGATTATTAGCAGTTTAAGAAGGTGAAAAAGAATAATTGATATCCTATGAATCATATTTAAGATTTATTTGACCAGCTTCAGGGAGCAGCGATGTTCTCTAAGATAGATTTGATGTCCAATTTCAATAGGTTGAGGATTTTGGTTGAGGATATACCAAAGACAGTCTTTAGGACCTATTATGGTCATTATGAGTTTCTAGTGATGTCTTTTGAGTTGACTAACACCTCAACCACATTTATGGACTTGATAAACCATATGTTCAGGTCTTATGTGGATTATCTTTTTTATTGTGTTCATCAAAACATCCTTGTGTATTTGAGGAGTAGAGAGGATCATATGTAATATTTAAGGATTGTACTCCAGACTTTGAGAGATCATATTATTTTTTCAAATTCTTTAATTGTGCATTTAGGCTTAAGTCAGTGACATTCTTTAACATATAGAGTCTAAGAATGGGATTATAGTAGATCCTAAAAATATTGAGTCTATTCGTGATTTGGCAAGACCTACATCTTCATTTGAGGTTTGTAGCTTTATTGCTTTTGCTAATTATTATAAGCGGTTTGTTGAGAGTTTAGCCTATATTACAACATTGATTACCAGATTGACTTAGAAGGAGGTTCTTTCTAATTATCTGAGGATTTTGAGTTAAGCTTTGGAAAGCTAAAGTGATTTCTCACTTTAACTCTTATCATGTCTATTCCTGTTGAGGGTGAGGGATACACCATGTATTGTGATACCGCTGGTGTTGGTTTAGGTTATGTATTTATGATGTAGGATAGAGTATTGCTTATGCATTAAGGCAGATGAAGGTGCTCAAATGAAACCATCCCACTCATGATTTGGAGTTGGCGGTGGTTGTTTTCATTCTTAAGATTTGAAAACATGATCTTTAAAACATGCATTGCGAGATTTTCATAGATCATCTTAATGTTAAGCATCTTATAAACTAAAGAGAGATTAATTCTAAGTAACATATATGGATGGAGTTTCTTAAGGATTATGATTCTCTAGAACACTTAATGCTCATGCAATTAGTAGATTGCTTACGTAATATCTGGCTTCCCGAGACAATATCGTATATACGACACTAGTATTACTTACGCAATAGCCTTGCTACTACCAAGCCATTCTCGTAAGCGAGAAAATGAGTAACTTAAGCAATACTTATTGGGTTTCTCCAGATCACTTAGGAGATCAGAGACATAATATAAGTGATGCACCAGCACTAGCAGAGACTTAGAGAAATTCCAAGTCTCTGCCAGCCCCTAAAGATTCATCCAGAATCTCATATAGGCAAAAGACTATGATACCCTCTAAAATTTGATATTCCAAACTCAATGAAATAGAGAAAAATTCCATCCAATGCTATTTAAATGAAAAGTTGTTCCATATCTATTTGCATTTTATCTCAACTTCGAGCAAATAACTAAAAATGAGTCTGGGAGCCTTGAGACCAAAAAAGAATCCACCTAACCTAAAAACAACATTTCAGAGATTTTGGGATAGTCAGAATTAGCATAAAAGATTATTTAACTTGAGTTTTTGTT
Organism: Capsicum pubescens; assembly: GCA_030864215.1. Classification (NCBI taxonomy): domain Eukaryota; kingdom Viridiplantae; phylum Streptophyta; class Magnoliopsida; order Solanales; family Solanaceae; genus Capsicum; species Capsicum pubescens. The sequence goes on along the minus strand of CM061548.1, from coordinate 265,201,732 downwards.
CGTTATCAAATTTGAACCAATAAAGGCTTTAAAATAGTGAATTGCCTCTAAAAATTAAGTGAACTTCTTGATAATCGAATGATCAATTCATAGGAGTCATAAATCACTTGGTAAAACTATAAGAAAGCTCTGAACAACAATAATATGTGAAACTACAAAAAGAACATAAAGGGTCATTGCATTTACTAACACTGTTAACTTAGCTATGCCCGACATTCCTCCAATTATGTGGAAGGGATCTATTAGCTATGATCCAAGGGGTATTATTTCTTATATTCCGTCTAGGAGACTTATTTCTCAGGGTTTAAAGTCTTAGCTCACTCATATTTGTGATTTTAGTGTGGAGAGTCTATTTCTTTACTCGACTCTAATAGTTCATGAGTTTTTTAATATTTACCTACTAATCTACCTGGTCATTCTCTTGAGTGTGATATTTAGTTTGTTATAGATCTTGAGTTGGTAACCTAACCTATTTCTATGTCACCTTACCTTATGTATCCAGTTGAGCTTAATAAGATAAATTCTTAGCCTTAGGATCTGTGCTTGATAAGGGTTTTATTCAACCGAATGTGTCTCCTTGAGGAACCCATGTGATATTTGTAAAGAAGAGGATAGTTCTATGCATATGTATATTGATTATTAGCAGATGAAGAAGGTGAAAAAGAATAATCGGTATCCTATATGAATCATATTGAAGATTTATTTGACCAGCTTCAGGGAGCAACGATGTTCTCTAAGATAGATTTGATGTCCAATTTCAATCGGTTGAGGATTTTGGTTGAGTATATACTAATGACAGTCTTTAGGACCTGTTATAGTCATTATGAGTTTCTAGTGATGTCTTTTGAGTTGACTAACACCTCAACCACATTTATGGACTTGATAAACCATATGTTCAGGTCTTATGTGGATTCCCTTTTTATTGTGTTCATCAACAACATCCTTGTGTATTTGAGGAGTAGAGAGGATCATATGTAATAGTTACGGATTGTACTCCAGACTTTGAGAGATCAATTTTTTTTTTTCAAATTCTTAAATTGTGCATTAAGGCTTAAGTCAGTGACATTCTTTACCTTATAGAGTCTAAGGATGGTATTATGGTAGATCCAACAAATATTGAGTCTATTCATGATTTGGCAAGACCTACATCTTCGTTTGAGGTTTGTAGATTTATTGGTTTGGCTAATTATTACAAGCGGTTTGTTGAGAATTTAGCCTATATTAAAACATTGATTACCAGATTTACTTAGGAGGTTCTTTCTGATTATCTGAGGACTTTGAGTTAAGGTTTGGAAAGCTAAAGTGATTTCTCACTTTAACTCTTATCTTGTCTCTTCCTGTTGAGGATGAGGGATTCACCATGTATTGTGATGCCTCGGTGTTGGTTTAGGTTATGTATTGATGTTGTAGGATAGAGTATTGCTTATGCATTAAGGAAGATGAAGGTGCTCAAATGAAACCACCCCACTCATGATTTGGAGTTGACGGTGGTAGTTTTCATTCTTAAGATTTGAAAACATGATCTTTATGACATGCATTGCGAGATTTCCATAGATCATCTTAATGTTAAGAATCTTATAAGCTAAAGAGAGATTAATTGTAAGTAACGTAGATGGATGGAGTTTCTTAAGTATTATGATTCTCTAGAACACTTAATGCTCATGCAATTAGTAGATTGCTTACATAATATCTGGTTTCCTGAGACAATGTCGTATATGTGACACTAGTATCACTTATGCAATAGCTTTGCTACTACCAAGCCATTCTCGTAAGCGATAAAATGACTCACTTAAGCAATACTTATTGGGTTTCTCCAGATCAGTTAGGAGATCAAAGGCATAACTTAAGTGATGCACCAGCACTAGCTGAGACTTAGAGAAATACCAAGTCTCTGCCAGCCCTTCAAGATTCATCCAGAATCTCATATAGGCAAAATACTATGATACCCTCTAAAATTTGATATTCCAAACTCAATGGAATAGAGAAGAATTCTATCCAAGGCTATTTAAATGAAAAGTGGTTCCATTCCGATTTGTATTTTATCTCAACTTCGAGCAAATAACTAAAAAGGAGCCTGGGAGCCTTGAGACCCCAAAAAAGAGTCCACCTAACCTAAAAACAACATTTTAGAGATTTTGGGATAGTCACAATTAGCATAAAATATTGTTTAAATTAAGATTTTGTTCGTTATCAAATTTGAACCAATAAAGGCTTTAAAATAGTGAATTGCCTCTAAAAATTAAGTGAACTTCTTGATAATCGAACAATCAATTCAAATAAGTCATAAATCACTTGGGAAAACTATAGGAAAGAACTAAACAACAATAATATGTGAAACTACAAAAAGAACCTAAAGGGTCATTACATTTACCAAGACTGTTACCTTAGCCATGCTCGACATTCCCCCAAATATGTGGCAGGGAGCTATTAGCTATGAGCCAAGGGGTATTATTTCTTATATTCTATCTAGGAGACTTATTTCTCAGGGTTTCAAGTCTTCGCTCACTCATATTTGTGATTTTAGTGTGGAGAGTCCATTGCTTGACTCGATTCTTATAGTTCATGAGTTTTTTAATATTTACCTACTAATCTACCTGGTCTTTCTCTTGAGTGTGATATTTAGTTTGTTATAGATCTTGAGTTGGGAACTTAACCTATTTCTATGTCACCTTACCTTATGTATCCTATTGACCTTAATGAGATAAATTCTTAGTCTTAGGATCTTCTTATAAGGGTTTTATTAGTCCGAATGTGTCTCCTTGAGGAACCCATGTGATATTTGTAAAGAAGAAGGATGGTTTTTTGCATATGTATATTGATTATTAGCAGTTAAGAAGGTGACAAAGAATAATCAGTCTCCTATGAATTATATTGAAGATTTATTTGACCAGCTTCTGGGAGAAGCGATGTTCTCTAAGATAGATTTGATGTCCAATTTCAAACGGTTGAGGATTTTGGTTGAGGATATACCAAAGACAGTCTTTAGGACTTGTTATGGTCATTACGAGATTCTAGTGATGTCTTTTGAGTTGACTAACACCTCAACCACATTTATGGACTTGATAAACCATATGTTCAGGTCTTTTGTAGATTCCCTTTTTATTGTGTTCATCAACAACATCCTTGTGTATTTGAGGAGTAAAAAGGATCATATGTAATATTTAAGGATTGTACTCCAGACTTTGAGAGATCATATTTTTTTTCAAATTCTTTAATTGTGAATTTAGGCTTATGTTAGTGACATTGTTTAACATATAGTGTCTAAGGATGGGATTTCGGTAGATCCAATAAATATTATGGCTATTCGTGATTTGGCCAGACCTACATCTTCGTTTGAGGTTTGTAGCTTTATTGGTTTGGCTAATTATTATAAGCGGTTTGTTGAGAGTTTAGCCTATATTACAACATTGATTACCAGATTGACTTAGAAGGAGGTTCTTTCTAATTATCTGAGGATTTTGAGTTACGCTTTGGAAAGCTAAAGTGATTTCTCACTTTAACTCTTATCTTGTCTCTTCCTATTGAGGGTGAGGGATTCACCGTGTATTGTGATGCCTCTGGTGTTGGTTTAGGTTATGTATTAATGATATAGGATAGAGTATTGCTTATGCATTAAGGCAGATGAAGTTGCTCAAATGAAACCACCCCACTTATGATTTGGAGTTGGCGGTGGTAGTTTTCATTCTTAAGATTTGAAAACATGATCTTTATGACATGCATTGCGAGATTTCCATAGATCATCTTAATGTTAAGCATCTTATAAACTAAAGAGAGATTAATTCTAAGTAGCGTAGATGGATGGAGTTTCTTAAGGATTATGATTCTCTAGAACACTTAATGCTCATGCAATTAGTAGATTGCTTACGTAATAGCTGGCTTCCCGAGACAATGTCGTATATGCGACACTAGTATCACTTACGCAATAGCCTTGCTACTACCAAGCCATTCTCGTAAGCGATAAAACAAGTCACTTAAGAAATACTTATTGGGTTTCTCTAGATCATTTAGGAGATCAAAGGCATCACTTAAGTGATGCACCAGCACTAGCTGAGACTTAGAAAAATTCCAAGTCTCTGCCAGCCCCTCAAGATTCATCCAGAATCTTATATAGGCAAAAAACTATGATACCTTCTAAAGTTTGATATTCCAAACACAATGGAATAGAGAAGAATTCCATCCATGGCTATTTAAATGAAAAGTGGTTCCATACCAATTTGCATTTTATCTCAACTTTGAGCAAATAACTAAAAATAAATCTGGGAGCCTTGAGACCCCAAAAAAGGGTCCACCTAACCTAAAAACAGCATTTCAGAGATTTTGGGATAGTCAGAATTAGTATACAAGATTGTTTAAATTGAGTTTTTGTTCGTTATCAAATTTGAACCAATAAAGGCTTTAAAATAGTGAATTGCCTCTAAAAATTAAGTGAACTTCTCGATAATCGAATGATCAATTCAAATGAGTCATAAATCACTTGGGAAAACTATAGGAAAGATCTAAACAACAATAATATGTGAAACTACAAAAATAGCCTAAAGGGTCATTACATTTACCAAGACTATTACCTTAGCCATGCTCGACATTCCCCCAATTATGTTACAGGGATCTATTAGCTAAGAGCCAAGGGGTATTATTTCTTATATTCCATCTAGGATACTTATTTCTAAGGGTTTAAAGTCTTAGCTCACTCATATTTGTGATTTTAGTGTGGAGAGTCCATTGCTTGACTCGATTCTTATAGTTCATGAGTTTCTTAATATTTACCTACTAATCTACCTGGTCTTTCTCTTGAGTTTGATATTTAGTTTGTTATAGATCTTGAGTTGGGAACCTAAACTATTTCTATGTCACCTTACCTTATGTATCCTATTGAGCTTAATGAGATAAATTCTTAGCCTTAAGATCTTCTTGATAAGGGTTTTATTAGACCGAATGTGTCTCCTTAAGGAACTCATGTGATATTTGTAAAGAAGAAGGATGGTTCTGTACATATGTATATTGATTATTAGCAGTTTAAGAAGGTGACAAAGAATAATCGGTATCCTATGAATCATATTGAAGATTTATTTGACCGACTTCAGGGAGCAGCGATGTTCTCTAAGATACATTTGATGTCCAATTTCAATCGGTTGAGGATTTTTGTTTAGGATATACCAAAGACAGACTTTAGGACCTGTTATGGTTATTATGAGTTTCTAGTGATGTCTTTTGAGTTGACTAACACCTCAACCACATTTATGGACTTGATAAACCATATGTTCAGCTCTTATGTGGATTACCTTATTATTGTCTTCATCAACAACATCCTTGTGTATTTGAGGAGTAAAGAGGATCATATGTAATATTTAAGGATTGTACTCCAGAATTTGAGAGATCATATTTTTTTTCAAATTCTTTAATTGTGAATTTAGGCTTAAGTCAGTGACATTCTTTAACATATAGTGTCTAAGGATGGGATTATGGTAGATCTAACAAATATTATGGCTATTCGTGATTTGGCCAGACCTACATCTTCGTTTGAGGTTTGTAGCTTTATTGGTTTGGCTAATTATTATAAGCGGTTTGTTGAGAGTTTTGCCTATATTACAACATTGATTACCATATTGACTTAGAAGGAGGTTCTTTATGATTATATAAGGATTTTGAGTTAAGCTTTGGAAAGCTAAAGTGATTTCTCACTTTAACTCTTATCTTGTCTCTTCCTGTTGAGGGTGAGTGATTCACCGTGTATTATGATGCCTCTGGTGTTGGTTTAGGTTATGTATTGATGATGTAGGATAGAGTATTTCTTATGCATTAAGGCATATGAAGTTGCTCAAATGAAACCACCCCACTCATGATTTGGAGTTGGCGGTGGTAGTTTTTATTCTTAAGATTTGAAAACTTGATCTTTATGACATGCATTGCAAGATTTCCATAGATCATCTTAATGTTAAGCATCTTATAAACTAAGAAGAGATTAATTCTAAGTAGCGTAGATGGATGGAGTTTCTTAAGGATTATGATTCTCTATCTCGTATCATCTGGGCACGGCAAATTTGGTAGTGGATGTCTTGATTTTGAAGGTGATGAGTATGAGTATCTTGTTTTATATTTCAGTTTCTCAAGGTCGTTCGCATGGTACATTTAGTTCTTGTCCAACTTGATGGTGTGACTTGGTATTTAAGACTTTAGGAGGATTCTTGCTAGTGTTGTGAAAAGGTGTTCGCTGTTTGAGTAGATTCAGAGTTATCAATTTGAGGATATGAAACTTTGGATCATCCGTGATCAAGTATTGAGTGGTGAGCCCAAGAGGGCTACCATATATTATAAGGTTATTTTGAGGTTTGATTGTCACATTTGGGTTTTGAGGGTTCATGAATTAATTCATTTGATTTTGTGTGAGGATCCCACCTCAAGATATTTTATACATTAGGGTACAAATAAGATTTATAGGGAATTGAGACAACATTATGGTGTAGTGGTATAAAGAGAGATATGGTAGACTTTGTATCTCATTACCAATGTTGTTGGTTTGTGAAGACCGAGAATCAGTGACCTAGTGGCTTGATTTAGAGGTTGTCCATTTTTGAGTGGAAGTAGGAGCAGATTACAATGGACACTGTAAGTGGTTTGCCTCTTAATTCCTGTGGTTCAACTGGTATTTTGGTCATTATGCATAGGTTGACTAAATCAACATATTTTCTTCTTATTTAGATGTCCTTCAGCACTAAGAGGTTAGCTCATATCTATGTTACTGAGTTTGTCCATTTATATGGTGTGCCTAAATCTATCATTTTTGATCGGTGTTCAGTGTTAACTTCTAGCTTTTAGAGACCTTTTCAAAAAGATTTAGGTACTTATATTGATCTTAGTACAACCTTTTATTCTCAAACCAATGGGCAGTCAGAGCGGAATATTTAGGTTCTTGAGGATATGCTCTAAGACTATTTTATGGATTTTGGAGGTTAGTGGGAGCAACATTTAGCTATGGTAGAGTTCGTTTATAATAATAGTTACCATTCAAGTATTAAGATGGAGCCTTTTGAGGCTTTTTAAGGTAGGAGATGTCGTTCATCGATTGGATAGTTTAAGACTTTTGAGATTAGACATTGTTATACTAACTTTCATTAGGAGTCATTGGATTAAGGCAGGGTGATTCAAGTTAGGTTGAGGGAAACTCAGAGTAGGCAGAAGCCTTATGTAGGTTATAGACTTTGTACCTTGCGATTTGGAGTTTGTGATTGGGTATTCTTTCAAGAATCGCCTATTAAGGGTATGATGAGGTTCAGGAGGAAAGAAAAGCTTGCCCTAAATATATTAAACCCTTTGATATTCTTCACATAGTTGGTAAGGTGGCTTATTAGTTAGCCTTACCCTAAAATTTTGTTGTTGTCCATCCGGTCTTCCATGTTTCTATGTTGAGGAAATATATTCTTGACCTTTCTGATGTGCGTAGATGGGACTTAGTTCAATTGGATAAGCGATTGACCTTTGTTGATGAACCGTGCTTATATTGGGGTGTAATGTTAGGCGGTTGTGTACTACAAAGATTCTAGTAGTTAAGGTGTAACACCCTATATTCCGCGTGTATTAGTTCTACTTATGTGGTACTTGATATGGACTTATAGGGTAGGTAATGGGCTCGGATATCCTATGTGATTGGTGACGGTAAGATAGGTTTGGAGGAGTTCCCACATGTACTGAAATGTGGTATGATTAAGTTACCTTCGATGAGAGAATATAAGCTTGGGCCCTTAAATAGGTATTTGAATCTAAAGGATGAAGTGACCAAGTTTTAAGTTTAACTATAAGCATTTTGATCTTAAAATGGAACAAAATATTGAGGTGCCTTCTTAACTTATTTTAAGCTAGTAGGTGAATCACCTACTTTGACCTTTTGACCAACTTAAAAACTAAGTAGGTGAATCACCTATTAAGGATCCCTTGACCAACTTATTGGCCCAAATACACTACCACCTACTTAAGTTAATTCTGGCCCAAATTAAATAAGAGAAAATGAGGAGAACGGGCAGCCAAGGCCCAACAGTTTTTAATCCACAAAGGCCCAATATAATGGGAAAGTAGGTGCATCACCTACTTGATAAATTATGGCCCAAAAATGACCAAGAAAGTCGGCCAAGAGCAGCTCCTTTTAAAGGGATTAAAACTAGCCCTTATAGCTCATTTTAACTAGCCAAAAAAAAACAACTTTCAAGATTTTCTCTCTTGTTCTCTCTTAGCTATGCAGCAGCCCTAAAATTCCACTAGGGTTCTTTGGAAACCTTCCTTCCAAGTTAAAGGTAAGTGAACAAATCATGAGCACATCTTAAGAATACTATAAGGATTATGTTCTCCATGATTAAACTAGAAGATATCCTTTTTAAGTTTGGCAGTCCCTTTATCCTTGATTATTAAGAGATTTTTCTCTTGACTTTTGGTTTGTGAGCAAAGGGATTAAGATATTGATACATTAAGGGAATAAACTACCATCGAAATTTAGGTATGGCTACTGTCCATTTTTTTCCTTTCCCTATATACGTGTGTTGGTTGAGGATTGTGTATATGTTGTTGTTAAGAACTCAAGGGATGGTGAGTTCAATTTCTGGTTGCCATATTAAGGGGTATTTGGGGCTGTTTTGGATCGGTTTTATTTATGTATGTTGGGGGCTTCTTGGTTGACGCTGGGGGAATGGTGTGAATAATTTCCACTGGAAGGTAGAAGAAGAGTATAATGGTACACCACCAAATTGAATGTCGCTTAAGTTTACTGCCCATATCACTTGATATGCTGTTTTGAGAGTACAATAATGATGAAACTGTTAAGGGGATCTTATAAGAAGTTACATCATGTGTGAATGTAATTGTAGAAGAACGAGGTTGAGAGAACACCCTTGGATTAGTTGATTATGGATTACTGCCCGGTTACTATTTTAGTAAGTTTAAATGGTGTGAATATGTTAATTAGCTACTAATACTAGTCTTATGCTATTGTAGATTAGTAATCTAAAAGGAAAGACGTTAAGTGAAAGTGTGATCAGTTGTGCAGTAAGGTATGTATAGTTCATCGATCCTACTCTTTGGCATGAATCTAACTCCTTGTTACAAAGTAAGCTTCCTAAGCATTCTTCCTTTCAAGTTATACATAAATACAACGTACAACCCCCAAGGTGGTTAACAATCTTATTCTAACTTGTCGGGTTGTTAAAGTACCTAAAGATGTGTTTGTTACTAGATCTGTCCATTTCCTTTCTAAATACTAGTATGATATGGGTGCTTTCAGAAATAAGCCTTATGAGTTGTTCTCTTAGTTAACATGACCCATGATGTTAGCTAAGCTCCTATGTGTTGTATTTCTATTATTTCTGTATTCGACCTCATTGCTATTGCATCTAGTGCATATTTGCACACCTTTTGCTACTGGTCCAAAGTTCCAAATCTAATACATGACCACCAAAACAACTTTAAAAATAAAAAGAGTGATCTGAAGTGAGTGTATATCTTTTGGGTGGTATCCCAGGGGTGGAAGAAACACCTAGCATGGGTCGATCCCAATATTACGGGTGGTATCCCAGGGGCAAAAGGAAAGCCTAGCATGGGTCGATCTCGATTTGTATACTTATGAGGAATGTATCCCAGGGGTTAAAATGCTTAGCATGGGTCATCCTCTTTTACCACTGATCAGCTGGCCATTTGTATTATGACTTATAATCTTATAAAGTAAAGAAGAATAAAGCAAAGTAAAGGATGTAATGTACATGATCCCATAAGCATAAGCAAAGTTGGTATTCTATCCTTATCTTTATAGTCATAAATTGATAACTAATTTTGAGATCTTGTCTTATTTATAGTCATTTCATCCCATACATACTCAGTACACTCTTTGTATTGGCACCCTTCGTGTGGAACACTATGTTTCATGCCGCAGGTACAGGTACTCTAGCTAGTATACCACCCCAGTAGAAGCACAGGACATCCAGCTGCTATTGGTGAGCTCCAAGTTGATTCGGAGCTTTTCGAGTCTGTTATTTATATTTTGGTATTGTGTAATAGTTATGAGAAAGGTGGGGGTTTGTCCTGACCTTAACTAAGTGTCCAGGTGTCTTTTAGAGGCTTTGTAGACTATGTGAAAAGTGTTGTCGTATTGTGTTCTTTTAACGTTGTGGACTCAACGGAAAAGTCTTGTATATGTAGTTTTGGACTTACTTATGTGGTTTGTTTTGTCAATGCATCTTATCCATACTAGCAGAAGCTTTGAATTCCATAATTATATGCATGAAAAGTACACGGTTAAGAGTTGGTTCTCCCAAAATGGGTGCCTGTCCGCCCCAATGGAATTGAAGGCGTGACAAAAATTGGTATCAGAGCGGGTCATCCTAGGGAGTTGTTTGCAAAGTCGTGTCTATGTAGAGTCTTGCTTATAGGTGTGTTGTGCACCACATCTCTAAGTAGGAGGCTACGAGTCATTTAGGAGTTTTTTATTTTTCTTCATTTCTTAGATCATGCGATAGAGCCAATAATGTAGGTTGACTTGTATTTAACCTTAAATATGTTTTTTTTTCAATATAGTAATAATGCCAATTACAAGAAGGAGTAAAAGTAAGAAGAGTAAACAAGTAGATATGGCTGCCAGAGAAGGGACAAGTAAATCATCACCTAGATATGCTGATCAAAGTGAGGCCCAAGATGAGTTTGCATCACAGACTTCTTCTACTCCTCCATCTACAGAAGTGCTAAAGAAGAGGGAAGTACCCCCAGAGTCATTTATTAATGCTACTGAGCAAGATTTGAGGAATGCGGTGCAATTATTAACATGTATTGTTGCTGGACAAGGTCAAGGACAAACTGGTCCAACTATGGGTTCTAGTGGTATGGATAGGGAATCCAGTTTATGGACCCAAGATTTCCTTAAATTGGACCCTCCTCAATTTACTGGTTCAAATCCTAATGAAGATCCACAAGAATTTATTGGTCAGATTCAAAGGGCTTTAGATGTTATGAATGTATCTGGTAAAGAGAGAGTGGAGTTAGCAGCATATCGGTTAAAGGGGGTGGCTATATTTTGGTATGAAGCTTGGAAAAAGTCAAGGGGTATAAGTGCACCTTTAGCTGGTTGGGAAGAATTCACAATAGCATTTCTTGATCATTATCTGCCATTCGAGATTTGGGAGACCCGTGCAGATCAGTTTTTAAATCTTTGCCAAGGAAATATGAGCGTGAGAGAGTACAGTCTTCAATTTAATTCTTTGGCCAGGTATGCTCCTAACGTAGTGGCTACTATGGAGGATAGAGTTCATCGATATGTGGATAGATTGGACCCATATTTGGTTAGAGATTGTACTATTTCTTCCTTGAATAAAGACATGGATATAGCAAGAATACAAGCATTTACTCAAAAAATGGAGGATCAAAGGCAAAGAAGGACACAAGAGCTGGAAAGAGGGCACTCCAAGAGGGCTAGATCTATGGGATAATTTTTTCCATCTCAGAGTGAATTCAGGCCTCGATTTTTTGATAGACCCCCTAGACCATCACCTTCCTACTCCACATCAGGTGTTTCTCCTCGATTCCAGGGGCTTAAGGGAAATCAATTCGGGCAAAAAAGTGAGAGTAAAGGTTCACAAGTAGTGGGGTATCGATATCAAGGAGGTGCAAGCCAATCAATACCTCCTAGACATCTTTGTAAGAATTGTGGAAGAAATCATCTAGGTGCATGTCGGTTTGGGACAAATTCTTGTTATTGGTGTGGCACACCGGGACATATAATGAGAGATTGCCCCAAAAAGGGCATGGCTGATATGGCACGACCTACTGGATCTATTGTTGCATCATCATCCTCGGTTCCTTCTTTTGGTAGGGGTCAGCAGATACCTACTTGTCATGGTAGAGGTGTTAAGGGAGCTGGTTCTAGTGGTTTTCAGAATCGTACATATGCTCTAGCAGGTCGACAAAATTTGAAGGATTCTCCTGACGTGGTTACAGGTACATTGTCTATCTTTTCACATAAGGTATATGCATTAATTGATCCAGGCTCTAGATTATCATATGTCACTCCATTAATTGCTGGAAAGTTCAAAAGAATACCAGAATTACTAGCTAAGCCATTTAAAAAGTCTACACCAATTGGCGAATCTATTATAGGCTAGAAGAGTTTGCCGTAATTGTATAGTAACTGTTTGTAATCGTGATACATTGGCTGACCTTTTGGAGATTGAAATGGTGGATTTTGATGTTATAATGGGTATGGATTGGTTGTCTTCTTGTTATGCCATAGTGGATTGTCGAGCTAAGAGGGTGCATTTCCATTTTTCAAAGAAAGCAGTCCTTGAGTGGAGGGGTAATATTGGGGCACCAAGGGGTAAGTTTATTTCTTATATTAAGGCATGGAAGATGATGTACAAAGGATACATATGCCATCTAGTAAGGGTGAAAGATATAGAGGCGGAGTTACCAACTCTTCAATCCATCTCAGTGGTAAATGAATTTTTTCACGTATTTCCTGAAAAGCTTCCGGGTTTACCTCCGGAAAGAGAAGTGGAGTTTGTTATTGATGTGATCCCAGACACTCAACTGATTTCTATTCCTCCTTATAGAATGGCCCCTGTAGAATTACGTGAATTGAAGGAACAATTAAAAGATTTGTTGGAAAAGGGTTTCATAAGGCTTAGTATATCTCCTTGGGGCGCACCCGTGTTATTTGTACGTAAGAAAGATGGTACGTTGAGAATGTATATTGATTATCGACAATTAAATAAGGTGATAATTAAGAACAAATATCCCCTTCCTAGAATTGATGATTTGTTTGATCAGTTACAAGGTGCTAAGTGTTTCTCAAAGATCGACTTAAGGTCAGGTTATCACCAACTGAGAGTAAAGGAGAAAGACATACCTAAAACGGCTTTTCGAACGCGATATGGTCATTTTGAGTTTTTAGTTATGTCATTTGGGCTAACTAATGCACCAGCAGCTTTCATGGATTTGATGAATAGAGTGTTTAAGCCATTCTTGGATGTATTTGTTATCGTATTTATAGATGATATTCTGGTGTATTCAAGATCAGAAGAAGACCATGCTAATCATTTGCGACAGGTGTTACAAATCCTTCGCGATCGTAAGTTGTATGCAAAGTTCTCCAAATGTGAGTTTTGGTTAAAATCGGTAGCATTCTTGGGTTATATTCTATCCGATAAAGGAATAAGAGTTGATTCTCAAAAGATAGAGGCAGTGAAGAACTGGTCAAGACCCATGACGCCTACGGAGGTTTGTAGTTTCCTAGGCTTGGCAGGTTATTATAGAAAGTTCGTTGAGGGTTTTTCTTCTATTTGTGCACCTTTAACAAAGTTAACACATAAAGAAACTAAGTTTCAATGGGATGAAATGTGTGAAAGAAGTTTTCAAGATTTGAAGAATAAGTTGACTTCTACACCCATATTAGTACTTCCAGATGGCACAGAAGGCTATGCGGTATATTGTGACGCTTCAGGAGTTGGCTTAGGATTTGTTTTGATGCAACATGGTAAAGTAATAGCTTACGCCTCAAGACAATTGCGGCCACATGAGAAGAATTATCCAACACATCGTCTTGAGCTAGCAGCAGTTATATTTGCCTTAAAAATATGGTGCCACTATTTGTATGGGGTACATGTTGATATATGTACCAACCACAAGAGTTTGCAGTACCTCTTTAACCAGAGGGACCTAAACTTGAGGCAGTGAAGATGGCTTGAGTTGTTAAAAGACTATGATTTTGATATCTTATATCATCCGGACAAAGAAAATTTGGTAGCTGATGCACTAAGTCGTAAGGCGATGGCAAGTAATTATAGGCAGCCCATGGAAAGGCAAGGGATAGCTAAGGATCTACAACAATTAGCTAGCTTAGGGGTTCGCCTTATTGAATCTTCAGATAGAGGCGTTATTGTGCAAAATGCAGCAGAATCCTCATTAGTAGCCGAAGTTAAAGTGAAACAATACATAGATCCTATTCTTTTACAACTTAAGGAAAATGTACAACAAGGTGTAACAAAGACATTTGAGCTTACAGAAGAGGGAATACTTCGATGCCAAAAAAAATTATGTGTACCTAATGTAGATGGGCTAAGAAAGAAGATTATGATGGAGGCACATCATTCAAGATATTCTATCCATCCTGGTTCAAGTAAAATGTATCATGACTTGAAAGAGGTGTATTGGTGGGGCGACATGAAGAAGAACATTGCAGAATTTGTAGCTGAATGTCCGAATTGCCAACAAGTCAAAGTGGAGCACCAAAAGCCAGGAGGTTATATGCAGCTTATGGAGCTCCCAACTTGGAAGTGGGATATGATTAACATGGATTTCATCACTGGTCTGCCTCGCTCATCTCGAAAGTTTGATTCTATATGGGTAATAGTTGATAGACTCACCAAATCAGCACACTTTCTACCGGTTAAGACTACGTACACAGCTGAAGAGTATGCAAAATTATATATTAAAGAGATAGTTCGGCTGCATGGAGTCCCAATCTCTATTGTATCTGATAGGGGATCTCAATTTACTGCACATTTTTAGAGGTCATTCCAGAAGAGTTTAGGAACACAAGTGAGTTTAAGTACAACTTTTCACCCTCAAACGGATGGCCAGGCGGAACGTACAATCCAAACATTAGAGGATATGTTGCATGCTTGTGTATTGGACTTCAAAGGTAGTTGGGATGATCATTTTCCACTAATTGATTTTGCATACAACAATAGTTATCACTCGAGTATCAAAATGGCGCCTTATGAAGCTTTATATGGCAGAAAGTGTAGATCACCAATTGGGTGGTTTGAAGTGGGTGAAACTACCTAATTTGGGCCAGATCTTGTTTATCAAGCTATAGAAAAATTTAAGGTGATACAACAACGATTATAAACAGCTCAAAGCCGACATAAATCATATGCGAATACTAGAAGAAGAGGGTAAGAGTTTGCTATAGGAGATTCGGTATTCTTGAAGGTATCTCCAATGAAAGGGGTAATGAGGTTTGGTAAAAAGGAAAAACTAAGTCCCCGCTACATAGGGCCATATAAAATTATTCAAAGATTTTGCCAAGTGGAATATGAGTTAGACCTACCCCAAGAGCTTTCAATGGTGCATCCAGTGTTTCATGTCTCAATGCTCCGCAAGTGCATAGGAGATCCATCCCATATTACTTCTACTAAAGATGTTCAGGTTACGGAAGAACTCACGTATGAAGAAGTGCCTACTGCTATACTAGATCGGCAAG
This sequence comes from Capsicum pubescens, assembly GCA_030864215.1. Taxonomy (NCBI): domain Eukaryota; kingdom Viridiplantae; phylum Streptophyta; class Magnoliopsida; order Solanales; family Solanaceae; genus Capsicum; species Capsicum pubescens. Next base: position 265,186,506 of record CM061548.1, on the reverse strand, counting down.
TTAAGAAGTTAAGAAATAAAGAAGTAGCTTCAGTAAAAGTGCGTTGGAGGAGCCCGCAAGTAGAAGAAATCACATGGGAAGCCGAAGAAGCAATGAAGTCAAAGTACCCTCATTTATTTAAATCTAAAGACTTGGTCCAAGGATGCTGGTTTGGGGCATAAACAAGTAGGTATAAATACACAAGTGTTATATGGATAACAATGAGTTTAAACTTAGTCTTATATTCTTTTACGCTAGCTAGTTATGATAGCATTCGAGGACGAATGTTTTTAAGGGGGGTAGGATGTAACACCCTATATTCCGTGTGTATTAGTTCTAATTATGTGGCACTTGATATGGACTTATGGGGTAGGTAATGGGCTCGAATATCCTATGTGATTGGTGACGGTAAGATAGGTTTGGAGGAGTTCCCACATATACTGAAACGTGGTATGATTAAGTTACCTTTGATGAGAGAATATAAGCTTGGGCCCTTAAATAGGTATTTGAATCTAAAAGGATGAAGTGACCAAGTTTTAAGTTTAACTATAAGCATTTTGATCTTAAAATGGAACAAAATATTGAGGTGCTTGCTTGACTTATTTTAAGCTAGTAGGTGAATCACCTACTTTGACCTTTTGACCAACTTAAAAACTAAGTAGGTGAATCACCTATTAAGGATCCCTTGACCAGCTTATTGGGCCAAATACACTACCACCTACTTAAGTTAATTCTGGCCCAAATTAAATAAAGGAAAAGGGGGAGAATGGGCAGCCAAGGCCCAATAGTTTTTATTCCACAAAGGCCCAATATAATGGGAAAGTAGGTGAATCACCTACTTGATAAATTATGGCCCAAAAATGACCAAGAAAGTCGGCCAAGAGAATCTCCTTTTAAAGGGATTAAAACCATCCCTTATAGCTCATTTTAACTAGCCAAAAAAAACAACTTTCAAGATTTTCTCTCTTGTTCTCTCTTAGCTATGCAGCAGCCCTAAAATTCCACTAAGGTTATTTGGAAACCTTCCTTACAAGTTAAAGGTAAGTGAACAAATCATGAGCACATCTTAAGAATACTATAAGGATTATGTTCTCCATGATTAAACTAGAAGATATCCCCTTTTAAGTTTGGCAGTCCCTTTATCCTTGATTATTAAGAGATTTTTCTCTTCACTTTTGGTTTGTGAGTAAAGGGATCAAGATATTGATACATTAAGGGAATAAACTACCACCAAAATTAAGGTATGGCTACTGTCCATTTTTTTTCCTTTTCCTATATACGTGTGTTGGTTGAGGATTGTGTATATGTTGTTGTTAAGAACTCAAGGGATGGTGAGTTCAATTTTTGGTTGCCATATTAAAGGGTATTTGGGGATGTTTTGGATCGGTTTTATGTATGTATATTGGGGGCTTCTTGGTTGACGTTGGGGGAATGGTGTGAATAATTTCCATTGGAAGGTTGAAGAAGAGTATAATAGTACACCACCAAATTGAATGTCGCTTAAGTTTACTGCCCATATCACTTGATATACTGTTTTGAGAGTACAATAATGATGAAACTGTTAAGGGGATCTTATAAGAAGTTACATCATGTGTGAATGTAATTGGAGAAGAACGAGGTTGAGAGAACACCCTTGGATTAGTTGATTGTTGATTACTGCCCGGTTACTATTTTAGTAAGTTTAAATTGTGTGAATATGTTAATTAGATACTAATACTAGTCTTATGCTATTGTATATTAGTAATATAAAAGGAAAGACGTTAAGTGAAAGTGTGATCAGTTGTGCAACAAGGTATGTATGGTTCATCGATCCTACTCTTTGGCATGAATCTAACTCCTTTGTTACAAAGTAAGCTTCCTAAGCATTCTTCCTTTTAATTTATACATAACTACAGCGTACAACCCCCAAGGTAGTTACCAACCTTATTCTAACTTGTCGAGTTGTTAAAGTACCTAAAGATGTGTTTGTTACTAGATCTGTCCATTTTCTTTCTAAATACTAGTATGATATGGGTGCTTTTAGAAATAAGCCTTACGAGTTGTTCTCTTAGTTAACATGACCCATGATGTTAGCTAAGCTCCTATGTGTTATATTTCTATTATTGTTGTATTCGACCTTGTTGTTATTGCATCTAGTGCATATTTGCACACCTTTTGCTACTGGTCCAAAGTTCCAAATCTAATACATGGCCACCAAAACATCTTTAAAGATGAAAAGAGTGATCTGAAGTGAGTCTATATCTTTTGGGTGGTATCCCAGGGGTTGAAGAAACACCTAGCATGGGTCGATCCCAATATTACGGGTGGTATCCCAGGGGAAAAAAAAAGCCTAGCATGGGTCGATCTCAATTTGTATTCTTATGAGAAACGTATCCCAGGGGTTAAAATTCCTAGCATGGTTCATCCTCTTTTACCACTGATCAGCTGGCCAATTGTATTTTGCCTTATAATCTTATAAAGTAAAGAAGAATAAAGCAAAGTAAAGGATGTAATGTACATAATCCCATAAGCATAAGCAAATTTGGTATTCTATCCTTCTTTATAGTCATATATTGATAACTGATTTTGTTGAGATCTTGTCTTATTTATAGTCTTTTCATGCCATACATACTCAGTACACTCTTTGTATTGACACCCTTCGTGGGGGACACTATGTTTCATGCCGCAGGTATAGGTACTCTAGCTAGTAGAACACCCCAGTAGAAGCACAGGACATCCAACTGCTATTGGTGAGCTCCAAGTTAATTCGGACATCCAGCTACAAAGTCTTGTATATGTAGTTTTGGACTTACTTACGTGGTTTGTTTTTTTCAATGCATCTTATCCATACTAGCAGAAGCTTTGAATGCCATAATTATATGCATGAAAAGTACATGGTTAAGAGTTGGTTCTCCTAAAATGGGTGCCTATCCGCCCCAATGGAATAGGAGGCGTGACATAAGGTTTAGTAGAGGCACCGTCCAGTAGAAGAGTTTACTTAGGATATCAAGAGTGAGATACAAACCTAGTATCCCAACATGTTTGGGGCTTCAGGTACATCCTAATCCTTTACTTTTGTGAATGAAAGTTATTTTAGTAGGGGATATTCTAAGGACCTACTAGGTCATTTTCTATATTTCCACTCCTTTTTGCCATTTAGAGCTTTCCTATAACTACTCCAAGTCATTTATTATTTGCTTGAATTGACATTTTAGTTACCGGGCAATTTATTTGATTTTTAGAGCTAGTCCCATATTTTGAAGTCTTCACTGGTTCAAATTGTCTACCAGGTAAAACCTTCAGTCAGACAACCTTGTATGCTAATTTTGATAGTTCTAACATCTCCAAAACATCAATTTTAGGCTAGGTGGAACTTTAGTTTGGGTATCGAGGCTTCCAACCTCATTTTAGGCACATGGGTGTGGGATCAACTTTTCGTTGAAACAAACTTAAATCGAAATTCTGATTGCTCCATTGAGTTTGAAATGTAGAGTTTTATAGGGTAGCATATTTTATTTACATATAGAGGATTCCAGATGAATACCGAGGGGTTGGAGGAGTCTTGGAGAAATATCAAGTCAACTTGTTTTGACATGTCACTTAAGCGCCTTATTGGGCTGCTTAAGCGAAGGGGTCACTAAAACAGCTAGCCCATCGCTTAAGCAACTTGGTCGACCTTGTGGATGTACGCTAAGCAATAGACGCTTAGGAGAAAAAAGATCGCTTAATATGAAACCCGTTTAGTCAACCATATATTTCTAATATGATGCTGGGTCACTTAAGTGTTGACCGCTTAAGCGGCCTAGTGTCTGCTTAAGCGATACCCGTGTACCTGGTAGGGGTATAAAAACCCTACTTAGCCTGAATTTTCCCTATTTTTCATCCATTCTCATGAATATTGAACCCTAAAAAGTGGGAAAACTTTGGAGAATTATTTGTGGGTGATTTTGGAGCTTTGGTGATGTTAATTGACGCGTTTCTTCATTGAATTTGTGGTAAGCTTCCATCAATTTCTTGATTTAATTCTCCATGTTTTTGTAAAATTCACAAAAGGTTAGTTCCTTAATTATAGAACCATTAGAGCTTGAAATTAATGCATTTTAAGGGTAAATTTTCCTAGAGCATAAAGGGACGTTGTTGGGTTTGAAAGTATGATTCCATAAAAGGGCCCAACATGGGATTTTTACATAATTTTTGAAGAAAAGAACTATATGCAAGTATTATTTTTCTCATTTTAATGAGTATATTGTAATTTATTATAGTGTGGAATCTTGCAGAAACTTCTCAAAAAGGGAAATAGGCAGTTCAGCGGCTTCTATGGGCTTTTATTCGGCGTCCAGGAAGGCTAGGTTTACCTTTTCCATTCATTGACCTAATTCATAGTATAAATATGATAATATTCTAGATATGGGATGGGATTTATATATTGGAAGCATGATTTGTACAATTGGTCTTATTTGGATTAGGTTATCTTGGAACAGTAATCTAGGTGAAATCTACATAGTCGCTCATGTTTTAAGTTGAATTGGCTTAGTTAAATATGTTGTAGGAGGATTTTCTATCTTAGGGCTAATTATAGCTTATTTAATATTTAGAAATCAATTTAGATACCTTATTTTAGTATAGGGTAAAATTTTCCTAAAAATAGATTTCGGGGATTAGAAGTAGGCCCGCCCACCTTAGGGAAAGACTTGTGTTAGCTTTTATAGAAATAATTATGCATGTTTTACCCTTATTAATGATTCTTTTGGGACTTTGAGGAGATTGAATACTTAACGATTATGCTACTTTTGTATTTGGGAGTTGGTGATAATTTTGGGTAAAATCTGATGTTTTATTGATATGGTCTATTTATAGGAGTTCTAGTTCAAGTCCAACAATTAATGATGCTATTGATTGTATGAATTCTTGTCAAGCATGGCCAATGATGTTAAGTTATTGATACTATTGAGGATGGTATGATAATGATGATATGAGTTTCGCTTTGAATCTGGCATTGGAAGTTGGGTATGATATGATATGGTATGTATAGTTTGATGGTTATAGATAATATTTGGTTAAGTTACGGATCTTCAGTCATTTATTTTCCTTTCATTTTACCCTTCGGGCTTATGGGGGCCCAAATTGGGTTATTTACTTTTCCGCACTTAATGGCTTATGCAGGTCAATTTAGTAGTCTTAATTACTTTTCCAAATTTATTTTATACATTTATGCACAGCAGTATTGGATCTTATTTCCATGTTTTCTCTAATACATTGACTTTGCTTATTTTATCTTTTATCTTACCGTATTTATATCATGATTTAGCTTAGTTGGTCGATGATGCCTACTGAGTGCTCGTGGTTTTGGTACTCATATTACACTTGGTACCTTTTTTTATGTAGATCTAGTGCTAGTATCCTCCACTGACATGACGTTCGTGCTAAGTACATTTTTGAGATAGAGTGAGCTTTCGATTCAGAGTTGCCCTTTTTTTCTTATATTATCTATGTCTAGTCTTTCATTTCCAAGACAAATTGTATTTGATTAGTTCAGTACTTATGATCCATTTATGGTGGAATGAAGAGGTTAAGAAGAAAGTGGAGACCAAGAAAAGGGCGTATGCTCAGTTGGTTGAGATTAAGGATGAAGAAGAGAAGCAGGTAAATAGAAAAGAGTATAAGTTAGCTAGGAAGGAGGCTAAGTTAGCAATTACGATGGCTAAGACGACAACATTTGAGAGCTTATATGCGGGGTTACAGGAGAAAGGAGGGGAAAAAGTTGTTTAGACTCACTAAGGCTAGGGAGAGAAAGGGTCGTGACCTCGATCAGGTGAAGTGCATTAAGGGGGAGGACGGTACAGTGTTGGTGGAGGACGGACACATTAAGAATAGATGGCAGTCGTATTTTCATAGGCTCTTGAATGACAAAGGGGATAGATCTATTGTGTTAGGAGAGCTGGAGCACTCAGAGGAGTGTTAGGATTTTAGTTATTGTAGACATTTTAAGGTAGAGGAGGTTAGATAGGTTGTTCGTAGGATGTGAAGAGGTAGGGTGATGGGGCTTGATGAGATACTTGTGGATTTTTTGAAGTTTTCTGGCGAGGTTGGTTTAAGGTGGTTGACTGGATTGTTTAACGGAATTTTCAAGACGGAGAAAATGCCTGAGGTTTGGAGGTGAAGTACTATGATCCCTCTTTATAAGAACAAGAGTGACATTCAGAGTTGCAATAACTATAGGGGTATTAAGTTATTGAGTCACTCTATGAAGATTTGGGAGAGAGTGGTTGAGGTGAGGCTGAGACGGATAGTGTCTATTTCGGAGAACCAGTTTGGATTTATGCCAGGACGCTCGACGATGAAGGCAATTCACCTGGTGTGGAGGATGGTGGAACAATATAGGGAAAGGAAGAAGGACTTGCACATGGTGTTTATCGACTTGGAGAAGGCATACGACAAAGTCCTCAGGGAGGTGCTTTGGAGATGCTTGGAGGTGAGTGGAGTCCCAGTGGCATATATTAGAGCAATTAAGGACATGTATGATGGATCTAAAACCCAGGTAAGGACGGCGGGAGGAGACTCAGAGCATTTCACTGTCTTGACAGGATTGCATCAGGGATCTACTCTTAGTCCCTTTTTGTTTGCTTTGGTGATTGATGTGTTGATGCCGCGTATTCAAGGAGAGGTGCCTTGGTGTATGATTTTTGCAGATGATGTAGTTTTGATTGATGAGATGCGGGGGGGTGTGAATGATAAATTAGAGGTGTGGAGACGAACTCTTGAGTCTAAAGGGTTCAGGTTGGTAGGAGCAAGACAGAGTATTTGGAATGCAAGTTTAATGACGTGAGGCTGGAGAATGAGGTGGTAGTGAAGTTCAAATCATAGGTGGTATGTAAGAGGGATAGTTTCAAGTATCTCGGGTCTGTGATTCAGGGTAACGGTGAGATTGATGAGGATGTCTCGCACCGTATTGGGGTGGGATGGATGAAGTGGAAGCTCACTTCAGGGGTGTTGTGTGATAAGAAGGTGCCGCCCAAGCTTAAAGGCAAATTCTACAGGGTGGCATTCCGTCCGGCCATGTTGTATGGAGCGGAGTGTTGGCCAGTTAAGAACTCCCACATTCAAAAAATGAAGGTGGCGGAAATTTGGATGTTGCGTTGGATGTGTGGGATGACTAGGTGGGATAAAGTTTAGAATGAGACTATTAGGGAGAAGGTTGGTGTGACTCCAGTAGAGAATAAGATGCAGGAAGTCCGATTGAGATGGTTCGTACATGTGATCAGGAGGGGCATAGATGCCCCAGTTCGTAGGTGTGAGAGGCTAGCTTTGAATGGTTTTAGGAGGGGTAGGGGTAGGCCGAAGAAGTACTGGGGAGAGGTGATTAGGTAGGACATGGAGCAGTTACAGCTCACTGAGGACATGGCCCTAGATAGGAAGATCTGGAGGACGCGAATTAGGGCAGAAGGCTAGGGTCAGTTTGGGTCGCTAGTGTAGGGTATTACTTGGTGGGGGTATTATTCTTGTTATGATACCTTGTTTCATGATTTATTACGAATCTGTTTACTATTACTTGTGGGTGTCGTATTTATGTTATGCCATCTTGTTCTATGCTTTACTATGAATTTGTTTAGTATTCCGTGTCTTGAGCCGGGGGTCTATCGAAAACAGTCTTTCTACTTCTTTAGAGGTAGAGGTATGGACTACGTACATCTTACCCTCCTCAGACCTCACTATGTGGGAATACACTAGGTGTGTTGTTGTTGTTTTTGTTGTAGTAGTAGCTCTTGTACCGACACTACTAGGTCATGGCATGATTGTTGATACTTTATCTATCTATTAGACTATTATGACTGTTTTATTGCTAATTTAATTCTTTATTGTTGATTTCCTTCTTTTAGGCATGGTCCTTAAGGATACATAGGACTAGTGATCTTACTATAGACATGTATCCATCATTCCCTTTGGCATTGAGAGCCTAGAAAACTCAGAAGATAGGCCCATTAAAAACACTAATTATAAAATAGTAAACCAAAACCACAATAAAGCAACGTTGATCTAAAATAGTGATTAGAGATAAAGATTAGAACATTATGTTAAACATAACAATGCAACAATAACAATCACTATTGCACAAATATTCTATGGCCTTCAAGAACTCTAACAACACAAAATCCAACTCTTACCTAATGTGAGATTCCAACTAACCACACCATTATTAATACTACATTCTAACTATATCACCACCATATTACACTAAAATAAAGGAAAATTAACATACTATTGACACAAAATAAGTAGCAATAACTATAAGAAATTAAAGAGAGAGCAAAGTTTTATATCTGTAGAGCAGCTAACCCTATTGTAAGCAAGATTTCTCCTCACTGAATTAAAATTACTGCTGATGTTATCATCTAGGATTAAATGCTATTAAGGGTCTTAAAAGAATTTGAGAACTAGAACACTTTGAAATCCCAAAGGCCTTAGCACAAATTTTAACTTGCAAACTTTTGCTTCTGAGCCTTGACATTTCTCTCTTATTTTTCTCCTTAATAGTGATATATTTTTAGGGAAATGTCCCTAGGTGAAGTAATTGGGAACATCGATTAGGAAAATTTTAATCACAAGTCTATTTTCTTAAAATTTTATGGTCTTGAGGACTAATCTACAAATGATAGGGTTTAGGAGCAAAATTTGTACCATCATCAGATGAATTAAATAAGAAATTTTGAATTCCCAAATGGTTAAAATAAGTAAATAAATATAAGTCCCCCACATCATAAAAATGAGTAAAATAGATCATGCTAGGAATTTGAGGTGGTATAGAGATGATGAAAATAAAGAGAATCAAACGTTAACATAAAAATTCTAGGGTTCTTGGGCAAAAATAAAATGGGGGATTTTACTTTATGGGTCGTATAATTTTTTTTATTGTTCCTAATATTGTTTTTATGATGAATTGGAACAATACACAAGGGATAAAGCTGTTGGACTGGGCTAGAACAAGTCAACAGGGGTTGGTCTAGAGTTACGAGTAATTAGGCTGGAGACAAAATAGGTGTGATGCCCTAAAAAAATCCAAGCCAAGGCTAGAACTATGCTTCAAGTACATATAGGGTTAATCATCAAGTATTAACATCATGAGATGTATTTGGCTATGTACCAAGGCCACAAGAACCCCTATCCCTTAAACACGATAAGACCCCAATTACTAGTCAATTTCTAAAGAAGTGATCAGCTTAAAACAAGTATAACTTACAGATTATTATGGATCATTGAGATAAAGACCCACTTAATGATATCTATTGGAATTGTCATTCTAACACATCAATTTTCTCCTTAATCCAACATTGGGTTAAAAATTTATGGCCTTTTTAGTAAGGCACTGCTATGCAGTGAGATACCACAAGCCAAACCAAAACCATGGTTACATTGTACAATTGTAAAATGGTATCATCTAATTGATATAACCCTAACATAAAAAATTGACAAATTTTTCCCTCATACCATGAGAGGGAACCACAATCATGCTTTGAAACTACGCTCATATTCACGATTATGAGTTCGATAAGATATTCTTAATGTAGCCATCAAACTTACGAACCAAGGCATGATTGTATGTGGATATCATGCATGTACCAGTACTCATCTGATCATGTTCAAAGATCTCTCATCCAGCTACCAACCATGAGTGTAACCTATGATCATAGTTTGGTCCTATAATTGTGGGCGGTCTAGTACGTCCCTCCAATAAGTTTCTAGTTATGAAATTCAATGGGTATATCCATCTTTTATTTCTCTTATAACACCAAAAAACTTCATTTTGGGTATACCAAGGGTCATTACTGGTGTTTTATATTACCCCAAGCCCTCATTACTCATAAGAACATCCAAAAATTATTTCAAAAAGAGAAATGAGGTGTTTTGTTTTCCCAAGGCAGAGCTAGGGTTTATTTTCCTCAAATATCCAACTCTAAAGAATTCCTTATGGTGTCATCTACAAGTATGTGTAATTTTATCAATTGATCCCCTTTCACCCCTGATTTCTCAGATTAACCTTACTCTCCAGTTTAGTTCTTTTTCATAATTTAGGGTTTATTGATATTGCTAAGTTCATTGATATCTTAGTCCTTTAGTGTCAATGAGTTATAATTCTTATTTTGTCAATGATTTATAATTCCTATTTTATCATAAATTTTAGTACTATCATGTTACGATGATCACAAACCCTATCTATATTGTAAATCCATTGTTGTTAGACCCGAGTCATTGAATTCTTTAAATTTGTTAAGTTTACAAAATTGGCATAATAGTTGAATTCTTATGAGATGGAGGGTTATGAATACTTATGACCTAGGATTTTATGCATATAGTTTCGGATACTATATTACCCAATTTACATGCTTTAAATGTGTTCAGATGATGTATTTGTTTCATTTTTAGATTATTATTAGCATTTAACATTACAGTTATTAGTGTTGTTTATTGGGGATTAGTACTTAGAATAGAGATGTAAGACCCCGCAAAATCCCAAGCTTAACTCATCTGTTAAAGATTGAAAAGAGGTCCCAAACTTAGAAATTTCATCAAGTGTTTACACCTAGAATTATTTTAGCCTTCATAATTTTGCGATCTTATTTTATGACCCTTATGAACTTAAAATGTTGATCGTTTGATTGAATCATGATTAGGTGTGTCAATAGGTTACTTCGGGTGAGTTTCGGATTTTTCGAACCTCGTCTGAATCATATTCAGGTGGCCGAAACAATTAGTTGATGCAATCTCGATGCATCGCCTATCACGTCGATGGATAATTTTTCCCAGTTTTTAGTTCAATTCCATAGAACCAACGTGAACTCAACGCGGCTCGTTGGTCATCGCGTTGATACCATCGATGCGGCACATCGCTCACTGCATCACTGGGCAAGTTTTCAGTCATTAAAACTTCACGTCCATAGGGGTATTTTGTCATTTTCCAACTATTAATTAGCCCTAAAAACATGAGATTAATCTACTCTAAAGGAAAAATCTCTTATTCTCTCTCAAATTTACTCAAGAACAAACCCTAGGGCATTCAAATTTCAAGATCCATCTTCAAGAACACATCATCAATCTTCATGAATTTACTTGCCAAGGTATGTTAGGTGTTCATCCAAGGGTTTCCTTCCACCCTTGGAGTACAAGAACGTCTTTTAAAATTTCAAGATGATTTCTTTCATGAATTCTATGTTGTGTTAATTTGTATTTGTGATTATGATTTTATTTGGGTTCTAATCCATGATTAATTACAAAATTCATGTGAATTAAATAACATATGTGTAGTTTTATGTAGTTTCATGTTGGAAACCCTTGAATTTTGAGTTTGAAATTGTGATCATGATGCTTGCATGTTGACTAGTATTATGTGCATAAACTATACTCCCAAGTGTTTGATATAATGTTCATGAGAGCTGAATAGTGAATCATGACACAATAGTATGTGTACAAGTTCATGCCATGCAAGTGTTTCCTAAAATACCTCAATGAATGAATTGTGACAAAGTGACTAGTTATCATGTTTTCAAGATTGTGCTATGTTTTTACTATCTATGCTTGATACGCCCAAATTACAACTCTCGTTAGAAAGTGTAAGCGGTCGATGTCAAATATAGAACCCAACTGGGTTGGGTGTCGAATCCCACAGGAAATACTATGGTCACTAAGTATTGCGATTATTATTAGACTGTTGGTCGAAGGTTCCAAGATAAGGGGGTTGGGTTTAAATGCACAGTAATATTATCAGTGTAACAATGAGATGATATGTGTAATTATATTTGATCACAGAGAATGACAAGTTAGGGTTATGTCCACCTTGTAGTTTTTACTTCTCTTTTAACTATGAGTAATGCAGAGTTTATACATGCATGCACTTATAGAGAGTCGTATTCTAATTCTAAATCCAAGTTTTTTTCAACCATCAAGGATTTATTCACCTTATCTCTCTCGAACCTAAAGTGTACAACAAATGGTACGAATTCTCCAAGAAGTTAATCCTGCTAGGGCATTAACATGTAAAATAGAGGTTAGAAACCCTATTTTCTCGTCACACTCTCTTTTCCAAACAGTCATTTTTCTATCGAACAAATTATTGTTATAATGGCGCATTCTCTATGTTTGCAACCACGAGAATTCAATTATAATGAAGAGAGTAATGATATAAGTGCATTACACATCATAAATTCACAAACCCATAGCAATAGAGAGTATACTACAAGGTTTCCATAACCCTAACAGATAAGTTTAGCTACTCATGAATACAACGGAAATCAAAATAGACATAATCATCATACCAAAACTTAGAACAATCTCGGCGATGGAGATGACTAGCGACAATAAGAGAGGAACGTGTTTCTCTCTCTCCGTTGCTCAAGCTAAGTCGTTTTCTGCTTTCAAAAATATTACAGAATCCGAATTATGAATAATTCCTAAAAATTCAGCAATAAGGCTTTTAATAACATCCTTCTCTAATAAATTGCTACTGCATCCTTAACTATTTAAAAATATTGTGTTTGCCCGGGAAAAAGTTCCCATACATCACATTCAGTCCAAAAGCTGCTTTCCTTTTTATGTGAAGTTTTCTTTGCTGTCCACAGGTCCCCAAAGTGCTGTAATATTCCTCATTAGTACCTGAAAAGCATGCTAATCACATAGGTCAGCTCACTTAACTAAAAATAGACTAAAAATGCAAGAATTATGTATTTTATCCTCAAAACTTAGCTATAACATGGGTAAGTTATGGTGCTTAGACGTATAAATACGCCCAACATCACCACCCCACACTTAAAGCTTTGTTCGTCCTCAAACAACATATCTATTTATGCATACTACACAAGCCTTAGCGCCCATAAAGGAAAACAAGATGCTCAAATAGGCTCACACAACAATTATGAACAAGAAGTAGCTTCAGGAATCATTCCTAGATACAACCTACCCTCAAGAATAGACTCATTAAGTTGGAAATTTCATGCATATCATTCAAGAAAATCATATAAATTACCCAACCTTCATCAACCATGTTCCTTCATAACAAGAGAGTTACCCATAATCACTCACAATTATGCAATTTCTAACAAAATGGGCACAAGAATCAAGTTGCGCTCACTCTCACAAAGAATTCTCAAATTACAACTGATGAACATATGCTTTCCCTTAGTGTAATACTCCACTAATATCAGAATGCTAAGATTAGGATCAAATAGGCCTTTTACGGGTTGTAATGCAGGCTAAAGGATGGGTAGGAACTATTTTGGCCAAAAATAGTGACTATCTTCCCTAATCACTTTAATACACTACATTATGCAATTAAGATCAATCTCAAACAACCAATTTCCACTTCTTCTATCTTCACAGATTTGCTTTTCACCCCAACTCGTTAAGCTTAATTAATAACACTATGGTGGGAGTATGCAACCCTTTCAATTTTTTTTTTTTTTTTTTTTTTGGCACCCTTTTCACGTTACGCACCCCTATAATAGCCACCCTCAACTTAAGCAATTTTCCTTAGTTGAGGTGCACAATGTCCAAGAAGGACCAGGGCCAAAAAAGGGTTCATTGTAACATGTCCAGGATAATATTTTGAACTTTTTCAACAATTTTAGCTACTCCCAACCACATCAATTTCTCACGCCAATAACCAGACTTTGGGGCATCAATTTCACCTTTTTCCTCTTATTCTCAAACTCTTAACTCACGTTGATTTTACATTAAAGCTCTTAGGAGCTTTTTTGATCAAATTACGGTCTATTAAAGAACGGATTAGGCTACATATGAGGCTAACAAAAGAATAAGGTAAAGGCTCGACGGGGCTATCTAAGATAATGTACAAAGGTAGGTCAAAAGAAGGTATGAACAATGGCTATCAAAGAAATGCCTAAATCATCTCCTAAACTCACAATCTTTATTTCGCTTTGTATACACACCAGGAAAGTTCTAGCATCAGTAACAATAAGGAATATACAACGGTCTTACATACTCATGGCACATGGTCAACTCAATTAGGAGCATTATAGATTCTCGACCGAACAATTACATGAATTCAATTAAAACCAACAATCACAACAAGAGTCACAACTAGAGACTAGGTGTTTCAAACGTAATGATCCATCACATATTTAGGTTATAATGTCATATGATCCACAAGAGCAGTTACATGTAATTGAAAGACTACTTTTCTCTTAAGACGGTCGTCATCCATCCATCATCGAGAAAAACACCTAATTATGACTAAATAACTAACAAAATGAACAAAATAACTAATGCTATCCACAAGTATACTAAGAAGAAGGTCATATTTTCTTACGAAACAAGTAGCAAAGTAACCAGCCACCCCACACTTAAGCTCAGCACTGTCCCCAGTGTAAATAACAAGATAAAGAACCTGGATAGTAGTACTTCTCATCCACATTAGGAGTCATACCACCTGGATGGAGATTATCATTGGAGCCATTTTTCCTGTATTCATCCTATCATCCATGTCAGCCACACATAATGAAACTAACTATAATTAATATAAGAGTGGTGAAGTCACCACCCCACACTTAATTTGTTAGTATCAACTAATTTTGTGTTATTATCGAGTACTCAGACTTCACCGATATATACTTTGACATGTTGCACCACGCTAGTCACAATACAATTCAATCACTTCAATTTCGCCATGTCTATTTCAATGAAACACTTTTTTATCAAAATCATACCCTACACTTTCAACCAAATCAAGATATACAAAACACCATCACTTTCCCAACATAGCCATGGAAAAAATTTAATTCATAATCCTTAAGCGATCAATTAATAAATACAGCATAAATTCAAAACACCTAAGGATTAAGAAAAGAACACTTACCTTGAAGATGAAGGATTGAAGAAAGTGAGTCGATGTTCTTAGGTTTTGAAAGTGGTGAGGAGCTTGTAAGATTAGTAGAGCAAAGAGAAGGGTTTTGAGAGAGGAGGGGTTGGGAGGAGCTTAGGTGAAAGAAAAATGGAGTGGGATTTAAGAGTACAGAATATGTTTAAAGGATGAGCCATGGGTCGGGTTGGTCCATTCACAAACGGGTTAGTAGGCAAAAATCATAAGTAGGCGGCGCCTATAGCATTGCCTAAGCATAAGTAGGCGGCTCCTATAGAATTGCCTGTGTTGGCATAGGCGGCGCCTTGCCCATCGCCTATGTGAGGCAGTGAGCATAGGCAATGGCATAGGCGGCGCCTTGACCATTGCCTATGTTGGCATAGGCGACGCCTAGCCTATTGCCTATGTTGGCATAGGCGGCGCCTTGCCCATCGCCTATGTGAGGCAGTGAGCATAGGCAATGGCGTAGGCGGCGCCTTGCCCATTGCCTTTGTTGGCATAGGCGGCGCCTAGCCTATTGCCTATGTTGGCATAGGCGACACCTTGCCCATCACCTATGTGAGGCAGTGAGCATAGGCAATGGCGTAGGTGGCACCTTGCCCATTGCCTATGTTGGCATAGGCGGCGCCTAGCCTATTGCCTATGTTGGCATAGGCGACGCCTAGCCTATGGCCTTTGCTCCATCATTCCTAGACTTACTACCATTGGCATGGCTCACTTTCAAATAAAAATTTTGGACTAATCTCCTCCTTTGTACGTCTTGCACCTACACTTAATCAAAAACAACAAAAATGATTAGAAGGATGGGTTGCCTCCCACCAAGCGCCTTAGTTTTGGTCGTGGCTCGACTCTTCTTTTTGAATTTTTATTTATCAAAAAAAAAATCCTAGTGAAACAAAAATGATTAAAATGATGGGTTGCCTCCCATGTAGCGCTTGATTTATTGTCGCGGCACGACATAGTTATCTCGAGTACTCAGACTTCATCGAGATATATGGTAGCTATACATTTTATCGAATCGGTTGGACCAATATATAGCTTCACTCTTTGTCCATTAACCTTAAAGACACCACTATCATTGTTTTCTAACTCCATTACTCCAAATGAGTAAACTTGGCTGATTCTGAATGGACCAGACCATTTAGATTTCAACTTACCTGGAAACAGCTTCAGTCTGGAGTTGAAAAGAAGTACCAAATTGCCCTTCTGAAAGTTTTGTTGGATAATCCTTTGATCATGGTACTTTTTCATCCTTTCCTTGTAGAGATCTGCTCTTTCGTACATATGTAGACGGAATTCATCCATCTCATTCAGCTGTCCCAATCTCATATTAATCGCATCATCCCAATTCAGGTTAAACTGCTTCAGTGCCCACATTGCTTTATGTTCTAGCTTAATTGGCAAGTGACAAGCCTTTCCATAAACTAGTTGGTATGGTGACATGCCAATTGGTGTTTTAAACGCGGTCCTATATGCCCATAAGACATCGTCCAACTTTCTGGACCAATCTTTCCTGCTGGCATTCACAGTCTTAACAAGGATCAGCTTGATCTCCTAATTTGAAACCTCTACCTGCCCACTAGTTTGTGGGTGGTACAGTGTAGATACCTTATGTTGCTTAACCCCATACTTTACCAATATGGCTCTGAACAGCTTGTTACAAAAAAGTGATCCTCCATCACTTATGATGGTACGAGGTACCCCAAAATGAGAGAAGATATTTCATTTTAAGAACTCTACGACACTCTTACCTTTATTATCAGCTAGCGCGAATGCTTCGACCCATTTGGATACATAGTCCACAACAACTAGGATATATTTTATCCCAAATGAACTCACAAATGGGCCCATGAAATCAATACCCCAGACATCGAATAACTCTACTTCAAGCATTTTAAACATGGGCATCTCATGGTGCTTTGAGATAGAGCCTTGACTCTGACACTGATCACATCTTCTTACGAAATCGTAGGCATCCTTTAATAATGAAGGCCAATAGTAGCCACTTTGCAGTACTTTCCTGGCCGTCCGATCACCTGCATGGTGACCCCCAACTTGGGAAGCATGACTTGCTTCCAGTATGCTAGGCACCTCCTTATCTGGGATGCATCGCCTAATAATACCATCAGCACATCGTCGAAAAAGATAAGTCTCATCCCAGAAGTAATGTTTCACATCATGCATGAATTTTTTCTTTTGATGAAAGAAGAGATGCTCAAGAATCACTTCACTTACCACGTAGTTAGCAAAGTCTGCATACCACGGTAAGTCTTCCACCATAGTTTCTAGAATCTCTTCGTCGGGGAATGCATCATCAATATCAAGGTCGGTTTGCACTATGTGCTCACTCTCAAGTCTAGATAGATAATCAGCTACTTGGTTTTCGCAACCTTTTCTATCCTTTAACTCGGAATCGAATTCTTGAAGCAGTAACACCCATCTAATTAGCCTTGGCTTAGCATCCTTCTTTGCCATTAGATATCTTAGAGCCGCATGATCTGTATGAACCACTACTTTGGTTCCCAATAAGTAAGCACAGAACTTTTTGAAAGCATAAACAACTGCTAGAAGCTCTTGTTCAGTGACGGTATAGTTCTTCTGTGCTCCATTCAAGGCCTTGCTCGTATAGTATATTGGATGAAATATCCTTTCTCTTTTCTGACCAAGTACAACAACCAAGGCTACCCCGCTTGCATCACACATAACTTCAAAAGGTAGAGACCAATCGGGTGCTACAATAATAGGAGCTTCAACTAGCTTTCCTTTGAGGCATTCAAATGCCTTCAAGAAATCTTCACCAAAGTAAAACTTTGCCTCCTTGTCCAAAAGTTTGCATAATGGGCTAGCAATCTTGGAGAAGTCTTTAATAAACCTCCGATAAAAACTTGCATGACCGAGAAAACTACGAACCCCCTTTACAGAAATTGGAGGTGGTAGTCTCTCGATAACTTCAATCTTGGCTCGATCAACCTCAATTCCCTTTTCAAAGACTTTATGCCCAAGAACGATGCCTTTCTTAACCATAAAATGACACTTCTCCAAATTTAACACCAGATTGAATTCAATACATCTCTGCAAAGCCATACTCAGATTTGCCAAACATGATTCAAATGACTCACCTACAACCAAAAAGTCATTCATAAAAACCTCCAAGGTGTCTTCAACCATATCAGAGAAAATGGACATCATACACCGCTGAAAAGTGGCAGGTGCATTACATAGCCCAAATGGCATTCGTTTGAATGCAAAAGTACCATATGGGCATGTAAAAGTGGTCTTCTCCTGATCTTCAGGAGCAATGCAAATCTGATTATATCCGAAATAACCATCTAAGAAACAAAACCATCCCTTCCCTGCCAATCGATCAAGCATTTGATCCATAAATGACATTGGGAAGTGATCCTTTAACGCCCACGAATTCAGCTTCCGGTAATCCATGCACACTCTCCACCCTGTGATAGGTCTGAGTGGAATTAGCTCATTTTTTTTGTTTGCGAGTACTGTCATGCCCCCTTTCTTGGGCACACATTGTACCGGACTCACCCATTTACTGTCAGAGATTGGATACACCACCCCTGCATCTAACCACTTTATGATTTCTTTCTTCACCACCTCGTACATAGGTGGATTCAGACGACGTTGATGCTCAATAGTGGGCATGCAATCTTCCTCGAGCTGAATCTTGTGCATACATATCCCAGGAGGGATACCAATTATATCAGCAATAGTCCAACCAATGGCTCTCTTGTACCTCTTCAGAATAGAGATAAGATCCGTTACTTGTTGTTCACCTAAATCAGCAACAACTATAACCGAAAGTGTATTTCCACTTCCCAAGAACACATACTTTAGATGACTGGGTAGCTCTTTCAACTCTCGCACTGGTGGCTCTTCAATGGATGGCTTTGCTGGTGGTGAAGGTCGATTCTTAAGGTCAAGGTCCAGCTTCTTAGGGAAATATGAATATGACCCCATTCCTGTCAGAGTACAAATAGTTTCTTTGTACTTTTCAACATCCTCACACTCAAAGTTCAAAAGCACAGTAGCCAATGGCTCAATAGTAAGATGCTTCTCTAAAGATAATTCCTTCTTATCCTCATAATAAACATCAGCTACAGAGAACACATTCATATCTTTGGGATGCTTCATTGATTTGCATACATCAAAACGTACCACTTCGTCATTCATCCGAAATAAAAGCTCATTTGCTCGTAAATCAATAAACACACTTCCTGTTGTGAGAAAAGGACGACCCAAGATTATGGGAACTTCAGAATCCACCTAGCAATCCAAAATAACAAAGTTTGTAGGAAAAATGAAGGTAGAAACCTTCACTAGTACATCATATAAGATACCAACAGGTCGTTTTACCGATCTATCTGCCATTATGAGCTGCATGTTGATTGGTGTAGGATCGCCCAACCCCAACTGTCTATAAATGGCTAGTGGCATCAAATTAATGCTAGCCCCCAAATCGCACAATGCCTTAGCAAAATCCAAAGATCCAACCGTGCAAGGAATAGTGAAAGCACCCGGATCTGCCTTCTTCTGTACTAAAGACCTCGTGGCAATTGCACTGCAATGATAAAAATTATCTGCTAGTTCATAGCTCGCTGCCCTTTTCTTTGTCAAAAGGTCCTTCATGAATTTGGTGTACCCTGGCATCTGCTCCAGTGCCTCCACCAAAGGCACATTAATAGTCAGCTGCTTCAACATGGTCATGAATTTACTGAACCTGGTGTCATCAGCCTTCTTCTTCAGTCTCTGAGGAAAAGGTGGTGGTGGATTTGGAAGAGTTTTCTCCACCACTTCCTTTTTATTTTGCTTCCCATTATCAATCTTTTCAGACTGCTGGCATCTAGGTGTAGTATCATGAACGTTCTCATTCTGATTTTCAGCTTCTACAAAATCATCACAATCTACTTCAATAACATTCTCTTCTATATTATCAACCACCGGCTTGCCTTTGGATGGATTTTCCAACACCTTACCACTCCTGGTAGTAATAGCCAAACATGATCCATCATTCCTTGGATTTTGCACAGTGTCACTAGGTAAAGTGCCAGCTTTTCTTTGATTGAATGTCACTGATAGTTGACTCATTTGTTGTTCCAGCTGTTTTATTGCAGTGGAATGTAAGTCAACCAATTGATTTATTGAGGACAAATCATTTTTTACCTCAGTTAATCCCGTGTTGGTTTCCTCCACTCCTTTCAACAGCTTAGCCATCATGTCCTCCATGGACATTTTCCCAGATCCAGATGCAGCAGCTTCATGATTTCCAGGAGGAACATACAAACCACTCCTGTCAGTCTTATTCTTCCAACTCCCTTGGTCTCAGTCCTTGTATCCAGATTTTTCATAATAGTTCCGACCTTGGTTTCCTTGGACATTGCCTCGGAAACCCCCCTGATTATTCAAGTAATTAGCTTCCTCTTCAGAATCAGAGTCATCTCTTCCCCGTGATACAATAGCTTTGACCTTTTCTGTCTTCCCTGATAATAAATGCTTGGTAAGAAGGTCCATCTACGTTTTCATGTGAGCCATATCCTGGTCACGTTTCTCTTCTCTTCGTCTCTATTCTGCCGTCATGCCAATAGATACAATAGAGCTTGCTACCTCAGAATCCCTGGTATGCCAAGCTCTACTCTGCTTTGTCATACGATCAAGCATATCACATGCCTCAATAAAAGTAAGGTCCATGAATGACCCACCCGCAGCATTATCAACCACTGGCTTAGTCACTGAGTTTAAAGCCCTATATAATATTTCCATCAAGTGGATATTTGTCATCTGATGATTTGGGCACCGCATAAGCTTCTTCTTGAACCTCTCCCATGTTTCGTGGAGAGCTTCAGTTGGAAGCTGTCGAAAATTGCTTATCTCATCTCTTAATTATGCTCTTTTGGATGGCGGAAAGAATCTTTCTAGGAAAGCGTCTTTTAGTTGTCTCCAATTGGTAATAGAGTTAGGAGTTAGCCCATTTAACCATAGAGTTGCCTCTCTAGATAGAGACAATGGAAATAAGCGCAGCCGGATCACATTCTGTCCAACTCCTGGATTGTCAAACGACTTGCATGTTGAGATAAAATTAATCAGATGCATATTCGGATCATCTCTTGCAAGTTCACCAAATAACCCTTTGAGTTGCAATAGTTGGATCATGGTGCTAGTGATATTGAACTTGGCTCCGGGTGCCAAGGGCGGAGAAATAATAGCCCCTATGGCACCAGCCCCATCCAAATCGTCATCATCATCATCAAAAGGAACCTGCACAGCTCAGCATTCAGGTCTCATTCTAGCTTGACGATCTCTATTGACATTCCTGTTCACAGGTGCAGCCACATCATCTGCACGCCTTGGATTTAATAACTCATCATCACCCAGGTCCTCATCATCAAGATTTGTTGCCCGACCTGGGTTATCAGCATTCTGTTGATGTACTTGTGCAGCTGCCAATGCAGCTAATCTATCCTGCTCCTGTTGAGTAGCCATCCTTTCAAGGTTTCATTGTGCATCCATTCTGCCAATAAGATGTGGTTCAGGATTTATAGGTAATAAGGGCTGACCAGAACTTCGTGTATTTGGCAGGCACTCCACTAAACCTGAACAAAACAAAAACAACAAACAAAAAGTAAAATTTGAGAATCTTTGACCAAAAGGTCTATTAACTATCACAAACTTAGTTGACAATCGTATTCCCCGGCAACGACGCCAAAATTTGATACGCCCAAATTACAACTCTCGATAGAAAGTGTAAGCGGTCGCTGTCAAATATAGAACCCAACTGGGTTGGGTGTCGAATCCCATAGGGAATATTATGGTCACTAAGTATTGCGATTATTATTAGACTGTTGGTCAAAGGTTCCAAGATAAGGGGGTTTGGTTTAAGTGAACAGTAATATTATCAGTGTAACAATGAGATGATATGTGTAATTATATTTGATCACAGAGAATGACAAGTTAGGGTTATGTCCACCTTGTAGTGTCTACTTCTCTTTTAACTATGAGTGTCTACTTCTCTTTTAACTATGAGTAATGCGGAGTTTATACATGCATGCACTTATAGAGAGTCGTATTCTAATTCTAAATCCAAGTGTTTTTCAACCATCAAGGATTTATTCACCTTAGCTCTCTCAAACCTAAAGTGTACAACAAATGGTACGAATTCTCCAAGAAGTTAATCCTGCTAGGGCATTAACATGTAAAATAGAGGTTGGAAACCCTATTTTCTCGTCACACTCTCTTTTCCAAACAGTAATTTTTCTGTCGAACAAATTATTGTTATAATGGCGCATTCTCTATGTATGCAACCACGAGAATTCAATTATAATGAAGAGAGTAATGATATAAGTGCATTACACATCATAAATTCACAAACCCATAGCAATAGAGAGTATACTACAAGGTTTCCATAACCCTAACAGATAAGTTTAGCTACTCATGAATACAACGGAAATCAAAATAGACATAATCATCATACCAAAACTTAGAACAATCTCGGCGATGGAGATGACTAGCTAAAATAAGAGAGAAACGTGTTTCTCTCTCTCCGTTGCTCAAGCTAAGCCGTTTTCTGCTTTCAAAAATATTACAGAATTTGAATTATGAATAATCCCTAAAAATTCAGCAATAAGGATTTTAATAACATCCCTCTCTAATAAATTGCTACTCTATCCTTAACTATTTAAAAATATTGTGTTTGCCCGGGAAAAAGTTCCCATACATCACATTCAGTCCAAAAGCTGCTTTCCTTTTTATGTGAAGTTTTCTTTGCTGTCCACAGGTCCCCAAAGTGCTGTAATCTTTCTCATTAGTACCTGAAAAGCATGCTAATCACATAGGTCAGCTCACTTAACTAAAAATAGACTAAAAGTGCAAGAATTATGTATTTTATCCTCAAGACTTAGCTAAAACATGGGTAAGTTATGGTGCTTAGACGTATAAATACGCCAAACATCACCACCCCACACTTAAATCTTTGTTCGTCCTCAAACAACATATCTATTTATGCATACTACACAAGCCTTAGTGCCCACAAAGGAAAACAAGATGCACAAATAGGCTCACACAACAATTATGAACAAGAAGTATTTTCAGGAATCATTCCTAGATACAACCTACCCTAAAGAATAGACTCATTAAGTTGGAAATTTCATGCATATCATTCAAGAAAATCATATAAATTACCCAACCTTCATCAACCATGTGCCCTCACAACAAGAGAGTTACCCATAATCACTCACAATTATGCAATTTCTAACAAAATGGGCACAAGAATCATGTTGCGCTCACTCTCACAAAAAATTCTCAAATTACAACTGATGACCATATGCTTTCCCTTAGTGTAATACTCCACTAATATCAGAATGCTAAGATTAGGATCAAATAGGTCTTTTACGGGTTGTAATGCAGGCTAAAGGATGGGTAGGAACTATTTTGGCCAGAAATAGTGACTATCTTCCCTAAGTGCTTTAATACACTACATTATGCAATTAAGATCAATCTAAAACAACCAATTTCCACTTCTTCTATCTTCACAGATTTGCTTTTCACCCCAACTCGTTAAGCTTAATTAATAACACTGTGGTGGGAGTATGCAACCCTTTTAATTTTTTTTATTTTTTTTATTTTATTTTTTTGGCACCCTTTTCACGTTACGCACCCCTATAATAGCCACCCTCAACTTAAGCAATTTGCCTTAGTTGAGGTGCACAATGTCCAAGAAGGACCAGGGCCAAAAAAGGGTTCATTGTAACATGTCCAGGATAAAATTTTGAACTTTTTCACAATTTTAGCTACTCCCAACCACATCAATTGCTCACGCCAATAACCAGACTTTGGGGCATCAATTTCACCTTTTTCCTCTTATTCTCAAACTCTTAACTCACATTGATTTTACATTAAAGCGCTTAGGAGCTTTTTGGACAAATTACGGTCTATTAAAGAATAAATTAGGCTACATATGAGGCTATATATCTTGATATTTGGTAAATTAGACTATTCATATTTTAACTCAATTAGTAGAAGAGCTAGTCTTTTGTTTCAAAATGACATTTAGGATTGAGGTGGGTTACTAGATGACTGGTTTATGAAAAAAGGCATATAACACCTTGATCATGAAAGTGGATATCTTCACTTGCATTGGTAAGAATTTACTTGGGCCTAATTTCCAATGTTCTAGGGGTATTACCACCAGGATTTGAAAGAAAGAGAAAGTTACCTGTGATGTGATTTAGAGAAACCTTGGAAGTGAACTGAAACCAAAATATCTCAAAATACTCTCATGCATTTTGATAGTGTTGTGGTTTGATAGTGGTGGTGGTTATCCTTTAACTTACACCCAAAGAGTTTGATATTCCTCTTTAGACTAAGTATAGGTTTGTTGCTAAGAACAAGTTTATGTTGTGATGCATCCTTTTTTGAGCTTTCTGCATCTGTATTTCCATTGAGATTGTCATTCTCTTTAATGATCTCGATAATACCTCAACCAAATTGTTAATAATTCACAAATGGATAAATAGGCTTTTACCATATGTTTATGTGAGATGTTTCCAAGTGATACTACCATATTTTCCTATCTATTAGGAATCTAAAGTCTTTAACAATGGATTATACACAAAAATCCTCTTGGTCTTGAATATGATGTCTAATTTAGCATTTGACAGTCTTTTAAAATAGGGTGGCCTTCTTGGAAATTGATGACATTCTGAGTAGAATGGTCCTTGCAATTGTGATTTTTTATTTGATATGGTAGCCCTCTTCATTATACATAATGCATTTGTTCTTATTGGGTTAACCTCCTAAGATATAAATAATGACAATTTACATATTACCTCGGGTAAGTCTTGTATATCTTTCATATTGATTTGACTTGCCAACATTCTTTGAGTTGTCAATCCTCATGTGATTTTACATGTCATCAAATTGTGGGATATGAGATGTCTTCAAGATGTCTTTTGAGTTGTAACCCTTTGAGGTAACCTCATAATTATCTGACCTTGGATAACATATGACTTATAAATATCCCTTGAATTGCAAATTTTCAGGCAATCCCGCATATCATATGACCTTGGATTTGAGATGGCCAATAGATATCTCTTAAATTGTTAATTCTTATGTAACCTTTTTTTATAATTGATCTTGTATATGGTACACTGTAACACCTCAGGTCTGTACCCCGGATGCTATACTGTGCTCATAATCTCGAAGGATCATAAGCTAATCCATGACTGGTACCCGCTGCAATAACTAAATGATAACATTGTAATATGCAAAAATTAGGCAAAAAATATGCCATAAGGTTCAATACTAAAATAAAACTGAATACTATATAACAATACCAAAAATTTAAATATCTATCTGAAAATACTCTAGTCTGAAAAAGCCTCTAAACTGTCTGAAATAGGGAGTTGATGGGATAAGTCCCCAACTAACTCCGGCTATTGAAACAAACAAAAATATTGAAATAATAATCATGTCCTCGAACTATGAGGACTCACCACTAACTTTGACTGCAGAAAATCTGTAATTACTAAGGATGATTGGGAGCCCGTGCGTCTGAACCTATGATATAAGACATCATAGTGCAAGAGAAAAGTATGCGTCAGTACTTTGAATGTACTGGTATACTAAGTGAGGTAGGATGAAATGCATGGGTTCATATACATGAACAATACTGAATGAATGACATGAAAATAACTAAATGGGAGTATATTCATAAATACACATACTGTAACTGAGATCGTGATAACACTAGATACTGAGTTCTGAATTACTGATGTATTGATATCTAAGTTTACTGATACTATGTAGCTGATAACTGAGTGACTGTATCTGACAGTCTTGATCCTGTGGAACTATACTAAGTTTTGTACTAAACTGAGTGACTGTGTCTGACAGTTCTAAATCTGTAGAACTGAACTAAGTTCTGTACTGAGTCTGAATCTAAAACTGAGACTGTGGGAGGTAATCATCTAACCGATATGCCCCTTCCTAAATAGATTGGGGTCCAACCTGTATCCCCAGTTGGAATAGTACCAATACCATGTCATGGGTAAAGATAAACTGAGTCACCCTCATCTGGCAGGTGCTCTGAACAAGAACGGTGCTATCCTCAACTTGTAGGTAGATCACCTCATCAACACTCAACTGGCTGATTTATATCTTAACCTACGCTGACTACGTATCTCGAGAACACAAGGACTACTTCTAAGGATCATAACCTATACTGGCAGGTGAGTCCCCATACGTGGGTTCACTCGATGATGAATTCTACACCCAAATGAATAGACACTGGACTGGATTCTAGACTGTTCTAGGCTGGACTGAACTGTTTGTGATCGTTTTGTATAACTAAACTGAACTGAGTTCACTGGGTTCCGTGGACTGATGGAATACTACTGAATTCTATTAACTGGCTAGATTTTACCAATCGTGACATGGCTGATACTATCCTGTGACTGACCATGGCTCTAGGTAAACAACAAAATTATCAGGTATTAAATACCCCCAGGACTCGATAGCATAAATTATACAACATGGTACAATCTTGAAACGTGATAGCTAAGTGCTTGGTCATCATTTATTCGTTTGGGACATTCTAGCAAACACTTGAATGACATGAACTTGAATATATGTTGACATGATATAATTTCACTATTTAACTTACATAAAAAATTCATCAAACACTTAAAGTACATAATCTATTGACATGACACTAAAACAACATGTAAGCATCGTAGTTCAATTCTACATTTACAACTTTAAGGGTTTCAACATGGTTTCATATGATAATGCACACATATCAATTTATTCCACATGAATCTTGTAGTAAATCATGAACTAGAAACCCCATTAACATTGTAATCATGAACACATTCAAATTCCACCATAAATAAATCACCAAACTCAAAAACTTGTAGTTAAAAGGGGTTCTTGAACTCCAAGGGTGGAAGGGAACCCTTGGATGAACACTTGATATACCTTGGTTGCTAAATTCCTGAAGAAAAATGGTGGAAATCTTGAGCCTTAGCCTTGAAATTAAATCACCTAGGGTTCTTGAGAAATTTGAGAGAAAGTAAGTATATTTTTCTTAATGAGGGCCGAATCTTGTGTTTTAGGCTCAATAAGGGTGGGGAGGAGACCCAAATACCCCCAAGGATGCAATTTTTAATGACTGAAAGCCAGACTGTTGACACGTAAGACAATATGTCGCATTGTTGGCATCGACATGATAGAGTTCGTGTCGGTTCACTGGAAATTTCCACTGGGAGCGAAGGAAAAATATTAATCGACACGATGGCCGATGCAACGCGCCAAGATTGCATCGATACATTGTTTTGGATTCCCAAACATGGTTCAAACAAGGTCCAAAAAATATGAAATTCATCCGGGAATACCTACTAACATTCTTGATCATGAATTAACCTAAAGATCGATACTTTATGGTCATAAGAGTTGTGAAATACAGTTGTCAACTTACGAAGGTCAAAATAATTCTAAGTCTGAATACTTAGCTAGAATTTTCTAAGTTTAGGACCCCTTAGCAAGCTTAAAAGACTGAGTTGAGCTTAGGATTTTGTGGGGTCTTACAATATCTCCCCCTTGGGAACATTCTTCCTCGAATAAGACTGACTACGTGGGAAAACTAATAGACTGGACTTGCTTACTGGATATGCACAACTGAAATTACTGATATACTAAATTATCATACTGAACTTGCATATCTGATGCATGACTACATAGATGAACATGATTCATGAATGCATTAATATGATTACTGATAAGCTAAGTTTATATACTGAACATGCATGTCTGATGCATGAGTACGTGACTGAACTGATTCGTGAATGCATGACTGAGTATGCAATGTTAATTGATACAATGCTGGTAGCTATATCTGAATATGAGACTGAGTAATTCAAAGAAAAAACTATTACCTTAGGCTGAGTTTTAGTTTGCAGAGAATAGGTGGGGATACTTGTTCCGCATATCTGCTTCTGCCTCCCAAGAAGCTCCCTCAACGGACTGATTTCTCCAAAGAACTTTGACTAGAGGGACCTCTTTGTTCCTCAGTCTGCGGGTCTAAAAATCAAGGATTTTGATTGGAATCTCCTTATAAGAGAGGTTGTTCTGAATATCTATGCCCTCCATATAGAGTAAGACTGCTGGGTCACCTATTCATTTCTTAAGAAAGGATACATGGAACACTGGATGCACCAAAGTTAAGTCTAAAGGCAACTCGAGCTCGTAAGCTACCTTTTCAAAATGGCTGAGAATTCGATAATGACCATTATATCAGGGACTGAATATGTATGAACGGGAACATGAGAACATAACCGATCCTAAAACATAATATAGGAACTGAATGTCATGAATAGAACTGAGAGCCTAAATACATGGCTTATGGCTGAGATTGGAACTTGTGGGTGCACTTATGAGTACCCGCTACTCCAAATTGTATTCATTACGTGTAGAGAAGATGAAAGGTTAGGTCATGATAGCTCGGGAATTATAGTGCATCTCCCCCTTGGTACATTATGTCCCCTGAAGAATGTTGACTTGTCTGAGATACTGAGGAAAAACTGAGATGATGCACAAGAAACCTACAAACTGAATCATGACTGCATATCGGGGATCTAAAACTAAGGCATGACACCTGAACTGAGCAGAACTCGTAACCACATGGTTGACCGATCTTGGAATAGTTACATTCATGAGACTTCAGATAGTGCGACCATATGAAAAAATAGGAAACCCAACCGTACGAACATTGTTCGCCTAACTGCTAAACTGAATTGCTGGTTTTGTGGACTAACTTATGCTGACAACTTATATTTAACTAAGGCCTTTCTTTGACACTCTTTCTATCAAGTTTTAGTGGCCTTAGGGAGTAGGGAAATCATGGCGTGGTCTGAATAAGACACCTAAATAAAAAATCACCACGTGGTTGTAGTCCTGTAATATAGAGCAAGGCCTACAAAACATCATCTAAGATAGAGTTACTAAGCCTTATGCACTGAAACTACTAGCTTGCAATCTTAGCCACGTCCCTCGACTATTCCCTCAACTAGAATTTCTACTTCAACACTGCATGTATTTCACTTGAGGCTACGTAAAAGATTCACATGGGCACTGAGCACGAACACATAAACATACTAACTTATCTGATTAACTGAGTGTCTAATAGCTGAATACTGGTCATGAAGAATTGAACTGTACTTAGTATGGACTAAAACTGCATAGTATTAAGCATATGCGATAGAGACTGACTAAGTAACATGAGATAACTGAGCATGAATTCTCAAAAAATGTACTATTTAAGAAGGCAAGGACAAGCATATAACGACTTTGAAATAGTCCGTAAAATGAGGTACTAAAATACTAATAACTGTATGCTATGGCCAAGCAAATCTAAAACTAAACTGAGTTATTGATATGATTACTGGACTAGGACTATAACTAAGACTGTAACTAAGACTGCAACTAAGATTGTACTGGAACTAAATACTAGATCTGATAAATCTACCTACTGAGGTTTGATCTGGGATGAATTCTCCCACTATGTTCAAGCCTACTCAAATCTCCAAAATGAATTTAGCCACTTACACATCAACATGACATTCAAGCCTATCTTCATAACTATAGCCTCATGTAAAACTAGCATGCAATAATCTTTTCTTAACATGAAACGTTTACTCTTTCCCTTCTAAGCAACTACTCTTCACTATATTATTTTCTAAGGAGAGTCCACTGAAGGGTTAAAACATGAGAACCTGAGGTATGCATGAATACTATACCAAGCTCGACACTTAACTGAGGTCTGAGGAACAAAATGTCAACACCATGGTTTTATCAAAAGATCTAAACTGGGGATATACATGACAAAATCTAAATTTAGCTGATCACTAGGAGTGTAGCATAGGTCATGGGAACTGAGCATACTGTATAGCATGACATGGATACCTGAGTCATGAGCTGCATGACCTGAGTCTGGAGTTTCTGTATCTATGGAACATGATTCGTAACACTGAGTGAACTGGAACTCCTTATACTAGGAATTGTAAGCTTGCATGATTGCTAATGTGCACGAGTATGGGCTATAATCATAGAGCTTACATCTAAGACATGAATAAATATCATGATAACTGATGGGTTTTGAGATCCTGGAATATGATTCTGAGATGATCTGCGTGATCATTCTCGATACAAAAATAGACAAGTATGCCATTTATGAAGAATATGACGAACATGTCTAAGTACTGCTTAAACACATGCTTCATCAAGTTCATGAAAGCTTTTGGGGCATTAGTAAGACCAAATGACATGACTAAGAATTCAAAGTGACCATACCGAGTTCTGAAAGCTATTTTCGGAATGTCCCATTGCCTGATTCTGAGTTGATGATAGCCTGATTTGAGGTCTATCTTAGAGAAGTAACTAGCACTCTGAATTTGGTAAAAAAATTCATCAATAAGGGGAAGTGGATACTTGTTCTTGACCGTGACTTTATTTAGTTGACGGTAATTAATACATATTCTGAGAGAGCCATCTTTCTTACGCACGAATAAAACTGGGGCACCCCATGGGGAGACACTGGGTCTGATGAATACCTTATCTAGGAGATACTTTAACTATTCTTTTAATTCTCTGAGTTCTGCAGGTGCCATTCTGTATGGCGGAATAAATATGGGCTAAGTGTCTGTAGAAAGGTCTATTCCGAAGTCGATTTCCCTTTCGGGAGGAACTCTGGGAAGATCTTTGGGAAATATATCAGGGAATTCACATGCTACTGACACTGATTAAAGATTAGGGTTTTTTGAACTAGAGTCCTGTACTTGATCGAGATGGTAGACACATCCCTTAGATATAATTTTTCTCGCCCGAAGGTAAGAAATAAGTTGACCCCTAAGTGCTGAAGTACTATCCCTCCACTCAAGGATGGGTTCATTCAGAAACTAAAACTGGAAAATTCTATTTCTACAGTCGACTAAGGCATAGCAGGAATGAAACCAATCCATGCCTAGAATGACATCAAAATCAGTCATCTCTAATTCGACTAAGTCTGCAGAAGTGACTTTCTAAGATATCATAACCGGACAGTTCCTGTATACCCACCGGGCTATGATAGATTTACCCACTGGGGTAGAGATTGAGAAGGGCACTTCTAGAATCTTAGGATTGACTCCGAAATCAATGACTATATATGGAGTAACAAAGGACAACAAAGATCCTGGATCTAGAAAAACATAAACATGTAAATGAAAAACTTGTAACCTACCAATAACCATATAAGGAGAACTTTCCTGATCCTGTCGAGCTAAAGAGCATAGAATTTATTCGGGCGCTGCCCACTGGTGGCACTGGAAGCGACACCATGTTGATTCGGGTGACCAAACTGAGATGGGGAACGGTTATACTGACGCTGAGAACCTAACTAGGGACAAGCTCTAACTTTTTGACATGGCTTTCCACACTCAAAACATACATCACTGCCAGCTCTGCAGATACCCGGGTGGTTTCTGCCATATTTCAGATAAATGGGATTGGTTCGGCCACTCTTTGGCCTAGATGTTCTGGCCCTCTTATTCTTTCTCCCATTTCACCTACGCCTCTCCTCTTTACTCTATGGATCAAGAGCTATAAGCATAGATAGTATAACATCTAGCTGATGGTTCT
This sequence comes from Capsicum pubescens, assembly GCA_030864215.1. Lineage (NCBI taxonomy): Eukaryota > Viridiplantae > Streptophyta > Magnoliopsida > Solanales > Solanaceae > Capsicum > Capsicum pubescens. The sequence goes on along the minus strand of CM061548.1, from coordinate 265,155,005 downwards.
GAGCAACTATTGAATAATCTAAGGCGGTGAAAGCAGATCTAAATTAAACGTGAGAAACATGCTCATTGAAGGGATCTTCCTGAATGGGCGGAGGGGCTGAATGGTTTTCGTTACTTGTTTTATTATCTTCTCTGGAAGACATGTTTAGGAAGTATAAGGAAGAGATGAATTAGACTGAGAGTTTAACTTGAGCTCATGCTCACTCGTACGACATGAATACTGAAAGAAGGGTAGCTTTTCCTAAAACATCTAATAGCCTCCTGTCCATAAGTGTGGTATGCTACAAACCCATGCACAAGATTCTACTAAATTTGGCCTTCAGACTTTCTAGGACTCTATTGAACCTTAGGCTCTAATACCAAGTTTGTAACGCCCTGGGTCTGTACCTCGAATGCTACAAAGTGCTCATAATCCCGAAGGACCACAAACTAACCCATGACTAGTACCTGCTATAACAACTGAATAATAATACTATAATATGTAGAAATTAGGCAAAAAATATGCCATAAGATTCAATACCGAAATAAAACTAAATACGGTATAGCAATACAAAAAATTAAAACATCTGTATGAAAATACTCTAGTCTTAAAAAGCCTCTAAACTGTCTGAAATATGGAGTTGATGGGAAAAGTCCCCAACTAACTCCGGCTATTGAAAAAACTTGAAATGCTGAAATAATAATCATGTCCTTAAACTATGAGGACTCACCACTAACTCTGACTGCAGAAAATTTGGAACTTCTAGGGATAATTGTGAGCTCGTGCATCTGAACCTATGATATAAGACATCATAGAGCAAGAGAAAAGTATACATCACTACTTTGAATGTATTGGTATGCTGAGTAAGGTAGGCTAAAATGCATGGGTTCACATGTGTGAAAAATACTAACTGAATGACATGAAAGTAACTGAATGGGAGTACATGCATGAATACGTATACTGTTACTTAGATCGTGATAATACTGGATACTGAGTTCTGAATTACTGATATATTGATATTTGAGTTTACTAATACTATATAGCTAATAACTGAGTGACTATATCTGATACTCTTGATCCTCTGGAACTATACTGAGTTCCATATTGAATTGAGTGACTGTGTTTGACAGTCCTGAATCTGTAGAACTAAACTGAGTTCTGCACTGAGTCTGAATCTAAAACTGAGATATGGGAGGTAATATCTAACCGACATTCCCCTTTCCAAATAGATTAGGGTCCAATCTGTAACCCTAATTAGAAGGGTGCCAATACCGTGCCATGGGTAAGGACAAGGTGAGTCACCCTCATCTGGCAGGTGCTCTTAACAAGAATGGTGGTACTCTCAGATAGAAGGTAGATCACCTCATCAACCCTCAATTGACATGTTAACGCGTCAACCTGCTCTTGCTATATAGTTCTAGGACACAAGGACTTCTTCTAAGGATCACACCCTCTACTGGTAGGTGAGTCCCCATCTGTGGGTTCACTCGATGTTGAATCCTACTCCCAACTGAATAGACACTGGACTAGATTCTAGACTATTCTAGGATGGATTTAACTATTTCTTATCCTTCTATATAACTAAACTGAACTAAGTTCACTGGGTTCCATCGCTTGACAGAATACTACTGAATTCTGTTAACTAGCTGAATTTTACCAATTGTGACATGACTGATACTATCCTGTAATTGACCATGGCTCTAGGTAAATAGCTAAATTATTGGGTATTATATATCCCCAGGACTCGATAACATAAATTATACGAGATGGCACAATTTTGAAATATGATAGCTAAGTACTTGGTCATCATACATTCATTTGGGAAATTCTAGCAAACACTTGCATGACATTAACTTGAATATATGCTGACATGATATAATTTCACTATTCAACTCACATAAACAATTCATCAAACACTTGAAGGACATAATCTATGCACATGACACTAAAAAAACATGTAAGCATTATAGTTCAATTCCATATTTACAACTTCAAGGGTTTCAACATGGTTTCACATGATAATGCACACATATCAATCAATTCTGCATGAATCTTGTAGTAAATCATGAACTAGAAACCCCATTAACATGGTAATCATGAACATATTCAAATTCCTCCATGAAATTCATCAAACTTATAATCTTTTAGTTAAAAGGGGTTCTTGAACTCCAAGGGTGGAAGGAAACCCTTGGATGAACACTTGACATACCTTTGTTGCTAAATTCTTGAAGACTATGGTGGAAATCTTGAGCCTGGGCCTTAAAATTAAATCACCTAGGGTTCTTGTTCTTGAGAAATTTAAGAGAAAGTAAGTATATTTTGCTCAATGAGGGATGAATCTCATGTTTTAGGGAGGAATAGGGATGGGTAAAATACCCAAATACCTTCCAAGGATGCGGCTTTTAATGACTGAAAATGGGACTATCAACGTGTAGGACGATGCGTCATATTATTGGCATCAACGTGGTAGCCAACGTGCCGTGTCAAGTCCACGCTGGTTCACTACAAATTGCCATTAGGAGCCAAGGAAAAATATTGAACGAAACGATGGCCTCTGCACCGCACCGATATCGCATCGATACACTATTTTTAATTCCCAAACATGGTTCAAACAAGGTCCCAAAATATGAAACTCATCCGCAAACACCTACTGACATTTCTGATCATGAATTAACCTAAATATCAATACTTTAAGGTCATAAGAGTTGTGAAATAGAGTTTCCAACTTATGAAGGACAAAATAATACTAAGTCTGAATACTTAGCTAGAATTTTCTAAGTTTGGGACCCCTTAGCAAGCTTAAAAGACTGAGTTGAGATTCGGACTTTGCGGGGTCTTACATGCACATATAGAGAACCCTTAAATTAGCAATTTTGGTAATATTTACATCATTCTACAAGTATTTTGTCACGACTTATGGATAATCTACAAATAGTCAAGTTTTGGGCAATCTGGGCACGCTATCTAGTTAGGATCTATTGTTTCATCTTACATGTGATCAACGAGTTTTTGTTTTTAGGTAATCTTGCACACTATATGGTTTGTGAATGATATGACTTATAAATTACCAATGGATTATCAATTTTCAAGTATTTTAATTTGTTGTCTGTCTTTTGATATCAACTTATAGGTTTCCTTTTGATCACGTGACTCTTTAGTTCTGGTACTTTAATGTATTTAATGCTAATATGCATCCTTTGATGCTAGACAAAATTGACTATGCATGACTAATAGTTTTGTGCTCCGATAAAAATTTCAATTGCTTTTTTGAATAATATGATAATGATCTTAGCATAGCCATCTTAGCATGACCCTCCTAGTGGTGTTATCAAATGGTCCTATTAGCATGGTAGTGATGACATGGAAATGACCACTTGGCATGGCCCTCATAATAGTGTAATCAAATGGCCCTCTTATCATGATAGTGATGACATGGAAATGACCTCTTGGCATGTCCCTCTTGGTGATGATATGCAATGGTCCTCTTGACAGTGGACATGAAGTGGTATTTTTTAACAACTTGAAGAAAACATCACCTACATCTATTTTGTAAGTTTGTTGGTCTTTTGAGTGTACCTTTACTCAAGGTAGAATTATTATTATACACAATGTTTGATTTTCTAGTGAGTATAGTCAATTTCTTTATAAAATGTATAGAACATATTCCAGATGACTTGCGTTGCTGATCTGAGGTGTATTTATGCACTTCAATGTTGCTATCCGGGCTTATTTAGCCTTATTTTGAGGAAAACTTGTGTGATTAATGTATTAATGATAATATAATTGAGCATATAAGTATTCAATTACTTGATTACAATGCTTAAGGTGTATTTCCAACAAGTTTGTACTTAATTTGATCATTTAGAGTTCATATGAGAAAACTAGTGTTACTAGCTTGAGCTAGGTGTTGTTCTTGACGATCACGATGGATTATAATGTGTATAATGAGTTCCTAATGGTATAATTGTAAAATTATGTGTGGTAAAACTTTTTTATATTGTTTAAAGTGCAATTGAATCTAGCCAAAAGTAAAAACTAAGTGAAAGATAAAAAGGGGAAAAACTAGTATTCTTAGCTTAAGTTTCTAGTTGTTGTCTTGGATGTTGTGCTATTCTGAGCTTTAATTTGTTGTGATTAATGCTTTAGGATGATTTCTAAGTTTATTATCATGATATATGAATGATATAAAAGCTTTAAATAAAGAGTAAACAACACAAAAAGGATTGGAATGGATCAACAAAAGCACAAGACACAATTTGACGTGAATTCAACACCTTGGATGACAAGTGCATGTCGTAGACCAAAGAGAGGGAAAAATGGAATTTTAAATACACCAGGATCTTACTAAGGGACCTAAAATAGTGATTTTCCATGATAAGGTCTCATTTCCTAGCTAGACACAAAAAATTAACCCCGTGACGTGGCCTAGTGCAAAAATTGGTAGTTTTGTCCTCCTATAAATAGGACACTTGTACTTAATGTTAGACACCTTGTAAGACTTTGAAACTTGGATAGGGGATATAAAAAATATAAATTAGGGTTTTCTTCATTTACTTTAGCTTTTTAATTGATTTTATCTTATATATTCAATTATCTTGATTACGACTATGTCCATGAGTAGCTAAATATCCTATTTCGGGGTTAAGGCCAAGAACAAAATTACTATTGCTTTGAATTGATATGGTTTTGATTGATTATCATATTTGGTTGTTTATTTATCCTTATTATAACTATTTTAAGGATTTTCTACCCTTAGGATACATCAATTATCGACTTTGTAAGCCCAGGAGGGGGAATATAAAGATAGAACATGGGGATAAATAGAACAAGGTTCTTAATCTTTTATAATATAAGGAATTTGAAAAACGTTCTTATTGTAAAATATTATTTTCATATCCCTCATGTATGTTGCACTGACATTTTTAAGTCTGACTAACATTACCGTGTACTGGTAGACACCCCAGGGCATGATAAAGACATTTTTAGAACCCTTTTCATCCATCAAAATCTTATGTTACCCATCAAATAATCCTTGAACGTTTGTATTTCATGCTTTGAATAGTTTTCAATAAGAATATGGATGTTGGGTAGTGGAAAATTGTCTTTAGGTCTGTCCTTGTTCAATTCTCTGTAGTCAACACATCTTTTAATCTTGCCCTCTTTTTTTGACATTGGAACGATATTGTATAATCATGTTAGATACCTTGTCACTTCCACAACCTTGGATTAGATTTGTTTCATCACTACTTATTTCATCCTTAAACTTAAGTCTCTCTTGAACTTATACATCTTTACTTTATTGGATCAAATTGTAGATCAGTTGGCAACTTATGTGACATATTATTTGGGCTTAATCCTAGCATGTCATCATATTATTGGGAAAATTGTCAATATATTATCATAGTAGTTGAATGAACTCTCCATTTTACACTCCTATTAGATAAACACTGATTCTAATTTCTTTGACCTTATCACGATTTTGAAGATTAAATAACTTAGTTTCTTCCAGATTAGGATTCTCTCAGTTCTCAAATTTCTTCAAATATTTTATTATTAGTTTTTCATCAAAGTCTTCCCATTCATCATTATCTATTTCACTTTTTTTATTAAGCTCTTAACATGACATGATAATGGCAGGTTTTAAATTTTTATTACTGAAACCAAAAAAAAACCAAATTAGTTAATAACATGATAATTCAAACAACAGAATAAAGTAGAATAATTCAAAATTCTTTTGATACATGAGGACTTTTCATTAAGTTTAGGAAATATTTTCAAATAGTGGCTCATGACTAACACAAGTATGGTATATGCCTCTTTCTGAAAACAATACAAATGTGAAACAAAGGGAAATTTGATAACATTAAATATGGATCACAAGGCCACTTCTGGACTATCACCAATTTTCAAAATAATTATTTTTGTCCTTTCATCTACCACAACTGGCAAGGAATCATAACTTGGGTGGAAGTTCAATCCTCTATGGTCTCTCTAGGTATATCCTTCCTCACTTTGTTGGTTTTTGCAAAATATTCCAATAAAATATCATAATCCTCAAATATATTCCTTATTACATCCTTCAAATCATCATTTGTTGCCATCTCGCATATAGAGAATGATTGGTACAGGTATGGTAGCAGGCTCGAACAAAACCATCTTTGTCTTTTTCTTATTCTCATAGCTATTCAATGGTTTGTATTATGATTTATACTTTAATGCTATTTCTGGGTTTACAATTATCTCGATGATGCAAGACAAGTTCTTACCCAATCCTCGATCGGGCTCGAATCCACTCCTGAATATAACAATGGATATTATTTTTTAAATTAAAGGCATCAACATCTAGGGAATTGGATATATATATATATATATTTGTAGAATTTATGATTTCCACTAAATAGAATTCATTACCCCTAGTAACATCTTAAATTATAGGCATTGTACGACCCCGTAAAATTTCAAAAAACTTATTTTTGACCCTCCTACATGCGTAATGTCAATTTTTGACTTGAATTATGTTAGGGAGTGTTAAAAGGGTGTTTTAAAAAAGTTTTAGAATTTTTAGAAGGGGTTCAGGACCACTTTGGGACCAGAAGACAGTAAGCCTTCGCGATTGTAATGCGCCACACCACTTTGCCTCTACAATAATAGTGTGGCGTGGAGGCTAAGTTCTGCATTAGGAGCTTTCCACACTACTATCTATTTTAATCCAGCTTTTGTTTTTGTTCACTTTGGGTGAGAGGTATTTTGTTCTTTTACCCCTTAGACGACATATAAATATAAAATTAACCCTTTTACTTTAGTTTTAAAAGTTAAAACTCCATTCTTTTCTTCTTTAACTCCCAAACACTCCACAATCAATTTTTCGTTCGAATTTTTTTTTCACTTGGGATAAAGGGATTTTTATCCTTTTACCCCTTAAACGACATAAAAATAAAATTGATACTTTTCTTTCAGTTTCAAAAGACCAAACTCCGTTATTTACTTCTTTAACTTTCAAACCAAAAAAGCTCAGGGGTTTTACGAAGAATTCATCATCCAAGCTTCAAACTTTGATTTCTGTTTAATTTTTAGAATATTTCAGGCATGTTTCTCATTTACTAACTTGAATTTTACATTGTACCATTTCTTTAATCAATATTCAAGTAATTTAATTGATGGTTTTGAAATTGGGTTGAGGGATTTTGATTATTATTACTTGAATTTCTTGTCCCATGTTTTAAATGCAGTATTCATGCTTTAATTGATGGTTTTTTGGACTGAATGGGGGCATTGATATGGGAATTGGAATAGGGAATGCTAGTTTCCCCATATTGATGAAAATTTGGCTTAATAATGACATTAACCTCAACCCAATTTATAATCTTGGTTTTAAATATGAATGTTGACATAGTTTGACTTGTCCTTTGAATACATTGCATTTCATTAAAGGATAAATGGATAAGAACAGTTTTGTTATGCACTTGGTGGCTATAAATTTTGATTTTAAATAGAACTTAGGAGTCAAATGGTTGAATGGACTGGTTTGTCATAAACGAATTAGCTTGCAAGCATATTGGTATGATGATGCTAAGATAGTAGATGCCTTAATAAATGACTCCTGGGTTAATAGTTGGGTTTATGTGCAAACTGTTTTAAATTAGGCTTAAAGAGAATTGTGTAGCTCACTGTGAAGGTGTAGTCCCAGAGGGATCAACACTGGATACCATATTTGTGGGCATAGGGATCTATATAACTTTTTGTCTCAATACACACTATATTTTGTATGGCTATCTTCTTGGTTTCTTTAGCCTTTCCTTAGTTTATGCGGTTAAGATACGCTGAGGCCCTTCTAGAAGGGAAAGCTAGACTCATATAGCCCATGGGTTCCTTTAGGATGGAGAAATCTACACCATTCAGGCTAATGGTTTAAACTCTCATATTTATGAACTTGGGATTGATCTTCTATTGGATACCCATCCTATTTACATTACTCTTTATAGGATGGCTCTGGCTAAATTAAAGAAACAAAAGAAGCAGCTAAAGAATCTTCTTAATAAGGGTTGCATCCATTCTAGTATTTCTAAGGTTCTCTTGTGCTTTTTGTGTGAAAAAAGATGGGTCTCTTATATTATTTATAGACTATCATCAGTTGAATAAGGCTATAGTGAAGAATAAGTACCTTATTCCTAAGATTGATGTCCTTTTCAATTAGTTTTAGGGTTCTAGGTTTTTGTTTAAGATTGATCACCATTTAGGTTATCTTCAACTAAAAATTAGGGAGGTTAATACTCCCAGGTATGCTTTAAAAATCCGATATAGCCATTACGAGTTTCTGTTCTTGTCATTTGGGTTGAATAATGCTCCAATTTCTCCTATGGATTTTATGAATTATGTGTTCAGATTGTTTTTTGATTTATTTGTTATCATCTTCATTGATGACATCTTTGTGTACTCCAAAAGAGAGAAGGATCATGCCAATCACCTCTGAATTGTGTTGCAGACTCTTAAGGACCAGAAGTTGTATGCAAAATTTTCTAATTGTGAATTTTAGATAAGTGTTATGACCTTTCTTCGGCATGTTATTTCTAGTGAGGCGCTCACAGGGGATCCACAAAAAGTTGAGGCAGTTAATGAGTGTCCTAGACCCATGACTCCAGCTGACATTAGGAGCTTCTTGGGTTTGCCAGGTTACTATTAGAGGTTTATGGAGAGTTTTTTGTCTATTATTGCACTGCTGACAAAGTTAACTAGAAAAAGGTTAATTTTTTGTGTCCCTAGTCTTGTGAAGGTAGATTTTAGAAATTGAAGGATAAGTTGACTTCTACACCTATTTTGACCCTAAATGATAGTACTAAGGAGTTTTATATGTATTGTGATGCATCCCATGTGGGGTTGGGTTGTGTTTTGAAGCAACATGTAAGGTTGTGGCCTATGCTTCCAAGAAGCTTAAGGTTCATGAGAGAAAATATCTAACTCATGATCTAGAGTTATCATTTATGGTCTTTATTTTAAAATTTTGGTGCCATTATCTATATGGGTTGTATGTTGATATTTATTCAGACCATAACAACTTACAGTATGTGCTTACACAGAAGTAATTTAATATCAGATAGTGGTGGTGGCTTAAATTGCTTAAATATTATAACATGATCCTTAGCTACAATCCAAGTAAAGCTAATATGGTTGTTGATGCTCTTAGCATGTTGTCTATGTAAATCTAATCTCATGTTGATGAGGAGAAAAGAGGGTTGGTAAACGATATTCATAGGTTGGCTATGTTGAGAGTTTGTCTCTTGGACTCTGAAGATGGAGGGATGATTTTTCAAGAAATGGAAAAGTCATCTCTTAATGCTGAGGTCAAGGAGAAATAGGTTATCTATCCCATACTTGTGCAGATTAAGAATGATGTGGGTCAGTAAAAGGTTATTGCTTTCGAGATTGGGGGAGATAGCATTCTAAGGTATCAATAAAGGTTGTGCATTCCTGATATTTATAGGCTGTGGGAATAGATTTTGACTAAGGCTCATAAATCCCAATATAAAGTTTATCCAGGTTCAACTAAGATGTATTATGATTTTAATGAAATCTACTGGTGGAATAATATGAAGAGAGATGTGGCAAATTTTTTTGCTAAGTGTATCATTTGTTAGCAAGTCAAGGTTGAGCATTTGAGGCCTGGTGGCATGTATCAAGAGATAGAGTCGCCCTTATCGAAGTGGGAGATTATCAATATGGAATTTGTAATGGGTCTTCTGTGGTGTTGCAATCAATATAATTCTTTTTGGGCCATTATTGATAGGATGACTAAGTTTGCTTACTCTTGCTTATTGTATTACCCAAAGATTTCAAAATCTAGACCCATCAAAGGATAGGCTGTTAAATTAGATTTCCATGCCACTAGGATTGCCTTAATCCTATGTCATGGAAAAAAGTTATGGAGAATTTCCTAAGGGCGTGTTAAACTTCCAGTGACAATGACTCAGGCAATGAGTCAATACCAAACATAATAAGTCATTACGTGTGAGTTGTTGCCACTCCCGTGAAGGTCTCTAATTTTATCGTAGTGACAATGAGTCCAGCACACCACTTATTATGAGGCATAATGAGCCATTCACAGACTCATTACCATACCAGTAAGAAAACAAAAAATCTAGTCTCAAACCATGACAACCCCTAACAGTTTATGATCAAACCTAATGTGTCATTAGGAGGGGAGTCTTTACCTTAGCATAAAGATCCCAAGACCTCAGAGCCTCATGTCATGACTCAGACTATTACTTGTGTCTAGTCGTAACAAGTTATTGGGTGAGTCATGACGTTTGGAACCAAAAATCCCTGCATGATTATAAAAGGGGATTGTTGGTAAATTTCCATATTTTAATCCCAAACCCACATCATTTGGGCACTCAATATAACTTATTGAGGGATTAAAGTTACCCTAATACTTCATAAACTCTAAAATTATTACACTTAGTGAAACAAAAGTGATTCTCTTCTTCTCCAAAGCAAACTAGGGTTCTCCAAGTTCAAGCACAAGTTCTAAGAAATTCCCCTAAGGAATTCACTCCAGGCATGTGGGATTATATTAATGTGTCCCTTTGACTCATTGAGTCCTAAGAAATATTATATTCTCATGAAAAATTCCCTTCCTCTTTAATTGGGTTCCAAGTTAAATATGAGTTTCCCTGCTCTCATCAATTTATGTATGTAACCAAACTATGAATATGTTCTTTCCCCGAGAGTATTTATTCCTCATGTTCATACTAATGAACTGTTGAGGTTGTTGGTTTTAAATTGTGAAATCCTCTTTACCCTGTTCTATAAATATAATCATATTTAGTTCCATTAGTCAAAGATGTTGGGTTATGAACACCCGATACCGATATAGTCATGCATATATCAGTTTTCATGTTTTGAGCCATTCAGATCATGTTCGTGTTGCAAAATTCTGAATATTAAACTTATGAGCATATATTAGTTATCTGATCATGTTAAATAGATATCAATTATTAGTGTCAGTTCAGTTAGGAGTAATTCATAGCACCGAGTGAACATAGGGATGAAGGCTCACCCGCCAGTTGAGGACTAAGAACTTTAGTAGAAGTCCCTACGTTCTAGAACTACGATGCCATCATAGGTTATAAGGTGTTTGTCGACAATAGAGGACTAAAATCCTAGTCGTTTGGGACATTAGTTTAGTGGATCCACACCAACCAGTGTTGGTACCCTTGGTTAGGTACTAGTACCCTTCAAATCGAGGATACAGGTTGGACCCCAATTAGCTCAGAGTGGGGCATGACGGTTATTGTTAGTTCCCACTGTCCTCAGTAAGTTTCACCTTATGTTCATTCCAGGTTTTCTTGACCAAGTGTACAGTATTAAGTTATTTAATTACCCAGTTATTCAACATATGTTAATACTTTGCCTTGCATTAAGTTTACATGTTCATGTATTTATGTCTAGCTTATATACCAGTTAGTCTCTTCTATTTAGCCTACTCAGTACATTCAAAGTATAGTTTTTATACTTTGTTGTGCTATATTGTCTCACAATATAGGTTTAGACGCTCAGTACTCGGACCACACATAGAAAATTCCTGTTCCACTGAATAACAGCCTTGGTAAGTCCTCATCCGTTGAGGAGTTTCTATCATTTGTTTATTTTTAGTATTTTATATTATTTTAGTTAGTTAAAGGTTACTGGGTCTTGTCCCAACAACTCATCATGATTTAGAGTCTTTCAAACTATCAAACATTTAGACATGTTTTCAATTTCATCAAGTATTTTAGACAACATCAGTATTGACTCTATTGTTTTTCAGCAACAGTTTATTTAAGTTATGTTCCACTTAGTATTTTGTTACTTTCCTTCAGTAATCATAGATTATGCTAGGCCATGGGTTAGCTTAGGTTCATTTGTGACTCTAAGCACCATAATATTCCTAGGAGTAGTCTTGGGTCATGGCAAACTTGGTATCAGAGCACAAGGTTAAAAGTTCCCTAGGGTATTTGAAAGTCATATTATGCAGAGTCTTGTTCATGGGTGTGAAGCATGCCACACTTATGGGCAAGATGATACAAAATATTTTAGGAAAGTTTTAAGTCCTTCATGATTCACGTCATTCGATAGGGTGTGAACTCTACTAAATTTCTTCTTCTAACTCATCCTTTACTTGTTTACAAAAAATTGTCTCCCACAAGGGCTAAGGGAAGGAGAAATGTGGACCAACTAGCACCACTGCCTATTCTTGAAGGCCCTATGAGTGAGCACATATCTTATGCTGAATTCAGGGCTACTTTCATAGCATTGGCACAATCTATAGTTGCTTCAGATAATTAAAAATTTATTGCCCCAACAAATCCATCAGCGAATATGGTAGCAACTAGGATTCGGGACTTAACTCAAATAAATCTCACGGTGTTCTTTGGATCCAATCCTGAGAAAGATCCCCATGAATTTTTGGATAATGTGTAGAAGTTAACTGAGATCATGTTACACCCTAGATTATTGGCCCTAGAATTCTTGAGTTTTTACACACATTGCCCAGACTAGACTCTCCATAGAAGTCGTAGGGAGTCATTACGGGTCATAGAATCTTAAATTATATCCGAACTAGTGTGTTTGTCTATCTCTCTATGCTGGTAGAAATTAGCACCCAGCGGTCTTCAAGACTCATTACGAATCGTATAGTGGTTCTCGTAGCCTAACCAATAAAAGTGGATAATGTTTTTGTCTTGTCTACAATTTAACATCACGAGCTGTACAATTTGAATGTGAGTCATAGGGAAAAAATCAGTGTTAGACCAGTGTTGGTGCCCATGGATGTTGTCCAGCCAATAATTAAATATAACGAGTTTTAAGGTGACCCATGAGTTGTAAGGTGACCCTACGAGTCATAAATTCACCCGTAATCAGTAGGTGATAGTATTTTAATCTCATATTAAGGGCACTTTACACATTTCTCTCATTTCCCCACTTAGAACCCACATATATAAAATGCAAAAGAGGGGTTATTTGTAATACTGTAACATATCAAACACTCTTTTTACTCTCTAAAATTAACCATTCAAAGATAAGGATAGGTTTTTAATAAGTTGGTCATTTGATGGTTTAAGGGTTGATTTCTCTCCAAAATTCTTTGTACTTTAGGCATGTTACTCTTCCCAAGTCTTATTTTATCAAAAGCATATGTTTATAATTTTACCCATGTGATTTAATTGATCATTTGAAATATGGGTTGAGGGTTATTGCTCCTTATTGAATTGATTGCATTTCCTATGGATTTTATGATTAATGTTTGCTTTGAATATATGGTTTTGAACATGTGGGGTGCATGTTCATGGTGAATGAACTAGGGGGTAATGGTTACCTCCTTGTTTTGATAATATGGATGGTTAAATTGGTATATTCCCAACCCAATCTTGTGAAAATGGATTACAATATGAGTATATATGATATGAACTACTTTTGGAATCATTTTATGATATAAAGAGGTTATTGAAACATAATGACATGATTTAATGAACAAAAGGGGTCGTGGCATTTCCTCACATTGATTTAATGAACAAAAAAAGGTTGTTTTACACAAGTGAATGGAGTTGTACTAGCATGATGATGTTACCTTGGAAGTATAGATGGTATGATGATCAAGTAATGAGAATGTGTGAAAAATATGTTAGCTAGTCTTAATGAGGGTTGTATAGCCAAACCATAAAAGTAGAGGTCCTGGGAGACCAATATTAGAAATCGCATTTACTGAGAGATGGTGGGGGTTGGGGGTCTCAATGTCTTGGGGTTCAAATCCTCTCGATTATGACTTGGTGGTTCGAGTCCCCCATGTTAAATTACTAGGTGCTTAAGTCACCCTTTATTTATGACTGGGAGGTTCAAGTCCCCAATGGTACATATGCACATATTCTTATTCTTTGGTTTGTGCAACTACACCTACTGGGGCCCTTTCCAGTGGGGGAGAGCTGAACCCATATAGACCTGGATACCTTCTTATGATGCTTGAGCTACGCAATCTCAACTAATGTTTAAAGTTTATGCTTAGCCATATTACTCACCCCCAACATGTTATATTTATGTATATGCATATGATTGTGTGCATTAGATTTGGATGATTTTAAACTATTGATCATGCGATTATTTTATCCCTCCATTGAGTTACATGCTAGTGCTTAACCTACTAACCATCTTCGGATGCTATATCCCCGTGCGATATAGGAACCAGAGACACTTCTGCTTTTCTTGTGCCAAGATAGTATTTTAGGATTATTAGTAATCAGCTTGAAGTGGTAAGCATCCATTCTCTTGAAGTGCTTTATTTTAGGGTTTTGTTTCCTCTGGTCATTGACTTTTCTTTGGACTTGTCTTTTGCTATCATAGGGTCATGTCATGACATAGATTGATTTTTTATTCAATTTAGATATTTTGTAGATTACTATGGAGTGTGCAATAGTTATTAAAATAACTTGGATTTCTTTTACCCTATCTTTATATATCTTGTTATATGTTCAAAATTCAACCACTATAAGTGTATTGTGTGTTGTTTTACTAGGTAGAGGGGGTGGTCTTTTGTCCATGATGGACTTGAGATACCCATCAGGCCAGGGCCTGGTTTGGGTCGTGACAAAGTTGATATCAGAGCCTATGTTCATAGTCAATTGGGTGTCCATAAATCCCTGTCAAGTAGAGTATCTTTTTTGTATGTGTAGTGCATCATACTTATAAAGGAGAGGCTATTAGACATTTAGGAATGTTCTTCCTTCTTGTCGTTATATTTCATGATATAGAGTTTAAGGTCCCGAGTTTCCTCTAATTTCCATTTGTTGGCATTTCAGATCATGCCTCCAAGAATATTTGATGTTCATGGATATCCTCCAGTCCCATTTGGGGATAATATGGATGTGAATCATCCTACTTATGGAGTTCAGACTCGGTCAAGGGGCCTAACTCCTGATTGCCCTCATGTAATTCCACTGATCCCTACTAGTCCTCCTCGAGCTTCTTGGGCTGATGATACTCTTGTTCTGATGCCTTGGGGTGAGGTGCCTAAAGATAAGTTTCACCAGTCGATCCATTTTCTTACCCAGTTAGTGTCCTCAAAGACTGTACATATTGAATCTATTACTCCACCTTTTGAGGTCACTAGAGTTGACCATTTTTTGATTAAAACACCCTTATTTCTGGGCCTTAGAAAATTTCCTAGAATTCTCATCTATGGACCCAATACGACTTATGTGTATGAGCCGTATGTTGGGATATGGATGGTATGGTCCAATTGTATGTTGACCAGTGTTGGTTGGTGGGATGGATTTTGGTTAGTGGAATGGATACGACTTAGGGATACTAATCGTATTGGTGGTTATGGATCATTTTGTTACTTAAATTAATCTTATACATGGTTACATAGATTGGATCTGAATACGAGTCACTCACCGTGAGTTGTAAGACAAGGTAGAATCGTACCCAGGATTCGTATAGTGAACAGTGTCTAAATCTTTCATGGGTTTAAATCTACCAGGGATATGGATAAAGTGAACAAATTGTATGCTTTAGATACGACTTGGTTGGATGAGTGGACAGTACCACTCGTATGGGAGGCTACTAATCATAAGGGCTAGTCGTACCCCTGGGATAAAATTTTGTACAACTTAAGTTAGTGTATTTTGGACATTTCCTCACTTAACCCAATAAAGTCCTGCAATTTCTAACCTACTTGGAAGGTTATTCACCCAATTATTTCATTCACTAACACTTAGAAATACTTGTAAAACATTTTATAATACAATCAAAAGCTTTTGGGCAAGCGAAGCTAGGGTTTCAACTAGAGGATTTATTTGGGCTTGTCTTGGTAATTTCTTTCCATCATCATCTTGGTTTAAGGAATTTTCTCTTCCTTCATTATTAATTCTAACTATAATCATGGTATTTATGAATTTTTTCATGACTTCATCGATTGTATGACTTTGGTTTTCAAATATGTATTGGAGGTTATGATATTAAATGGTTGATTATGGTTTTCCATGGTTTTAATTATGACTTAAGTGAATTAATGGTTATTTTAGATAATTTGAGTGTATGGGAATGGTTTAATGGTAATTGGAATTGGTTTTGGTTATATTAAGCCCCCAATATGTTTGACAAAATGCCTATAATATTATTTTCATTACATTAAGTATTTTAATTGAACTCTTGCTTGTTTTAAAACTTGGTAAAGGATTTATGCATGGTTTAAATGGCATGGAAAGGTAAATGGTTGAATGGTTATGCTTATGGGGTACATGGAATTCCCTAAGTTATTTAATATGGTAATTGGAAGGGTAATTGGATGTCCCTATAAACCCTTATATAGTTGGCTATGGACTGTACTTAGAAGTATGGTCGGTAAGAAGATACCACCACTAAATGGCCTTGGTTAATAAATGGTAAATGGATAGATTGGTTGCTTGGTAATAGTTTTAATTGGACAATAATAGCAGGATGTGTGCAAAGTCGTAGAAGGTGGAGGTCCCGGGGGGACCAAAACTGGAAACTTATATATTCCAATATGAGGTTGGTCTTTGTGACTGTGAGCATGATGTCACATTATATTTTGGGGTATGTAGTAGTCATCCCTAGTATTTTTCCCTGGTCGTGTGGCTACACGCACAGGGCACTTTCAGCAGGGGAAGTTGAACCTATATAACCCGTAGGTAGTTTAGGACGGTAAAGCTACACAACCCAGGTAAAGGTTTTAATGGCATGCCAAACACGATCTCCTTTCCCGGCATGGTTATATATATGTGTGTATGATTTCACCCACTAACTCATCTACTGGCGGCTGTATATCTACACTATGCAAGAACCGTCCATTCTACTCCTCCTACATAGTGATTGACTAAGGGATCAGTATTTGGACTAAAGTGGTAAGCTTCCATCCTTTTAGAAGGATCTATTTCATATTATGGATATTTTCTAGACACTGTGATTTTATTTTGGATATTGGTTTTGGCCATGGTTAGTGGCATGGCCCAACCAGATTTTATTACTCTTTTTGTTAGAGGCTTTTAGTACTGCTATGGGTAAGAATGGGAAAGATCAATATAGGTGTCAGATTTAGCATTGGTATTGGTATTGATGATGGCATCATCAGACTTAATTTCTCACTATTCCATCATATTTCATTTTGGGATTAATTATATTATGTTTTGGAATATCTTTGGTTATAGCCTGGTTTATGGCCCTTGGTTTAGTATTGGTTTTATTTGGTTAGGTTATTGGTATGGGATGGATGGACTCGATTGGGTCGGTCATGGTTGTGATCTTTTCCTAGAGTCCTCATGTGAGCGATTGCACTATCTTGCTACATGATCGAAATTCAGCCAATTCAGGGAAAATGGTTAGAGGTTGGGTTAGGTAACAGGGGTGGTATCTGATCCTAGTCGGACTTTATATGCCCATTACATTAAGGCCCTTGATCGGGTCACATCCAGTTAGTATCAGAGACTAGGTTCATGGTAACTTAGGAGTCCACAAAGCCGTGTTGAGTAGAGTCTCTTTTAGGGGTGTGTAGTGCGGCACACTCTTAAAGGAGAGGCTACAAGGCATTTAGGAATGTCTCTCGATCTTGATATTCTACTCTCAAGCATGGAGTCTCAGTCCTGGAATCTTCTCTAATCCTTGTTTGTTCATCTTTCAGATCATGCCTCGTAGTTCAGGACACAAAAAAATTCTTCTATCCCATCTGGTGGTAATGTTCAAGGGGTACATCCTACTTCTGGGGTTCATCTTTGATCTCATAGACCTATACTTGATAGTTATGGAATTCCACTAGTAGATACTAGTTTTCCTCAAGGCTAAGTGACTAATGCATAATTCCTCCAGTCTATTCATGTTATTGCTCAGATGGTCGCTGCTCAGGCTGACCGGGGTACGATAGATTCTTTGTCTGCAGAGGCTGCAAGGGTTGGACAATTTATGAAGATGGGTCCTCCCACTTTTTCTTGGAGAGAAGGTTGATAAGTAGCCATAGGGCTTCTTGGATGAAATGGAAAAGATATTCTCGGTGATGTAGGTTGTAATTATGGAGGGGGTAAACTTTGTATCTAATCAGCTCAAAAAGGCTGCATATCATTCGTATGAAGAGTAGGATGGGGATAGGGGTAATGTGGAGGAATCAATATTTTAGGATACTTTTTCTAAGGCCTTCTTAGATTATTTATTTTCCCAAGAGTTGATGAAAGAAAGGACAGAGAAGGTTGTGAACCTTAAGAAAGGAAGGATGTATGTTAAGGAATACGCCTTGAAGTTTCACTAGTTTTCAAGGTATGCTCCTGATTTAGTTGCTGACATGCGGGTAAGAATGAGGAAGTTCACTTCTAGGTTGACTTGGGATTTGATTTTGGAGAGCAAGACTGCCTTGCTAAGTAAAGATATGGACATCTCTAGGTTAATTGTTCATATGCAGCAAGTTGTGGATAAAAAGAGGAAGCAGGAGGAGTTTGGGGATAGATAGGGTAAGAGGAGCAGGTTTTCTGACTAGGGAGATACTCAGTCTTAGGGTGGTCGGGATGGTGGCAAATGGCAAAAAAAGAAGTATGGGAGTTTTGGTTTGTACTCTTCTGCTTGTGCTCCTTATTAGGCGGGTTACATCCGTCATCAAGGTGGTGACAATTTATGAGCATAAGGTGCCCAATCTCAGGCAAGTAGAGGTCGATCAATTTCGTCATGCCCTCCTTGTTGGTTCTATGGTCATCCTCATCGGGGTTATTATGATGATGGGAGGGACAAATACTTTAGGTGTTGCTAAGCAGGCCAGCAACTTAGGGATTATCTAGTTAACATGGTTTCTACGGGGGGGAATAAGATTCTCATGGCTTTAACTTCTGCTCCTACACCTGGTGGTGTGGCATCTACTTCTATTACTGCTCTTAGTTCTAGCATTAGACAAAACAGGTTTTATGCTTTGGCAACCCGACAGGAATTTGAGGCATCACCTGATGTTACATTACAGCTTTTCTCTCGTGATGTATATTATTTTTTTAATCTGGGGTCCACTCTCTCCTATGTGAATCCTTATGTGGCTGTATCTTTTGGTTTTGATCCAAAAGTTAATTTGGATCCTTTCTCTATTTCTACCTACTTGGTGACTCAGTTATTGATAAGAGAGTCTATAGGCGGTGTATGGTATCTATTGGTGGTAGGAATACTATGGTGGATTTTTTTGAAGTTGATATAGTGGATTTTGATGTTATTCTGGGGATGGATTGGTTACACTCTTGTTACGTGCCCTTGGATTGTCAAAACCATAGGGTTATCTTTAGGTTCACTGGTGAGACAGTTATAGAATAAGAGGGTGGCTCTTTAGCTCCTACGGGGAGATTTATTTCTTATCTTAGATCTTGGAGGTTAATCTCCAAAAGTTTTCTTTATCACTTAGTCTAGGTAAAATATTCTAATTTGGAAGGTATTACTTTCCAATCAGCTCCATTGGTTAATGAGTTTCCATAGGTCTTTCCAGATGATCTTCCTGGTGTTTCTCCGGTTAGAAAAATTGAGTTTCTATTGATATGGTTTCGGACACTCATCTAATTTCTATTCCTCTGTGTAGAATGGCTTCGGCTGAGTTGAGAGAACTCAAGAAGCAACTTAAAGATCTTCTAGATAAGGGATTTTTCATCCTAGTGTTTATCCTTGGGGTGCACCCGTATTGTTTGTGCACAAAAAGGATGGTTCCCTTTGGATGTGCATTCATTATCAGTAGTTGAACAAGGTGACGATTAATAACAGGTATCCTCTTCCAAGGATAGATGATCTGTTTGATCAGTTGTAAGATGTAAAGTTCTTTTCTAAGATAGATCTTCGGTCAGGGTACCATTAGCTAAAGAATAGGGAGGTGGATATCCCTAAGATGGCTTTTCGTACTCGATATGGGTACTTTGTGTTTTTGGTAATGTCATTTGGATTGACTAATGCTCCAACAACATTTACGGATATGATGAATAGCGTTTTTCTTCATTATTTTAATCTTTTCATTAGTGTGTTTATTGATGACATTCGGGTTTATTCGAAGAGTGATGTAGATCAAGATGATCACCTCTGTGTGGTGTTGTGGAGTTTGAAGAAATAACAGTTGTATCACATGTTCTCCAAGTGTGATTTTTGTTTGAACGCAATAACTTTCTTGGATAATATTATTTCTAGTGAGAGGATCATTGTGGATCTACAAAAGGTTGTTATGGTGAAAAGGTGGCCAAGAACCACGACACCATCCGACATTCGGAGCTTGTTGGGTTTAACCGGGTATTATAGGCGGTTTGTGGAAAGATTTTCATTGATAGTTGCTTCTTTGACCAAGTCAACTCAAAAGAAAGTAATGTTTTCTTGGTCATATGCTTGTGAAGGGAGTTTTGAGAAGTTGAAGGATAAGTTAACTTTGGCTCCAATTCTGACTTTGCCGAAAGTCAATGATAGATTCGTGGTTTATTGTGAAGCATCTCGGGTAGGACTTAGTAGTGTGTTGATGCAACATGTGAAGGTAATTGCCTATGCTTCTAGGAAGTTGAATTTGCATGAGAGGAACTATCCTACTCATGATTTAGAGTTGTTGGCAGTTGTGTTAGCTTTGAAAGTATGAAAACATTATTTGTATGGTGTGCAAGTGGAAATCTTTTCTGATCAAAAGAGTCTACTGTATGTGTTCACTCAGAAAGAGATTAATCTAAAGAAGAGGAGATGGCTTGATCTTCTTAAGGAATATGATATGAGTCTTTACTATCACTGTAACGCCCAGAAATCTAATTCTTGGGATGCCACATGGTACTCTGAACTACAAGTAGTTCTGAGCTAACCTTGGCTGCATTTTTATAATTCTGAATCTCAATTTCGGGAAGGTATGAATGAAAAATCATATAAATGCGGAAACTGTCTGAATTATCTGGGTATATCTGAATCATACTATTCTCAAAAGTCTATAAAGCAAATAATAAAATATGAATACTGTAACTGAGATCTAAAACTAGATCTAATAGTCCGACAAGCCTCTACTAATTGAATCTAGAGAGTTACTGGGATAGGCCCCCAGCTAACCCAAACTGTCTAAAATGAATACAGAAACACCAATTAATAAACTGAAAATATGAATAGCTAAGTCCCCGAACTATGAGGACTCACCAACTGTAGAGATATAGATGAGATGCTCGAAAATCACTTGCGTTGCTGAGGCTGAGCACCTGAACCTACATTATGAGACAATGTAGCACATAGACATATATGAGGATTAGTACTTAGATAATGTACTGAGTATATGGGGGCGAATGCAATAGGTGAACAATATCATCACAAGTTATAAAATCATGCATGCTAAATGTAAATGACTCACGTAGGCTTGAGTAAAATATGAAATTTACAGATCATAAATTATAAATAATAAAGCATATGCTATAAATCTTGTGAGCCATTACACTTAGTTTTGAAATCTGCATTCTGTTCTTAATCTCAAATCGTATAGGCTAAGTAAAATCTAAAAACTTATTCTGAAAATCTTTACTGTTAGGGAGGTTCTCTTAAATGAGATAAACCATGTGAGCTACATGGATTCCAATGTCTTGACCTCCTAAGGAAGAAAGATCACGTTGGGGAAAGGTATCATACTCTTGCCAGGGAGTATATAACCTAACCCAGGTGTTCGATTAAAAGCTAAAACTGTCATCCATATAGAAATGGGAAAATCTGATAATCTGTACCTACGTTGGCTACGTAGTTCTATGGAAAATAGGGCACGCTAATCCCACACTTCTCGATCGTTGCTAAATACTACATTTTTAATCTGTATGATCAAACCATTGGAAATCCACTTTTAAAATTAACAAAAGGGTTCATATGGAAAACCAATCATGCATTTATATGAGTAAATCTATAAATAAAGCTAATTCTGAGTTTTGTAACTGTACTAATCTTTAAAGTGGATTCCAAAGCTAATCCAATGATCAAAAGATCAAAGTTTTGATGAAAAATTGAAAATAATCTGTTCATAAGATGCTTGAAGCATCATCTTCCTTGAAATAATAATATTAAATCTTATGGTAGCAACTCATGCATCAATCTCATGGTAAATCATCATAATAATCATACTTGATAATGTATATATTGATAAAACAACTCAAAATCTGGAAATTTCAGAAATATGCATGAAAATATGAACATAAGCATGGAATTCAACTTCTAAATCATTGAAAATGTCATAAGCTTGTAAATAATAATAATGGGTATAAACCATAACTTGAATTTTATGGGAACTCATATAAAATTCTGTAAATTTGAATTTAAAATAAGTTTTGGGCACAAGGACGAAAGGATTGTCCTTGGTCATAATCCCATATACCTCAATTGATGATCTAAATGCTAAAACTTGAATCTCAGATCTTTATTGATGTTTTGAAGATGACTTCTTAGAGTTCTTGAATTGGGAATTCTCAGTCATGAATTGCTTTGGAAAATTAATGGAGAAATTTAGATTTCTTGGGGAGGAAGCTTGATGAACTAGGGTTTTGCTTGAGAGAGATTTGATGAAAAGTGGATGTAAAGTGCTTTGGAGGGGTTTAATTCATTGTTTAGGATGGATTATGGGCTGGAGTATTTACCAAAATGCCCCTCCTAAACTCATAAACGGAACAAAAAGACGACCAAAATCTCTACTTTTGGCCCTGGTGCGATGCACCACTATCGCGCCAATCCACTGAAAATTGCCAATTGGGAATAAACACGGTCGCGCGATGCGGTGGTATCATGTTGACACCTTGGATGGGACCTGGAAGTTTTGCGCGACGTGCCAATATCATGAACCCTCACTGGAATTGGACAATCGAGAATTTGGCCCTCTCCGCGACGCGCCAATATCATGGAGGGCCATTGGAAATTGACAAATGTCATTTAAACCTTCTCCGCAATGCACTAATGACCCAAATGGTGGTATTTTACGGTTGAAACTTAAGATAGCCATAACTCCTCACCGAGTGTCGGATTTATCAGAATTTGGTATTGATGGAAGACTTATTCAATTTCCCACGCAATGGGAAGTGTAAATCATAAGAATTCCATACGAAATAAATAGTATTCATTTAGGAAGCTATCCCTTAACATTTAGGGACTAATTTAAGATAAGAAGTTACGGGGTATTACAATATCTCCCCATTGGAAACATTCATCCTCGAATGTTGCTAGTTAGACTAAGATTACTAAGGAAATATGAGACTATAAGCTATCATGCACAACTGAAATAAACTGAGTAACTAAATCTAAATCATTCTAGGCTTCTGAGTAATTCTGTGAGTGCATGAACTTACATGAGGACAACAATATAGCTGATTATATGAATAGAAAAGAACTATATCAAGGGAGGGTATTACCTTCGGCTAAATCTGAGTTTGCGGAGAAGAGGTGAGGGTACTGGCTCGCATATCTGCTTCTACTTCCCAAGTGGCACCCTCAACATAATGATTCCACCAAAGAACTTTGACCAAGGGAAATTCTTTGTTCCTCAGTCTACGGACCTGATGATCCAAAATCTCAACTGGAATCTATTTGTAAAAAAGGTTGTTCTGAATATCTGAGATTTCTAAAGGAACTACAATGGTGGAGTCACCGATGCACTTCTTAAGCATAGAGACGTGGAATACAAGATGAACAGCTGACAATTTTGTCAGCAAATCAAGCTCATAAGCTACTTTCCCAACATGACTCACAATTCTATAAGGGCCAATATACCGGAGACTAAGTTTCCCCTTCTTGCCAAATCTCTTCACCCCTTTCATGGGTGAAATCTTCAGGTATATTGAATCACCAACATCAAACTCAAGGTTCCTTCTTCTTACATCTGTATTGGATTTCTGATGACTCTGAGCTGTTTTCAATCCTTCTCTAATCATCTTGACTTTCTCCATAGCTTCAAACACTGCATCAGGCCCAAGAAAAGTGGACTCATCCACTTCAAACCAACCTATGGGTGATCTACATCTCCTCCCATAAAGAGTCTTAAATAAGGCCATCGAAATGCTAGAATGGTAACTGTTAATTTACGCAAACTCAATCAATGGAAAATGCTCATCCCAATTACCTTTGAAATCAAGAACACAAGCTCTCAACATATACTCTAGAGTTTGGATGGTCCTCTCTTCTTGACCATCTGTCTGAGGGTGGAAAGCTGAACTAAGATGGACTTGGGTACCAAGACCCTTCTGAATGGCTCTCCAAAACTGGAAAGTAAACTGAGTACCCCTATCTGAGATGATAGACAAGGGAGCTCCATGCAATCTGACTAACTCTCGGATATACAACTTAGCATAATCCTCAGCTGTATAGGACGTATGAATTGGCAAGAAATGCGTTGACTTAGTCAATCTTTCTACAAAAACCCAAACCAAATCATGATGACGACGCGAATGAGGTAAACCAGTCACAAAGTCCATATTCACTTTTTCCCACTTCCAAGTGGGGATGCCAAACTCTTGCAACCTACCACCAGGTCCTTGGTGCTCTACCTTAACCTTTTGACAAGTTCCACACTTTGTTATGAACGCCTCTATGTCCCTCTTTATACCACTCCACTAATAAATTTCTCGCAAGTCACTGTATATTTTGGTAGAACATGGATGAATAGAATAACGTGTATCATGCGCTTCATCCATAATCCGTTGTCTCAAGCCATCAACACATGGAACATATAATCTACTTTGGTATCTCAACACGCCATCTCACCCTTGGGAGAAAACTTCTACTTTTTGGTCTTTAACCTACTCCTTTAGTTTGACCAACTAGAATCCATATCTTTCTTCTTCTTCACCTATGAAATTAGGGAAGATTCAGAACTACTCTGAACCCATACATTCCCTTCAGCTGAATCAACCAACCTAACATCCAATCTAGCCAAATGATGAACTTCTCAAGCTAACTCTTTCTTATCATTATCCACATGAGCAACACTACTCATAGACAATCTAATAAGGGCGTCTCCCACTACATTGGCCTTACTCGAATGATACAACACACTCATGTCATAATTCTTCAACAATTCTAACCATCTCCTGTGATGAAGATTCAAATCCCTCTGGGTAAACACATACTACAAACTTTTGTGGTCCGTGAACACATCAACATGTACACCATACAGATAATGTATCCAGATTATCAAAGGAAACACCACATCAGCTAATTCCAGATCTTGGGTTGGGTAATTCTTTTCTTGAGGCTTAAGATACCTAGAGGTATAGGCTATGATCTTACCTCTCTGCATCAACACATAAGCCAAACCAACTCTAAAGGTATCACAATAAATAAAAAAATAGTCCGTACCATCGAGTATTGCTAAAACTAGGGCTAAAGTGAGCCGAGTCTTCAACTCCTGAAAACTTTTCTCACAGGAATCTGACCACTGGAACTTAACTTTCTTTTGGGTCAATCTATACATCAGGGATGCAATAAATGAGAAACCTTCAATGAAACATCTGTAATAACCAGCTAGACCCAAGAAACTCCTAATGTGTTATGAAGATATAGGTCTAGGACAATTCCTTATGGCTTCTGTCTTTTGGGGATCAACTCTAATGCTATCGGTGGAAGTAATATGGCAGAGAAAGGTTATTGGTCTTAGCCAGAATTCACACTTGCTGAATTTGGCAAACAATTAATGATCTCTAAGAGTTTGCATGACAATTCAAGATGATCTACATCTACATGGTCATCCTCACTACGAGAGTATACAAGGATATCATCTATAAATACTATGACAAACATGTCTAAATACTGTTTGAACACTTAGTTCATGATGTCCATAAAAGCTGCTGGAGTGGGCTAGCCCGAAGGACATGACTAGAAACTCAAAGTGACCATAACGGGTTCTAAAGACTATCTTTGGAATGTCACACTCCCTTACTTTAAGCTGATTATAGGAATCTAAGGTCTATCTTTGAGAAGTAACTTGCACCTTGGAGTTGGTCAAATAAGTCATCAATTCTAGGAAGAGGGTATTTGTTCTTGACTGTGACCTTATTTAGCTGATGATAGTCAATGCACATTCGCAAAGAACCATATTTATTTTGCACAAATAGGACAGGAGAGCCCTATGGAGAAACACTAGGCCTTATGAAACCCTTATCTAAAAGATCTTTGAGTTACTATTTCAACTCCTTAAGCTTTGTGGGAGCCATTTGATATGGAGGGATAGAAATAGGCTGAGTATCTGGGAAAAGGTCAATACCAAGTTCTATTTCCCTTTAGGGAAATACCCCTGGGAGATCTTCTGGAAAAAATTCAGGAAATTCATTGACCACGGGAACAGACTGAAGTATTAGAGTCTCAAACTTTGGGTCTTTGAGTCGAACTAGGTGGTAAATACAACCTTTGGATATCAACGTTCTGGACATAAGATAATATATGAAATGACTCTTGGGAGATATTGAATTACCTGACACTCAAAAACTAGCTCATCTAGAAATTAAAACTTTGACACTCGGGTGCGACAATCTATAGAAGCATAATAGGAATGAAGCCAATCCATACCGAGAATAAGATCAAAATCAAACATATCTAACTCTATCAAGTCTGCTAACATGAATTTATGAAGGACAGTGAGAGGACACTTTTCATAAATTTGCTTAGCAACAACTAACTTACCTACTGGAGTAGAATTCCAGAAGGGCTCAGGGATCTTTTCAGAATTTATTTCAAAATTCCCAGCAACTAGCGGGGTCACATAAGAGAAACTCAACCCAGGGTCTAACAACACATAAATATCAAAATGGAAGACACGAAGCATACCACTAATTATATCTGTCAAATCCTCCTGCTCCTGGAGGAATGGTAACTCATAAAATCGATTCTAGCGCTGTCCACCACCTATACTAGATGATACACCCTAAGGAGGAGCTGGTCAACCTAAAGGAGCTGGTGCACTAGTAGCTTAAGTCTGAGGACGAACATCCTTGTTTCCTTATCTAGCATTAGGGCACTCTTTGATTCTATGACCCAGTTGACAACAACCTAAGCAACACCTCCATCTAGCTAAACACTCACCAGGATAATTCTTACGATACCTAGCACACTAAGGATAGATGGTCCTACCACCTACATTATTTTAAGATCTGGACATAGAGGACTTACCCCATTTTTCTTGTCTGTTTATGGGTGTTGGAGAACTGGCTGAAGAAGGTGCAGGCATAGATGAATGATTTTGAAAATGTGAATGATTTCCTCCTCCAAACCTATTCTGACCATAATCAAACTGCCTTATTCAAGCCTTCTTATTTACTTTCTCTCTTTTCCTCATCTTCTCTGCCTCAATCTGCTGGGCATGCATTATCAATCTAGGAAGATCCATGTATCCAATGAGAATAGCAGTGCTACACTCCTTAACTACCAACCCAGACACACCGATCACAAACTTACTCATGCTTGACCTAGGGTCAGCCATCTGATCAGGGGCATACTTAGACAACTGGTTGAACTTATCAAAATACTCTTTCACTATCATTGAGCCTTGGATTGGGTTTATGAACTCTTCTATCTTCTCTTTCCTCATATAATATGGGAAGAACTTGTCTAAGAACACATCCTGAAAAACCTTCCAAGTCATGGGAGCTGCATTCTCCCCTCTACCCTTCTTCCATATGACTACCCAATCATAAGTTACATCCTTCAACCTATAGGATGCCAATTCTATATTTTCTTTTTCAAAAATATGCATAATTTGGGTGATCTTCTTCACCTCATCTAGATATAATTATGGGTCATCACCTGCCTTCGACCCAAAGAATTCTGGCGGGTTCATTCTCATAAATTCTCAAATTCTGGTTGTGGCTAAGTCCCCATCTTGATAGAGTAGGACTACAGCCTGATGATTGCCCTAAACATTAGCTGTCATAGCTTGGGCTAGCACGTAAAAGGCAGCCCGAAACTCTGCATGTGACACATTCTCATTCAAAAGGTCTGAGGGCCGAGGTGGCTGGTTATCATTTCTGCGGGTGTTAGCTCGATGAGGAGGCATTTTCTATCATGTGAAATCACGAGTTAGTAGCATATACAGATACTGAATGAATGGTAGATTATGAAAAAAGTGATGTTTTCCTAAAATGCTCCATAGCCTCTTGCTCATAGATGTGGTACACTTCACACCAATGATCAAGACTCTGTAATTTGGCTTGTATGACTCCCAAGGACTCTCTAAACCTTAGGCTCTGATACTAATTTTGTAATGCCCCGAAATCTGATTTTGGGATGCCACACGGTGCTTCAAACTATAAGTAGTTCTAAGCTAACCCTTCCTACCTTTTTCTAAATCTGAATCTCAATTTTGGGAAAGTATGAATGAAAAATCATAATAAATGCGGAAACTGTCTGAATTATCTGAGTATATCTGAATCATCCTTATCTCAAAAGTCTAGTAAAGTAAATACTGAAAATCTAAATACTGTAAGTGAGATCTAAAACTAGATCTAGTAGTCTGACAAGCCTCTCTAATTGAATATTGAGAGTCACTGGGATAGGCCCCCAGCTGACTTAAATTGTCTAAAATGAATACGGAAACATCTATTAATAAATTAAAAATATGAATAACTAAGTCCCCAAACTATGAGGACTCACCAACTGTAGAGATATAGATGAGATGCTCGAAAATCATATGAGCTGCTAAGGCTAAGCACCTGAACCTACATTACAAGACAATATAGCATATAGACATATATGTGGATCAGTACTTTGCTAATGTACTGAGTATATGGGGGTGAATGCAATAAGTGAGCAATGTCATCACAAATTATAAAATCATGCATGCTAAATGTAAATGACTCACGTAGGCTTGAGTAAAATCTAAAATTTGAAGATCATAAATCATAAATAATAAAGCATATAATGTTAATCTTGTAAGCCATTACACTTAGTTCTGAAATCTGCATTATTTTATTAATATCAAATCATATAGGCTAAGTGAAATTTGAAAACTTATTCTAAAAATCTTTACTGTTAGGGAGGTTCTCTTAACTGACATAAACAATGTAAGCTATATGGAGTCCAACTCCTTGACCTCCTAAGGAAGAAACCTCATATTGGGGAGAGGTTTCATACTCTTGCCAGGGAGTATAACTTAATCTATGTAATCAATCACAAGATAAAACTGTCATCCATATAGAAATAGAAAAATCTCATAATCTATACCTACATTGGCTACATAGTTCTGTGGAAGATAGGGCACTCTAATCCCACACTTTTTTCTCGGTGCTAAATACTAATCCCTTTTTAATCTGTATGCTCAAACCATTGGAAATCCACTTTTAAAATTAACATAAGGGTTCACGTAGAAAACCAATCATGCATTTATATGAATAAATCTATAAATAAAACTAATTCTGAGTTTTGTAATTGTACTAATCTGTAAAGTGGATTCCAAAGCTAATCTAATGATCAAAAGATCAAACCTTTTCTGAAAAAATGAAAATAATCTATTCATAAGATGCTTTAAGCATCATCTTCCTTGAAATAATAATATTCAATCTTAGGGTAATAACCCATGCATCAATATCATGGTAAATCATCATAATAATCATGCTTGATACTGTAAATATTAATAAAACAACTCAAAATCAAAAAAATTCAACAATATGCATGAAAATATGAACATAAGCATGGAATTCAACTTCTAAATCATTGGAAATATCATAATCTAGTAAATAACAATAACGAGTATAAACCCTAATTGAATTTCATAGGAACTCATATAAAATTCAGTAAATTTGAATTTAAAAAAAGTTTTAGGCATAAGGACGAAAGGATTGCCCTTGTTCATAACCTCACATACCTCAATTAATGATCTAGATGCTAAAACTTGAATCCTGGATCTTTATTGATGTTTTGGAGATGACTTCTTAGAGTTCTTGAATTGGGAATTCTCAATCTTGAATTGGTTTAGAGAATTAATGGAGAAATTTATATTTCTTTGGGAGGAAGCTTGATGAACTAGGATTTTACTTGAGAGAGATTTGATAAAAAAATTGATGTAAAGTGCTTTGAAGAGGTTTAATTCATTGTGTTGGACGGATTAGGGGTTGGGGATTTACCAAAATGCCTCTCTTAAACTCATAAATGGAACCAAAAAATGATCAAAATACTGACTTTTGGCCTTGACGCGATGTTCCTCTATCGCGCCAAGCCACTGGAAATAAACACGGTGGCGCAATGTGGTGGTATCGCATTGCCACCTTAATGGGACCTGGAAGTTTGGAGCGACATGCCAATATCGTGAACCCTCACTGGAATTGGACAATTGGGGATTTGCCCTCTCTGCGACATGCCAATATCACGGAGGGCCACTGGAAATTGACAAACATCATTTAAACCTTCTCCACGATGCTATAATGACCTAAATGAAGGTGTTTTATGACTGAAACTTAAGATAGCCACAACTCCTTCATCGAGTGTTGGATTTAGGCAAATTTGGTATCGATGGAAAGATTATTCAATTTCCCACACAATGGGAAGTCTAAATCTAAAGAATTCCACATGAAATAAATTGTATTCATTTTGGAAGCTATCTCTTTAACATTCTAGGGACTAATTTAAGATAAAAAGGTATGGGGTATTACAATCGCCCAGGTAAGGATAACATTGTTACTGATGCTTTTAGCAGGTTATCCATGGAGAGTTTGGCTCATATGGGGGAAGAAAGTAGGAATTGGTGAATGATATTAACCTCTTGTCTAATCTTGGAGTTCACCTCGTGGACTCCAAGGATGTTGATGTGAAGGTGCAACTGGTTTGCTTATATCCTTGTACGAAGATTAAGGAGAAGTAAGTTCTAGATCCTATCTTGATAAAAATCAATAATGTCATTGTTAGGAAAAAGGTAGAGGTTTTTGAGATCATTGGTGATGATACTTTGTGGTACCAAGGGATGTTTTGTATTTCTGATGTCGATACTTTATGAAAAATAATTTTGGCAGAGGTGCAAGAATCACGCTATGTTGTTTATCCCTGCTCGACTAAGATGTATCATGATCTCAAGGAGATCTATTGGAGGAATGGCATGAAGAAAGATGTGACTGATTTTGTGGCCAAGTGCATTATGTGTCAACAGGTTAAGATTGAGCATATGAGACTGAGAAGGCTATATCAAGAAATTAAATTGTCTGAATGGAAATGGGAAGTGATCAATATGGACTTTGTTACTGATCTTTCTCGGTCTCACAATCAATATGATTTGATTTGGGTTATCATGGATTTGATGACTAAGTCTACCAACTTCTTGCTAGTGTGGACTACCTTCTTGGTGGAGGATTATGCAAAGCTATATCTTCAAGAGTTTGTGAAGCTGCATGGGGTGCCT
Organism: Capsicum pubescens; assembly: GCA_030864215.1. Taxonomy (NCBI): domain Eukaryota; kingdom Viridiplantae; phylum Streptophyta; class Magnoliopsida; order Solanales; family Solanaceae; genus Capsicum; species Capsicum pubescens. The sequence continues at coordinate 265,123,693 of CM061548.1, read as the reverse complement.
GTTTTGATTATTTCTGATAGTGGTACACAATCTATGTCTCACTTTTGGTGATATTTTTAGAAAAGGTTTGGGGACTAAGTTTAGTCTGAGTACTACTTTCTACCTGCAGATGGATGGAAAAGTGAAAAAAACTATTGAGATATTGGAGGATATGCTTCGGGCTTATGTGATTGATTATGGTGGAAATTAGGTTAATCATCTATCTTTGGTGAAAATTGCTTAAAATAATAGATATCATTCTAATATTGGTATGGCCCCTTTTGAGGTATTGTATGGTAGGAGGTATAGATCTCCTATTGGTTGGTTTAAGCTTGGTGAGGCCGATATGTTCGGTTCCAACTTAGTTTACTAGGCTATGGAGAAGGTGAAGGTGATTTGGGTGAGGCTTAAGGCTGCCTAAAGACACCAAAATTCATAGGCAGATATTAAGCGTAGAGACTTAGAGTTTGAGGTTGTGGATAAGGTTTTCCACAAGGAATCTCCCATGAAAGGAGTAGTGCAGTTTAGTAATAAGGGGAATCTCAGTCCCTGGTATGTTGGTCCTTATGAAGTTTTATGGAGAATTAGTAATATTTCTTATGAGCTGGAGTTTCCTTCTATCTCGAGCTTGGTTTATCCAATCTTTTATGTTTCCCCATCGAGAAAGTGTATTGGTGATCCTTCTTGTGTTGTTCCTTTGGAAGGATTGGGTACCACAGGTTCTTTGTCTTATAAAGAAATCCCGGTTGAGATCTTGGATAGGTAGGTTCATCGGTTGCGAACCAAGGATGTCAGTTTGGTTAAGGTATTTTGGTGGAACCATAAGGTGGAAGAAGCTACACGAAAAAAATGAAGAGGACATGAAGTCCAAATAGCTACATTTGTTTTCTGCTTATGGGATTTATGCGGAAGGTATGTGTCTTCAACACATCTTTATTTTTTGAGTTTTTTAAAAAAGATTAATATCTTTGCCTTTTTGTTTTCAAACATTGTCAAAGATTGGGAATACATTTGATAACATAATTCAAATAACTCGTATGTGTGGTTACCCCTACCTAGTTCGTCATTCAAGGATGAATGTTCTTAGTGGGAGAGTCTGAAACACCCATGTTTTTGGACCTTAGAAATTACCTAGAATTCTGATCTCTAGGCAGAATAAGACTCATGAGTATGAGCCTAATATTGGGGTACGGATGGTATGGTCTAGTCGTATGTTGACTAGTGTTGGTTGGTGGAATGGAGTTTGGTTATTGGAATAGATGCGACTTAGGGGTATGAATCATATTGGTGGTTACGGATCATTTGGTTCCTTAACTTAATCTTAGACTTGATTACTTAGGTTGGTGAGCCGTAAACCAGGGTATAAGTCATGCCCAGGACTCATATGGTGGACAATGTCTAAATCTTCCTTGGGTCTAAATATTCTAGGGATACAGATGAAGGGTAGATCATATGCTTTGGATATAACATAGTTGGATGAGTCATATATTTGATAGTGTTTGATCCAAAGGTTGAGGCTAGGATATGGGTAGAGGGTACCACTCGTATAGGAGGGAACAAGGGTCAGTCGTACCCCTGGGATGAGATTTTATACAACTTAAATAAGGGTATTCTGGATATTTCCCTAATTATCCTAATAAGGTCCTATGATATCTAACTTTGTTGGAAGGTTATTTACCCTATTATTTCATTCATTAACACTTAGAAACTCTTCTAAAACACTCTATAATTCTATCAAAAGCTTTTGGGCAAAGGAAGCTAGGGTTTTAACTAGAGGATTATTTTAGGGCCTGTCTTGGTGATTTCTTTCCATTGTCATATTGGTTTAAGGCATGTTCTCTTCCCTCAATGTTAATTCTAAGTATAACCATGGTTTTTATGGATGTTGTCATGACTTCATTGATTTTATGATTTTTGTTTTCAAATATGAATTAGGGGTTTTGATATTAAATGGTTGATTATGGTTTTACATGGATTTAACTATGCCTTAAGTGCATTAGTGGTTGTTTTGGATAAGTGGATTGTATGGGAATGGTTTAATGGTAATTGGAATTGATTATGGTTATATTATGCCCAAAATGACAAAATGCCCATAATATTATTTTTAGTGCATTAAGTATTTTAATGTAACTCTTGCTTGTTTGAAAACTTGGCAAAAGAATTATACATGGTCCCAATGGCTTCAAAAGGTAAATGTCTAATTTGTTATGTTAGTGGGGTACATGGAATTTCCTAAGTTGTTTAATATGGTAAATAGAAGGGCACTTGGAAGTCCCCTTAAACCTATTTATGGCTGGCTATGGACAATACTTTCAAGTATGATCGGTATAGCGATAATGAAGGACTTGGAATTCCTCTTAAAACTTGTCATGTGTCTATACACAATGGGGCACTTTCGGTAGGAGGAGCTGAACTTATATAGACTGTGGGTGGTTTAGGATAGCAAAGCTACATAGCCCAGATAAAGGTTTTAATGGTATGCTAAACTCGATCCCCTTTCTGGGCATGGTTATATATAGATGTATGGTAGTGTGCATATAGATAGTTTTACTTAGTTTTATAAATGGTATTATTTAATTCCTATCATGATATCATGCTAGAGTTCACCTGCCAACCCATCTACTAGCCATTGTATACCCATGCTATGCAGGAACTGACAGTTCTACTCCTCTAACATAGTGATTGACTTGTGGATCAGAATTTTGACTGAAGTGGTAAACTTCCATCCTTATTGAAGGCTCTATTTTATGTTATAGATATTTTCTAGACACTTTGATTTTATTTTAGATATTGATTTTGGTCATGGTTGGGGGCATGCCTCAATTGAATTTTATTACTCTTTTAGTTAGAGGGTTGTGGTACTGCTGTGGTTTGAAATGGATGAGATCGGTATAGGTGTCAGCCTTAGCATTGGTATTGGTATTGAGGTTGGCATCATCAGACATAATTTCTCACTATTCCATCATATTTCATTTTGGGATTAATTATATTATATTTTGGAACATTTTGGTTATGGCCTAGTTTATCGCCTTTATTTTGGTATTGGTTTGGTAAGGTTGGATTATTGGTATATGATGGTTGGACTTGGTTGGGTCGGTCATGATTGTGATCTTATCCCAGAGTCTTAATGTGAGTTGTTGCACTATCTTACTACATACTCAAAATTCATCCAACTCAAGGCAGGCGACTGGATGTTAGGTTGGGTAACGAGGGTGGTCTCCGGTCCCGGTCAATCTTGGGATGCCTATTACGACAAGGCCCCTGGTTGGGGAACGTCAATGAGGTTAAGCCCTACCACTTTCACCGATTTAGAAGTTTAGGAGGATTCTTAAAATTTCATTAATGAGATAGATAATAATGTTGATCCAGCTATATATGATGGCTTTTCTAGTAATTTTCTGGATCACTTCTTTTCTCAAGAGTTGAGGGAGGTGAAGGCCAAAGAGTTTGTGAATTAGAAATAAGGTATAATGGCTATGAAATAATATTCATTAAAGTTTTATCAGTTATCTTGTTATGCTCAAGAGTTGGTTTTTTCTATGAGGGAGAGGATGAGGAAGTTTGCTTTGGGCTTATCTTGTGATTTCATTTTGGAGTGAAAGGATTCTATGTTGAACAAGGATATGGATATCTCTGGGATGGTAATGTATATGCAATTGGTTTAGGAGGAAAAGAAGAAGAAAGCTTAGATATGGGAAAGGAAGAGTAAGAAATCTAAGTATTCAAAACAAGGATGGGGTGATCAGAATAGTGGCAAGGATGACAGGCGGTGGTCTATGGGGAAGTTGGGAAATTTCAATTCTTATTATAAAGCTAGTGCTTCATATACTAAACCCTCTAGTGGTTGTCAATTTTAGGAAGACAGTGGATTTAGGGCATAAGGTGCCTAGTCTTAGGCAAATGAAGCTTAGTCATCCACATCTTATCCCCTTGTTGTTATATTATGCAGGGCCATCATGAAATATATGATAAAGGAAGGAATATATTCTTTATGTATGGTCAACTCGATCACATACAACGGGATTTTCCTTTAAGGGTTGCTTTTGGAGCTAATAATGTTCCTGTTGCAGCTTCTTCAGTTCCTGCACCAAAGGGTGTTGCCACTAGTAATAGCTCTGGTTGGAACCGTCTGTATGCTCTTGCCACCCATCAGGAATATGAGGCTTCTCCAGATGTTGTCAATGGTATGCTAAAACTCTTTTCTCATAATGTGTATTGGTTGCTTGATCCGGGGTCTAATAATTATTATGTGACCCCTAATGTGTCTATCTAGTTTGATTTTGGTCTTTAGGGTATTTCTGGTCCCTTTTCTTTGTCTACCCCGATGGGGGACTCTATTAGGGGTAGAAAAGGCTATAGGGGTTGTGTGTTATCTATTTGTGGTAGAGAAACCTTTGTAGATTTAATAGTGTTGTACATGGTTTATTTTGATGTAATCTTGGGGATGGATTGGGTCCATTCGTATTATGTCTATCTAGATTGTCGTACCTGTAAGGTCCTTTTAAATTTCCTAATGAGATGGTTATAGAATGGGAAAAGAGTTACCTAGTGCCTAAAGAAAGGTTGATATCTTATCTTAGACCATAAAAATTGATTTCCAAGGGGTGTCTTTATCATTTGGTCCGGTTAAAGATTCTAACTCGGAGGGTCCTTTGTTGCAATCTGTTCTCGTGGTTAATGAATTTCTTGATATCTTTCCTGATGGCCTTCCAGGTATTCCTCCTGGTAGGGCAATTAATTTTGGGATTGACTATCTACCGGATACCTATCCTATCTCTTCTTATAGAATGGCTCCTCCAAAGTTTGAAGAACTTAAGAAGCAGTTGAATGATTTTCTTGATATGGGTTTTATTTGCCCTAGTGTTTTCCCATGGGATGCTCCTATCATTTTCTTACATGAGAAAGATAGTTTTGTTCGAATGTGCCTAGACTACTAAAAGTTAAATAAGGTGAAAGTGAAGAATAAGTATCCTTTTCCTAGGATTGATGACCTGTTTGACCAACTTCAGGGTGCTAGATACTTTTACAAGATTGATCTTCTATTAGGTTATCATAAGTTGGAGATTAGGGAAGTGGATATCCCTAAGAACAATTTACGTAATCGGTGTGTCCATTATGAGTTTTTGGTCATGTTTTTTAGGTTGACTAGTGCCCTGACAATATTTATAGATCTTATAAATTGAGCATTCTGCTAATTTCTTTACTTATTCATCATTGTGTTCATTAATGATAGTCTGTTATATACAAAGAGTGAGAAGTATCATGTCAATCTCCTCCATATAGTGTTGTAGACTCATAAGGATCAATGGTTGTATGCTAAGTTTTTCAAGTGTGAGTTTAGGTTAAATGCTTTCATGGGTCATTTTGTTTCTAGTGAAGGGATCATGATGGATCCACAAAAGATTATGGTGGTTAAGAAGTGGACTAGATCCATGACTCCAATTGATATTCGGAGCTTCTTGGGTTTAGTCGGTTAATATAGGAGGTTTATGAAGACTTTCTCTTTCATTGTTGCCTCATTGACTAAGTTGAATCAGAAGAAGGTAAAGTTCATGAGGTCCAATGCTTGTGAGTGTAGTTTTGAGAAGTTGAAGGATAAGCCAACTATGGATCCGATCTTGACCCTACTCGAGGGTACTAATAGATTGATTGATGCATCCCAGGGAAAACTTAGATTTTTGCTGATGCAGCATAGAAAGGTGGTGGCATATGCCTCTAGGTAGCTTAAAGTTCATGAGACGAATTATCCAACTCATGACTTAGAATTATTAGCTGTGGTGTTTTCTTTAAAGATTTGGAGCCATTACTTGTATGGAGTCCATTTTGATAACTATTTTGACCATTAAATCTTGTAGTATGTGTTCACTCAGAAGGAATTGACTCACAGGCAAAGGAGATGGTTTGAGTTTCTCAAGGACTATGATCTGAGTCTTCACTATCATCTAGGTATAGCTAATGTAGTTGCTGATGGTCTTAGCAGGTTGTCCATGGAAAGCTTCTCTTATAATGAGGAGGATAAGCGAGGTTTGGTAAAGGAAATTCACCGGTTAGCTAATCTTCAGATTCATCTTTTGGACTCTGAGGATGGATATGTAGTTGTTGAAGAGGTGGTGAAATTATTTCTTGGTGCAAAGGTGAAGGAGAAGAAAGTTTTGGATCCCATCTTGATACAGATCAAGGATGAGGTTACTAAGTATAATATGATTGCCTTTGATATTTGTGGTAATGGTATCCAGAGGTACTATGGTAGATTGTGCATTCCCAATGTTGATTGGTTACTTTAAGGGATTTTGGTTGAGGCTCATGAGTCTAGGGATACAGTTCTTCCTCGTTCAACGAAGAGGTATCATGACTTAAAGGATATTTATGGGTGGATAACATGAAGAGAGATGTGGAAAATTTCATGGATAAGTGTTTGGTCTATCAACAAATGAAGGTGGAGAACTTAAGGCCTAGTGGGTTGTCTCAAGATATTGAGTTTCCTGTATGGAAATTGGAAGTGATTAACATGGATTTTATTACCGGTCTTCTGCAGTCTCGCAGTGAGTTCTAAGTGGTTTGTATCATCATGGATTGGACGACTAAGTTTGCTCACTTCTTTCCTGTGAGGACTAGTAGTGTAGAAGTGCAATCATTCAAGTAATCTGAGTGAGCTAGATGTCATAGATCAACTTCAAAATACTTTTGATATTCAATGTAATTACAAACTTCATGGGATCTTAAAGTTGATCCAGTGTTGTGATTCGCTGAAGAAGTTGTCCTAAATAGGGAAACTAAATTTACAACAACCCTTCCAGCTTGATAAATTTGACATTTCACATAAGCATCACAAAGTGATTCTAAGAATCTAACATGCAAACTTTTGTACCTCCAATTTCAATTACTCATTCTGTTGTTCATTACGAGTAATAAAAACCACAAATTTAGCTCCTCCTTGTTAGTAGATAACTATAATTTTTGAAACAATTAAACTACATGAGTTCAATCGCGAATATAGGAAATAGTGAATAAGGCATGTATAGGAAAATGACAACTGAAACATGACCACAAGATCCCAGGTTGGTGCAAGGAATTATTGAAATTTATATATGATATCAATATACTGTAATTAGTTTGTATTAATTAAATGGTTTGATACAAACATTCATTACTATGGTTTGTTTGTAGAAAACATGCAAACTGAAACAACAAAAAAGGATAATTTAAACTACTTGAAATTTCAAAAGATTTATATAAAGAAAAAAATAATATGTTGGTGTGAATATGGGTTGACACTACAAACAAATTTCATTTTTGATGCATACTCGAGCACAAATTTGAGAACATGAAAAAGCCATAACCTTGAATACTGATATAATACTAGCAGTATTTCTAAAAAGCTAGACATAATTAATGCTTATCTTTGGATACAATATTTCCAACCCCACAACCATGACCATGACTACGCTTTTCCTTATTATATATACTTCTTATCCATTAATTAAATTTTGACTAACATTATCTAATATACTTTTTGTTTACTTTTGAACTAGAAGGCTCTTGATGAAGATCATTATTTATCAATCTTTTTAGTATGTCAATATCCAAATTCCATATCCAAATCTCTCTTCATCTTTAAATGTACAGTTGTATGTCAGTGTAGATACTGGTACAAAGGACAGCTTAAAAGCTATTGACAAACCACTATTTGGAGACTTTTGGGAGCGGTTTCTTGTGTCATAAATATATAGATATTTGTCAGATTCAAACTAAACGATAAAGAAAAATTAATAAGTTAATATATGGGTTATAGAAATGGAAAAATAGGAAGGGAAAGTACAGTTAAGAGTTATCAGCTGCACACTACTAAGCCATTACAGCATGTATCAAACTATTATTTTATGAAACACAAGTGGGAAGAAAGTTTAAAAGGCTTACTTTTACATCAGTCCTTAGCAAATTCGATTGCCGCAGGAAAAAAATTAAAATTTGCCATATTTCCTATTTTTTCATATTTGTATGCTACCATTCAGATGGGCTCACTATTGGTTTGTGATTATGATTTCATTAGAATTCCTAGAATGCTCTCTTAAAGAAGGAGCAAAGATCTGTCTAACATTTAACACTTATTAAAGGGTGGAATAAGTAGGAGGTGGATACATAGTCTATCATATTCAGCATTGAAAGCCTTATTTAATTAAAATCAAAGGTGTCACTTATTATGGATCATGAGTTCTCCCCCTTACTCTTTTCCTTTTCCCCCTCTTCTTCTAGGGTGATTTGATTTCAAAACTTAGTGCATAAAAATTCACTTAAGTAATCTAATCATGTGGAAATTACACATGTCAGCTATATAAAAGTTGATAATGGAGAACATCCCTTGGTATTCTGATGTGAAGGAATTCTATGAGGCCTTAGCTGAAAAGAGCAACAAAAAGTATGAGGTTTCTTGTGAGAATGTGTATGCATGTTGTGTTCTTCTTGCTAAAGTCGATAAGCTTATGATAGATAGTTCATGGTTCACGTGGATAGACTACGAGAAATTCCATGACCTAGTTGGTTACTTCTCTTGTAAAACTTCAACAAATAGATTATATATAGTAGAACAACCAGGGTTTTCTTAGTACAAAAGGGGAAGAACAATTATATAATAAATCCATAGAAGTTTGAAATTATATATGAATTCTTCTATAATTTAAATACCTATACATCTGAGACAAATATTGGAATTTAATAGAACTATGACGATTATAGTCAATAAATTCTTCTTTAAAAATTTAATAGACTATTACATTCAAGTATATATTTTGCTCATGTAGCTTGATAAAGTGCGCAAAATTAATATTGAACAAGAAAAGGGTTTTCTTTGGGAATTGTACAAAAAGTGCATCTGTATAAATAAGTTGGTTTTAAGATCAAGAATTACCTCTTGAGGTAACATGATACAAAAATATAGTTAGAAACTAGAAATTAGGGCACTAAAATATTAAGGCACTATGCAAATATTTCTGCAAATTAGAGAAGCTGCAAGAAACATGAATACCTATTTCAATAGATGCCTAGGTTTTAATCGAAAGCGGTCAAAGCACTAGTGGTCGGAACACAAGTAGTAGGAGCACTGGTGGTAGGAACGGTAGTCAGAGCACTTAGAAAGTGATTTGAGTCACGAAGTTTTTTATTATTTATTTCTTTAGTTTTGAAGATTTAGTATCTTTTAAAAGACCTTGTTTCAAAGATTGCATATCAGTATTTCTTTAATCTTTGTTATTTATTTCTATAATTTTTGGTGGACTTTGTGAAAAATTGGGGAGGAAAAAAATTAAAAATCGATACAATAGTTTTTTTTCCCATAAAGTGTTTCCATAGGTGACTTTATGGCAGTGGTTCATGCAATGGTTATACATCAATAGAAACAGTTATAACATCAATTAGTTATACTAAAATAACTTTCTTTACAATGGTTTGATCTGTTGCAATAGACCGTCTATAGCAACACTTTTGGAGCCATTGCGAAAAGGTTTATTGTAATAGGGGTAATTTCTAGTAGTGTTAGGCTATGGATAAGGTAAAGGTAATTAGGGATTGGCTTAAGACAATTGAAAGTTTTCAAAAGTTTTATGTGTACATGAGGCATAGGGAGTTAGAGTTTAATGTTGGTGATAGGGTGTTCTTCAAGGTATCTCTTATGAAGGGAGTGATATGGTTTGGGAAAAAGAGGAAGATCAGTCCCTAGTATATTGACACTTACTTGATCTTGAGAAGAGTGGGAAATATTGCTTAGGAATTGGAGTAGCCTCCTAGTTTGGGTTCCATTTATCCGGTGTTTCGTGTCTTGATGTTGAAAAATTATGTGGGTGATCCTTCGTCTCTTGTCTCTTTGGAAAGTATTGGTGTTTTAGATTTTTAGTTATATGAGGAAGTCCCTATTGAGATCTTTGACAGGCATGTCTGTTAGTTTCAGACTAAGGACTTGGCTTCGGTAAAGGTTCTATGGAAAAACCAAAAGGTTGAGGAATCTTCTTGGGAATCCAAAGTGGACATAAAGTCCTAATACACATTCTTGTTCCCCATTTTAGATAATCCTGCTTAAGTAATGTGTTTCCTTGATATCTTTATTTCATAACTTTGTTAAATAAAATTTTGTTTTCCTTGATATCTTTATTTTCTATCTTGTTACAGGTAAGTGTGGTTGTGTTCTATGTTAAATCATGCTAATGGATGCCCTGTCTCATTATTCGGGGATGAATGATCTTAAGGGAGGGGAGAATATAACATCCCAAATTTTTTCCCCTTGAATTCTTGAGTTTTTCCACTCACTACCTACACAACGACTTTTCCTACAAGTCGTAGGGAGTCATTAAAGGTCGTATAAACCTAAATAATTGGCCAACAAGTGTTTTTGGATAAGTCTCTATGTTGGTGACTATTGGCACTAATCAAGTCGTCAAGATTCATTGTAATTCGTATAGCAGATCTCGTAGCCTAACCATTAAATATGGCCAATGTTTTTATCTTGTCTACAATTTAATGTCATGAGTCGTAAGTTTTTAATAAGATTCATAGGTAATGACTCATAGTAAGAGAAGTGATGGTGCCTATGGATATTTTCCAGCCTATGATTAAATGTCATGAGTCATAGGGTGACCCTATAAGTCGTATGGTCACCCGTATCAACTAGGCGATAGTTTCAGTATTTTATTAAGGGCACTTTGAATTATTTTCCTCTTTTTCCCACTTAGACCTCCCTATATAAAACTCTAAAGAGGGGTTATTTTGAATACTATAACATATCAAACACTTTTTTTACTCTCTCAAAATCACCATTCAAAGACAAGGAAAGGGTTTTAATAAGTTTGTCATCAGAAGGCTCAAGGGTTGATTTCTCTCCAAAATTCTCTATACTTTTAGGCATGTTGCTCTTCCCCAAGTATTATTTTATCAAAAGCATGTGTTTATAATTGTACCTATGTGATTTAATTAATCATTTGAAATGTGGGTTGAGTATTATTGGACATTATTGAATTGATTGCTTTTTCCATGGATTTTATGACTCATGTATGGATTAGATTAATGGTTTTGAACATGTGGGGTGAATGGCCAAGGTGAATCAACTAAGGGGTCATGGTTTGCCCCAAATTTCATTAATATGGATAATTAAATTTGTATAACCTAACCCAATCTTGTGAAAGTAGCTTTTAATATGAGTATATATGCATTAAACAACTTTTGGAACCGTTGCGTGACGTAACGAGGTTATTAAAACATAATGGTTTGATTTAATGAGAAAAGGGGGTTCTTTATTCATGTGAATGGAGTTTTACTAGCATGATGTTGTTACTTTACAAGCGTAGTAGTATGACGATACCAACATATATCCCTCAAGGAATGTTGTGGTTCAAGTAATAGGAATGTGTTAAAAATGTTATAACATGGCTTAAAGAGGGTTGTGTATCCAGTCTATGAAAGTGTAGGTCCCGAGAGATCAATATTGGAAACCACATTTTCTGGGGGGGAAGGGTCTAAATTGTATGGGGTTTGAGTCCCCTCGATTATGACCATGTGGTTCGAGTCCCTCATGTTAAATGACTGAGTACTTAAGTCACCCTTGATATATGATCAGGAGGTTAGATTCCCTAATGGTATATATACACATATGATTATTCTCTTGTTTATGTAGCTACATGCACTAGGGCCCTTTCAGTTGGCGGAGAGATGAACCTATATAGACTGTGGGTTCCTTCTTATGACTCTTGAGCTATGCAGTCTAGGATAATATTTAACGTTTATGCTAAGCCTTGTTCCGTACCCCAGCATGTTATATTTATGTTTATGTTTATGCATATGATTCTATGAATTAGATTCGGATGATTTTAAATTTTTGTATGGAATTATTTTATTTCTTCACTGAGTTAAATGCTAGCACTCAACCCACTAATCGTCTTTGTATGCTATAGCCCCATGCAATACAGGAATTAGGGACACTTTCGCTTATCCTATGCAGTGATAGGATTTCAGGATTATTAGTTGTTAACTTAAAGTGGTGAGCTCCCATTCTCGAGAAGAGCTTCATTTCAAGGTTTTGTTTTCTTTGGTCATAGACTTTTTTTGGAATTATTTTTTGCTATTGTCGAGGGAATGTCTTGACTTAGATTGATTTTTTGTTCGGTTTAGAGGCTTTGTGGATTACTGTGGATTGGGTATTGGGTTATTGAAACATCATAGATTCCTTTGAGCTTATCTTTTTATATCTTGTTATATGTCTAGAATTTAGCCACTGTGAATGCATTATTTGTTATTTGACTAGGTAGAGGGGGTGGTCTCTAGTCCACGAAGGAATTAAGATACCCGTCATATTCAAGCCCTAGTTCAGGTCATGACAGATCATTGTTGTCACCTCGAGTAAAAGTGATGATTTATCTAATTACCAATTGCAAGGGGTGACTCACACTTGGATAAAGTAGTGGACGGTGGATAAAGGTACAGATGTAGGTCCTGCAGAGAGGTATAAGTTTTCTATAAGTTCTTCCAACTTGAGTTTAAGGAAGACAAACTGAAAGAGTTCATAAACATGAAGTAGGGCAGTATGAGTGTGAACGAATATTCACTCAAGTTTACTCAGTTGGCTAGGTATGCTCCAAACATGGTTGCTGATTCTAGGTCCTGAATGAGTATGTTTTTGCCTTTTGTTTCTAAGAATGTGGTCAAGGAGTGTAGGACATCTATATTGATTAAAGAGATAGACCTCTCTAGATTGATGGTTCATGCTCAGTAGATTTAGGAAAAGAGAATCAAGGAGAAGGAATGGGAAAATAAGAGGATCAGGATCGGTAGTTTCTCTTTTACTCAGCAGAGGTTAGATAGTGGGAATCATTCTCATTTTCACCAAAAATCTTTAGCCCCAGCCCTATCATCTTCTAGTGTCCAATGCCTAAGTTCAAATAGGATACTCGTAATAGAGTACCAGGCTTTAAGTCATATGGTAGCATGAATAGTGGTTGCATCAACACAGTTTCTAGGTGATATGGTTGGAACCACAATGGAAAGTGCATTGATGGTAGTGATACTTTTTTTAAATGTGGCAAGTCAGACTACAAAATGAAAGATTGACTAGTGGTTGTGTAAAGGTGTCAGAATTTTTGTTAGCAAGGTCAGGATATCCCCTCATCGGTTCCAATAGGTTGCCCGACACCGTAGGGTGCCACTTCTAATGTAACTAGTGGACAATTTAAGAATTGGCTTTATTCTCTTAAGACTCTACAGGATTAGAAGGATTCTCCTAATGTGGTTACTAGTACATTGTAAGTCTTTCACCTTCATATGTATGCATTATTAGATCTCAGAGCCATACTTTCTGTCTTGACTCCTTATATAACAGTATATTTTGGTGCCAGTCCCACAATTCTAGAAGAGCCCTTCTCAATTTCTACTCCATTTGGTAGTTCTATCATAGCCAGATGGATATACAAAAAATGCCCAGTCATAGTATCCCAAAAATTCACTTCAGCCGATCTTATACATTAAGAGATGAATAATTTTAATTTTATTCTTGGAATGGATTGGATCCACTCTAGTTATGCCTCAGTTGATTGTTGAAACAAAATAGTCTAGTTTCCGATCCCTAATGAGCCAATTTTAGAATAGAGGGGTAGCACCTTTTTTCATATAGGTCGTTTAGTCTCCTTATTTAAGGAAAGGAAAATGATTTCCAATGGGTCCATCTATCATTTTGTTTGAGTCAAGGAATCAAGTTCTAAGAACCCGGGTCTTGAGTCAGTTCCAATATTGAATGAGTTTTCAAAAGTATTTCCTGAAGATCTGCCTGAATTTCCTCCCAAGAGAGAAATTGACTTTGGAATAGAACTCCTTCTATCTACCCATCCTATTTTAATTACACTATATATGATGACTCCATTTGAGCTTAAGAAATTGAAAAAGGAATTGAAATATCTCTTATACAAGGGTTTCATCAGGATTAGTGTCTCTCTATAGGGTGCTTATTTCTATTCGTGCTAAAGAAAGATAATTCTCTTAGAATGTGCATCGACTACCATCAGTTAAACAAAGTCACGATGAAGAAAAAGTATCCCATTTCTAGGATTAATTACTTGTTTGACCAAATTCAGGGTGCAAATTATTTTTCTAAGATAGACCTCAGATCATCTATCATCAGCTCAGAGTTAGAGAATGTGATATTTCAATGATAGCATTTGAAACTCGATATGGTCACTTTGAATTTGTAGTTATGTCCTTTGTACTAACAAATGCTCATGCACTTTCATGGATCCAATGAACAGAGTGTTCAAGTAGTACTTTGACATGTTTGTCATTGTCTTCATATATGACATTCTCATATATTCCCATAGTGAAAGTGATCACACAGACTATTCATGGATTATTTTGCAAACTCTCAAAGACCACAAATTATTAGCTATGTTTAATAAGTGTAAATTCTTGTTAAAATCAGTAGCTTTTCTCGGTTATGTTATTTATAGTGAAGGCATTTGAGTTGATTCTCAAAAGATCGAAGCAGTGAGAAACTGGTGTTGACCCATCTCTCCATTAGATATTAGGAGTTTCTTAGGTTTAGCTGGTTACTATAGATAGTTTGTTGAAGCATTTTCTTCTATGTCCTCTCCCGTGTCTAACTGACTCAGAAGAAGGTTAAATTCCAATGGTCTGATTCCTGCAAGAAGAGTTTTTACGAATTAAAGACTCAAGCCAGCTTGACTCAAATTTTTACTCTGATAAAGAGTTTAGATGGGTTTGTGGTCTACTGTGATGCTTCCAGGGTTTGCCTTGGTTGTGTGTTGATGCAACTAGGTAAAGTTATATCATATGCCTCAAGATATCTCACCTCATGAGAAGAACTACTCGACTCATGATATTGAATTTGTAACAATTGTCTTTGCCTTATAGATTTTGAGGCACTACCTATATGAGGTTCATGTTGATGTGTCCATTGATCACAATAGCCTTCGGTATATTTTCAGTTAGAAAGATTTAAATCTTTGTCAGAGAAGGTGGCTAGAGTTTTTGAATGATTTGATATGAGTGTGTTGTATCACCCGGGTAAGGTCAATGGTGTAGATGATGCCATTAGAATATTGTCTATGGGAAGTGTTGCCCATGTTGAGGATAAAAATAAGGATTCAATTTAAGAGGTTTATCATCTTTCTAGGTTGGGTGTTCAATTGATTGATTCAACCGAAGGTAGTGTATGGGTTCAAAAGAGTTCGAAATCTTTATTAGTTGCCGAAGTAAAGTAAAAGAAAGAAAGTGATCCTATTCTGCTTAAGTTGAAAGGGTCAATTCAGGATAACAAGGTCGAGTTTTCTCCCAAGGGGGATATAGTGTCCTTTGTTTTTAGGGAAAGTTATGTGTTCTGATGTGGAAGATTTGAGGCAACAAATATTATCAGATGTTCATGGTTCATGATATTCTATTCATCCAAGAGCTACTAACCTGTACTGTGATTTACGACAAGTCTATTAGTGGAATAGTATGAAGAAGGATATTTCAAAATTCATGGCTAAGTGTCCAAAGTGTCTGTAGTTTAATGTTGAGCACCAGAGGATTATTGGTATGCTTTACGAATTCAGAATCCTCTCTCGGAACTAGGAAATGCTGAATATGGACTTCATTAAAAGGTTGCCTCGTACCCATCGTTAGCACTATCCTATATGGGTTAATTTAGACCTAATGAATAAGTCAGCCATTTCTTTTCATTTAATACTTCAGACTCAGTTGGAGTCTATGCTAGGCTCTATCTAAGAGAATTGGTGGAATTCTAAAGAGTCCCATTGACCGTTATCTAAGATAGAGGTACCCAATTTACCTCTTATTTTTGGAAGACTTTTCAGAAGGGACTTGGTACAGAAGTTCATCTCAGCACTGCTTTTGACCCACAAATAGATGATCCAGTAGAGAGGACCATACAAACTTTAGAGGACTTGTTGAAGGCGTGTGTAATAGATTTCAATGGTAGTTGTGATGATCACTTGTCATTCATAGAGTTTGATTACAATAATAGCTACCACTCCAGTATTCAGATATCCCCAATTGAGACTTTTTATGGTAGGAGGTGCAGATCTCTTATCAGTTGGTGAAGCTATAATGATAGGGCCAAATTCAGTGCATGAGGTGAAGAACAAGGTTCAACTGATTAGAGAAAGGCTGAAAATGACCCAAAGCCATCAGAAATCCTATGAAAATATAAGAAGAAGGAAGGTTGAGTTTGATGTTGGTGATTATGTTACTTGAAAATTTCACCAATGAAAGGAGTAAAGAGGTTTCATAAGAAAAGAAAGCTCATTCCTCACTATGTTAGTCCCACTAAGATTTTGAGTTGATTTAGAAAAGTAGCGTATGAGATAGAAATGTCTGCAGAATTAGTATTAGTGCAACTAGTGTTCCATGTTACTTTGCTAAAGATGTGCATTGGTGATCCAGCTTCCGTAGTCCCATTAGAAAGTATTGTTGTGGAAAATAGTCTCTCTTAAGATGAAGTCCCAGTTGAGAGCCTTGATCGTCAGATTCGTATGCTGAGGAATATAGTGGTCACTTTTGTAAAGGTTCTATGGAGAAACCAGTCAGTTGAGGGATCTACTTGGGAAGTAGAGGTAGATTTGATGACCAAGTACCCCCACCCTCTCTTCAATCTTAGTCCCAACTCAAGGTAATAGTTTCTCTTTATTTAGTAATTAATTCTTTCATTTTTATCTAAGCCATCCAACTATTTTCATGTTATAGCATGCATTCACGAGTTCAGTTCAGTCCATGCATCAGTCACAGATTCAAATATTAGCTTATGGTTTAATTTATTAGTCTTCACAAAAAAATCTCAGCTTTTCCCTAGTATTTCAACTTAGGCCATTTCATTAGAGGATGAACGATCTCAAGGGGGAGATATTGTAATAACCCAAGTTTTAAAGCTTTAGACCCATCAAAAGATTGTCCATTAAATTAGCTTTCTAATGCCACTAGTCTTGCCTTAATCCTATGTCATGGAAAAAAGTTATGAAAAAATTCTTAAGGGCTAGTCAAACTACCAGTGACAATGACTCAGGCAACTAATCGTTGCAAGATGTAACAAGCCATTACATATGAGTCTTTTCCACTCAAGTGAGGGTCTCAGAATTTGTTCCAGTGACAACGAGTCCAACCCATGACTCATTATAATACATGTAATATGGCATAATGAGTTATTCCACGGACCCGTTGCCACACCAGTATTAAAACCAAAAATCTAGTCTCAGACCACGAATACCCCTAATAAATTATGATAGGACCTAATGAGTCATTAGGAGAGCAATATTTACCTAATGATCATTCGTAATGAGTCATTGGGTGAGTTGTGACGACTCAAACCAAAAATCACTGTTGATGTGTTAAGGTTTCATAGAACTTTCAACGCTTAAACAACATAAATATGTAAGTGACTTAGGTTGTTTTGTAAGATATGATGTATTTTTGTTATGTTTTTGTAGGAAATCAGGTTTTGGGACTATTCTTAAAGTAAAGAGTGAAAGTTAAAGTTCTTGGCCATAGAAGTGGGAACCTATGACCCGTATGTGCTACCTAAGATCTATAGGTGTCTGAGTAAGTATCAGAAATTGGAGATCTAGAGACTCAGAATTGTATGAAAAAGACCTTGTCACATACATAGGGGTACCTATGGTCTGTAAGTGCCGTCTACGATTTGTAGGTGATAGAGTATGTTGGAAAGGGCCAAATTCTAGAGAGTTCAGGAGCTGCTAGAGGAAAGGGGGCCACCTACATGGATGACCTATGGCCCGTAGTGTCCTAGTAATTGGCCACCGACCTTGATTTTCCTTCTTTGTTTAGGAGTTATTTCCTAGGGTTTCCTTGTAACATATATATACTCTTTCTATGTTTTAGTTAGTTTACGTACTCTATACACTTACAAACATAAATTTGATTCCATGATCCAAATTTGATCTTAGGATTGCTTTGTATTGATTTTGGTTGTTTATTCAATTAAAGACTTAAGGTTTTATCTATTGATTATTGTAATAGTGTTTGAATGTCTTCAATTATGAATTCCTCTAATCATATTGCAAACATGAGAGGCTAATTCCCTTAGCTAGGTTGCGGGAGCCCTTGCTAAATAACAATATTGGGAAAGTGTTCTATACTTCAGGAAAGTTGTTGTTGCATGCATTGTGGTTTTCTTCATACTTATTTGTTTTGTAATGGTTGAAAACCTTAGGATCCAGCTTGTATTGACTATGATCGTAAGCAGTGAGTCCTCATCTTTCGAGGACATGATCGTTACATTTATTATTCCAGTATTTCAATTTATTTTCAGTTTAGGGAGTTAGTTGGAGACATGTTCCTTCAACTCCTTATTCAGATAGTTTAGAGGCTTTCAGACGATTATAGAGTTTTTAGATTTAGACTTTAGTATTTTCAATTTTTTTTGGTACTGTGATACCACCTTATTTCAGATATTTTATTATTCAAGATTGAACCTTACTCCCTCTTTGTTCATGTTTCCGTATTTTATATGTATATTATGCAGTTACAGGTACAAATATCAGTCATGGGTTAGCTTGTGGTTCTTTGGGGTCATGAGAACTGTGTAGCATTTCGGTTCAGAAAATAGGGGCGTTACAAACTTGGTATCAAATCCTAAGGTTCAATAGAGTCCTAGGAAGTGTGAAAGTCGCATCTAGTAGTGTCTTGTACATGGGTGTGTTGTGCGCCACATTTATGTACAGGAGGCTATAAGATGTTTTAGGAACAATTTCCCTTCTTTCAGTACTCATATCGGGCCAGTGAGCAAAAGCTCAAGTTCAACTCTCAGCCTCTTTTGTTTGCAGAACATGCCTCCTAAGAAGAGAACAAAGAATCAGTCTGCCCCACAGCCCGTAGATCCTTTGAATGAGTATTTGTCACATGCAGAATTTTGGGCAGTTTTTTAAGCGCTAGCCCAGGCTGTGACCACTAGTGTTCATGGCAACCGACAGACTACATCCGCACCCCAGCAAGATGGGGATTCAGCTGCAGCCAAAATTAGAAATTTTATGAGAATTAACCCTCCAGAATTCTTTGGGTCAGTAACAGGTGAGGACCCACAGCAGTATCTAGAAGAGGTAAAGAAGATCACCCAAATCATGCATGTGTCAGAGGAAGAGAGTCTATAATTAGCATCCTATAGGCTGAAAGATATTGCTCATGATCGGGTAGTGTTGTGGGAGAAGAGTAGAGGGAAAGATGCAGCTCCCATGACTTGGCATATATTTCAGGATGCCTTCTTAGATAAGTTTTTCTAGTTAGAGATAAGAGAATCTAAGGTAGAATAGTTTATGAACCTGATACAAGGCTCCATGACAGTGAAGGAGTATTGTCTTAAATTTAACCATTTAGCTAAGTATGCTCCTGACTTGATAGCTGACCCCAGAGTGAGTATGAGTAAGTTTGTGACTGGTGTGTCCGGGTTAGTATTTAAAGAGTGTAGAATAGCTATGCTCAATAGGGACATGGACCTTGCTAGGTTAATGATACATGCTCAGTATATAGAGACAGATAAGTCTAAGGAGAGAGAGAGATCTAATAAGAGATTCAGAACAGGTAGTTACAGCTTTTCTCTAGCTGAGTCACAGGGTGGTAATCGTTATCACCATAGTCAGAAAAATTCAGCCCTTGTTCCATCTTCAGCTAGTGTGCCCACACCTAACTTTAGAGATGTTAGTCATGGTGTGGTGCCAGGCTCCAAAGCCCAGAGTAGTGTATGAAGTGAGCGTACTTATCCGCTTTGTGGAGAGTGTGGCAAGAATCATCTAGGTGCATGCAGAGCTAATAGTCAGGTATGTTTTGGGTGCGGTAAGCCAGGCCACAGAATGCGGGAGTGTAGAGTTTTATCTTAGAAAGGTAGAGATTCACGTGAGCAGGCCTCAAATCCCAGTACCAATAGTGGTCAGCGTCAGAATCAACTCTATTCACTCCAGACTCACCATGATCCAGAAAGTTTCCCCAACCTAGATTCGGGTACGTTACAAGTTTTTCATGGTCATTGTATGCATTGTTAGATATCTTGCGCTTGTTTGAGCTTATGTTTCCACATGAGTTAGTCAGTAACATTAGAAGGTCTATTTCAGTTCATGCATCATGCATTAGTCTTAGCTCTCCAATGTTTAGTTATTATATAGTTCATAGATGCCTTGTGCATCACCCAGTATCTCAGCAAGGTAAACATTCCTAGAGGGACGTAGTGTCCCAAGGGGGAGATACCCCACCTTTTCTTGATGCTTTCATGTTCCCGTTATAAATTAGTTATCAAGTACCATGGCATAATCAGTCAAGCTTTCAAGAGCCATCTCAGTCAGATATTCAGGCATTAGATATACGTGTTCATAGAGAAAGTACTATTTATCAGTATCTTCACTCATACATTTACATATCATGTCAGTCATGTAATCATGCATCAGATATGCATGGATTCAGCCTTTCAGATATGTATTCTCATTTTGAGAAAAATCATTTTATTAGAATCCTCAGTCTTATATTCATGAATCATCTTCCCATGCATCAGATATGCATGTTCAGTATGTTGTGCTCAGCTTTCAATCATGTCAATCATGAACCCATGTTTTAGTAGTATATGTCTTGTACGTACTTTATCTTATCATCTCTCCCGCCTCAGTTAATTTCCATTCGAGGAAGAATGTTTCCAAGGGGGAGATATTGTAATACCCCGCATGTTTTTAAGCTAGGAGACAAACCCTTTTTCCTACATATGAAATCTCCTATCCTATGATTCATACTTGAGTACATGACTTACAATGAGTATCCTAGAGATAAGATAGCTTATGATGCATTAAGAATGTTCATATGAGTCACTTAAGGTAATACAAGCTAAGAGTTTTTGAATCCATCAAGTTTTAGTGTTCAATTTCATATGGGTCATATTTGAACGAGTATAACTCGATTTTAATGTGGTATTTCTGCATATTTATACCCACCAAATTTTAGAGAATCGAATTAGCTTTCCAACGATGCCAATTTCTTCAAAATCCGACACCCGAACAAGGACTTATGGCCTTTCAAAGTAGAATGTGTCGCCTAACCAATCACACATGGCCACTGGAAAGCATAGGCGATATCATATGCGGCACCTATGTAAATATAGGCAATATAATATGTGGAGCCTATGTATATATAGGCAATATCATATGCGGCGCCTATGTAAATATAGGCGATATGATATGCAGCGCCTATGTATGATTTCATCCACGAAAACACTTAGTTTTTGAGTTATTTCGAGGGTAGTTAAGTCTTTTAACACTCCCTACATGTCTCTAAACCTAACCTCACGAAATTTATAGCTTCTAAACATATTACAACCCTATTAACATCTCAAAGTTCATTATCCAAGAGCACCATAGGAAAAAAACAACTAGGGCTTCATAATTAAGCTTGAAGATCCAATTTCAAGGAAATTCCTCCGTCAATCATCAAGAATTTTCCTTCTAAGGTATAAGTGACTTGATTCATGGACTCCTTTCATCCATGAAGCTCAAGAACCATCTTCTAAATTATGTATTATGATGTTTATGTTATTGGTGGTTGATGTTCATGTGGTTGGAGTTTGATGATGCCTAAGATGGGATCTTTGTATGTTTTGTGTGAGGATATGGTGGTATTTAATGTATAAATATGTGAAATTGGTGGTTGAATATTTGTAATCTTAATGAATCCACCTATGCCTAAGATGTGCATGTAAGGTGTTTGTGAAAATACCTAAGGGAATAGAAATCATGATTTTATGACATAATAAGTCCTATATTACTATTCCATGTTCTAACTTTATATTCAACGTGATCCCCATGCTATTGGCTTGAATTGAAGATGTTGTATGAGATGCTCATGATATTGTTGTGATATGGAATGACCATGTTATTGAAGCCATGCAAGTATATACATGTTGTGTGCATTCCCGATCATGTGATAGTTTGTTGAGAATCATTCTTATTATGAAATCCATACTTATGATATTGTGAATTGTGGACTCTACTCTTATGATCAAGTCAGTCATGTGTGTCAATTTCCTTCCATTGAGTCCTGGGGGTACTTCTACCCGAAAACTATAGCTATGTGCCTAGAGCTAGTGTCATGTTTCAAGACATCCTCAGTCAAGCTATGCTCCATAGATTTCAGTTAGTCACGTGACTCAAAAAAACTTAGAAATCTTAGTAGTTCAGTAGTCCCAGTAGTTTCAGTACTCTCAGTCAGACCTCAGATCTCAAGTAGCTTTTTCGTTAGTCAACGAAACTCAGTGAATTCAGCTTAGTTCAGCTAAGAAAATATTATCAGCTCAGTTAATCAGTTTATAAAATAGTTCAGTTCAGTTAGTCAGTTTAGCACAGTTAATCTTTTTAGAGTCTTTTAGTTGGGAGTAGGGACTAGCACTGAGCGAGTGCAGGGATGGCAATTTTTTCCGGTTATAAAGGCAGAGTCATTAGCAGCAATCCCTGTACTCCAGAACTGTGTAGCCAGCGTAGGACAGGAGTCACCCGTCAGATTAAGGATATACTTGACTATTATATTGCCTTAGGCTTGATTTCCTGTTTAGGGTCACCCGTCAGAGAGGCATGACCATAGTAGAGGTCTTTACCCGTGGCACGGTATTGATACCCTTCCAATCAGGGAAATAATTGGATGCCACCAGTACAGTATTGGGGCATATCGGTTAGGTTACTACCTCCCATAGTCACAGTTACAGTTACAATTTCAGTGCCAGTCTTCAGAGTAGAAATCAGGAATCAGGGCTGTCAGATACAATCATCGATCTCAGTAAGGAACTCAGATAGTTCCATTGATTCTTGGACCATCCCGTCAGATAGGCTTGGTCCCATATTCATATGCTTATTATTAGATCTAGAGGTCAACCGACAGACAGTCTTAATCTCAATCTCAGATTCAGTCGAGTATTCTCATTATCAGTTTCAGAGATCACTCGTTAGCTAGGACTGATCTCAGACTTAGATATTTAGATAAAGTTTGGAACTCAGATAGTTTTCTGCAGAATTCGGACTGTTAGATACAGTCATCCATGTTATCATTCATTCAGTATCTCAGTATCACAAAACTCATGTTGTCTGAGTTCAAACTTAAGTAGTCAGTATTTCCACGAGTTCAGTAGCAGTTACATATGTAAATATGTATGTATTCTCACATTCATATTAGTCATCATGTTCATGCATATAAACCCCATGCATTTAACCTACCCTCACGTATACTCAGTACTTTAGTTGTACTAGCACATTTGCGCTATGGTGCTTTCTTTTTATGTTACACCATAGGTTTTGAGGTGCAGATTTCAAATTAGCAGTAGTAGTTCAGTAAGCAGTGATTCCTTATCTTTCGAGGACATGATCGTTACATTTATTATTCCAGTATTTCAGTTTATTTTCAGTTTAGGGAGTTAGTTGGAGACATGTTCCTTCAACCCCTTATTCAAATAGTTTAGAGGCTTTCAGACGATTATAGAGTTTTTAGATGTAGACTTTAGTATTTTCAATTTTGTTTTGGAACTTTGATACCACCTTATTTCAGATATTTTATTATTCAAGATTGAACCTTACGCCCTCTTTGTTCATGTTTCCGCATTTTATATGTATATTATACAGTTACAGGTACAAATATCAGTCATTTATTAGCTTGTGGTCCTTCGGGGTCATGAGCACCGTGTAGCGTTCCGGTTCAGAAAATTGGGGTGTTACAGATAGGGATGTAGGACTTAACACTATCAAAATGGGACTTCCAATCTTCAAAGGAGAAAGTAATCCTGAAGGTTTTCTTGAATGGGAATCCGTATGTGAGAGGGTCTTCCAAGTAAATGATCTCACAGAGGAGAAGAAGAGTTGTTATGCAATTGCTCATTTTGAGGTTTATGATACCATATAGTGGGAGTATGTTAAACATTTTGGCAATGCCTTGATTGAAGGGCAACCCCCTCCTTGGTTTTGGCTAAGGTATCTTATAAGGCAAAGATTTCTTCTTAAAAGTTATCAGCATGAACTCTTTGCTAAATTGTATAATTTGAAGCAAGAGAACAGGAGTGTAGAGGCTTACTATGATGAGTTTCAACAACTCAATTTGAAACTTGATCATAGAAGGGAGCAAGTGAGCCACGACATCATTCGGTTCAAGGTCGGCCAAAATAAAGAATCTCTATGCACATGGCACTTCATAAGTTTGAAACTATTGAAGGGATATTTCAAGTGGAGTTAGATATTGAAAGAGAGAGTAAAGAGAGGTCTACATAAAAGACCAAGAGTTACCAAGGGTCCACGAGTTGGACCAAGAACAAGGAGGTGATTCCATCAACCACGGGGTGGAAAAAGTCCAAGGCTCCTCCATCAAATGCTCCTCAACCCATGAACAAGGATGCCCAATATCAATATCCAAGTCATAAAGGTGAAAAGTGTACTACATCCAATTCAAATGGGATTCCAGTGTTTCAAATGCCATGGGTGGGGACACAAGGTTAGTGTGTGTCCTAATCAGAGAAATGTGATCCTAAGGGAGGGAAAATTGTATTTTTTGGGGGAAGAAGTGGGACTTGAAGTGGATGAGAATGATGAATCCTCTCAAGATGAAGACATAGGGGTGGTCGAGAGGCCTAGTAATGATGATGAGGAAGAAGTTTGGCCTCAAGAGGGTAAACTTGAAGTTCCTAATTAAGTGGTACGGAGAGTTATGATTAGCAAGGTGTTGGATGATCCAAGTCAATGGGAAAACCTCTTTCATACTAAGTGTCTCATTAAGGGGAGTGTGTATTCCTTAATTATTGATAGTAGAAGTTGTGCCAATGTGGTTAGCACCATATTGGTGGAACACTTAAAGTTACCAACTACTCCACATGCAAGTTCGTATAAGCTCCAATGGTTGAACAAATGTGAAGAATTGAAAGTAACCCATCAAATAGTGATTCAGTTCAAAGTTGGAAACTATGAAGATGAGGTACTTTGTGACATCATTCCAATGCAAGCTTATCACCTCTTATTGGGTCGACCATGGCAATATAATAGGTCGACCAAGCATGATCCCGAACCAATTACTATTCTTTTGAGTTCAAGGGTTAGAAGTACAACCTTCGACCACTTTTACCATTACAATTATTTGAGGCTTACCAATAATTGAAGGGCTTAAAAGATAAGGGAAGAAAAGAGAAGGAACCCGAGAGTAGGGGTATTGAACCCGAGAGTGGAAGGAGTGAGGGAGAAGAGGGAGTTTCGTCCTTGAAGGGTAGGGATTCTATGATAATGTTGGGTCAGAAGGGAGACCTCTTCGAGGAGTATGATGATACCGCTTCTATGTTACATTTGGCTCATGTTTTTGACACTAACCCATCCACTTTCTCTATCCCTTCTTTTATTTCTGGTGTTTTGCAATAATTTGAAGATGTATTTCCTAGTGAGTTTCCACAAGGAATACCTCCACTTCGAGGTATTGCGCACCAAATAAACTTTGTTCCAGGGTCTCAATTGCCAAAAAAGCTAGCTTATAGGAGCAACCCCACAGATATAAAGAACTTCAATGGCAAGTTGAGGATCTCCTCAACAAAGGGTATTTCAAGGAAAGCATGAGTCCATCATGGTTCCGGTGTTGCTAGTGCCCAAAAAGGATGGAACATGGCGTATATGTATGGATTGTCGAGCCATAAACAAGAGTATAGTAGAGTATCATCATCCTATACCTATATTAGATGATATGATTAATGAATTAAATAACTCTTGTGTGTTTTCTAAGTTTGATCTTAGGAGTGGTTATCACCAAATCCGAATGCAATCAGGTGATGAATGGAAGACCACATTCAAGACCAAGTTCGATCTATATGAATGGATGGTCATTACATTTGGTCTTACCAATGCTCCTAGTACCTTTATGCGGCTAATGAATCATGTAATGAAGCCGTTTACTAGAAAGTTTGTGGCTGTCTACTTCGATGATGTTTTGGTTTATAGTAAGTCCCATAACAAATATGTATTTCATCTAAAGAGTGTGTTTGAAGTACTTAGGAAAGAGATGTTGTATGCTAATATTGAAAAATTCTCTTTTGGCATTGATAAAGTTGTATTTCTGGGATTTGTTGTAAGGTCAAAGGGGTTAGAGTTTGATGACTCCAAGATAACCACCATTAAAAAATTGGCCAACCCCTCAAATCGTTGGTGAAGTATGAAGCTTCCACGGGTTGGCAAGTTTTTATAGTAGGTTTTTCAAAGGGTTTAGCACCATTACTTCCTCCTTGACTGAGATAATCTGAAAGGACCAACCCTTCAAATAGGATGATGAGCAAGCTAAGGCTTTTAGTGCCTTGAAATCTATGCTCGTCTCGGCACCTTTGTTGCAATTTCCTAATTTTAATAAGATGTTCGAAGTTGAATGTTATGATAGTAGAGTAAGCATAGGGTCTGTTTTCAAGCAAGACTTACAACTCATTGCTTATTTTAGTAAAAATCTCAAAGGTGCCACTCTAAACTACTCTACGTATGATTTATAATTGTATGCCTTGATTAGAGCATTGGGAAATTGACAACACTACTTATGGCCCAAAGAATTCGTGATCCGAACGGATCATGAATCCTTGAAGCACCTTTGGGAACAATACAAACATAACATATGGAATTCCAAATGGATTGAGTTTCTTGAAACCTTCCCTTATGTCATTCAATACAAAAAGGGCAAAGATATGTGGTAGCCGATGCTTTTTCTAGAAAACATGTTCTTGTGTCTACTATATCTTCAAAATTGATGGATTTTGAGAGCTTAAAGTCATTGTATCCCGAGGACCCTTAGTTCGCTCCTATCTATAGGGAAAGTGAAGTTTTGGATTGGGAGAGGTGGCATTAGTCTAGTGATTATAATCCCTGTGCTAAGTTTGATGGTTACTTGTTTCGGGGAAGACATTTGTCTGCACCCTCTATCTCGTGGAGAGAGTTATTTGTGAGGGAGGCATATGATGGAAGTCTCATGGGTCATTTTAGAGTTGACAAGACCCTAGGTATAGTGGAGGAACAATTCTATTGGCCAAGAATGCGCAAGGATGTTGTAAAAGTTTGCGTCCAATGCATAGATTTTAGGAGTGCTAAGTCTAGGCTCCTTCCTCACGGGTTGTACACCCTACTTCCACTTCTTTATGTCCTTGGTTAGATATTTCTATGGAATTTTTGTTGGGGCTGCTAAGGATCAAAAGAGGTAGGGATAGTATCTTTGTTGTTGTTGACCGTTTCTCCAAAATGGCACACTTCCTTTCTTGATCCAATAGCGAAGATACAACTAGTGTATCTTCTTTGTTTATTGAAAATGTTGTTAAGTTACATGGAATATCATGAACCATTGTGAGTGATAGGGACTCCAAGTTCCTTAGTCACTTTTGGAAGTCAATGTAGGGTAGGCTTGGTACCAAGTTGTTGTTTTCCACGTCTTGCCACCCACAAACTGATGGCCAAATGGAAGTAATGAATAGGACTTGGGTTTTATGCTACGTTCCATGGTTAAAGGTATGTTGTCATCTTGGGAAGATCATCTACCTCTAATTGAATTTGCTACAATCAGGTGATCCATTCAAGCACGGGCATAACACCCTTTGAATGTGTATACGGCTTCAACCCCCTAACCAACATGGATCTAACTCCTTTGCCAAGTGATGTTGTTGTTTGCTTAGATGGAAACAAGAGGGTCGAAGCTGTGAAAAGATTGCATGAGAAGGTGAACGTATGACTTGAGAAGAAAAATCTAGCGGTTGCCAATAGAGTCAACAAAGGAAGGAGAAAGCTTGTGATTGAGCCGGGAGATTGGGTTTGGGTACACCTTAGAAAAGATAGATTTACCACCAAAACAAGGCAAAATTGTTGCCGAGAGGTGATGGTCTATTCCAAGTGCTTAAAAGGATCAACAATAATGTTTACAAGATAGACTTACCTCCAAAATACCAAGTCCACACTACCAGAAATTACCCCTAGGGCAACGGTTCAAAAATCATTGCGATAGATATAAAAACCATTGCAATAGACCTACCGCAACGGTTTTATATATATTGCATATGTGGGCATTGGGATAGGCCTATAGCAACGACATTTACAACGGTTACAAAAACCGTTGCCATAGGTTTATCTATTGCAACATTTTTTACAACTCCTATTAAGACGGTTCAAATTATCTATTGCAACAGTTCTTCACCGTTGCAATAAAATCTATTGCAATGGTTAGAAACCATTGCAATAGACTATATTGCAACAGTTGAGAGATGTTGCAATTAACTTTGTTGTAATGGTGAATAATCGTTGCAATACATTCTATTGCAACGAAAAAAAAACATTGCAATAACCCTATTGCAACAATGATTGATCTTTTGCAACAGTTTTTCACTACCTATGGCAACGGTTTTGACACCTATTGCAAGGATTTTTGAATCTTTTGCAATATTTTTTTGCCACCTATTATTGCAGCTAGTTTAAATACCAATTGATATATATAGAGAGAGAGAATTATATTAATACACAATTATATATACTCATCACTACAAAATCTTTCATTAATAATTCAAATTAAAATATCCAACAAACTAGTAATCTAAATCCAAATGCAAAATGTTAAAGTCAAACTGTCATTAGTTTTCCCATAAAGTATCAAGTTCGAGTGGAAATAAGTTTCACAAAATTCAATATCAAAAAGCTCAACACTAAAATATCTATCAATAATTTAAAAAAAATCTCAAGTAAGGTCCATTTCTTCATCACTTTCTTCATCTCATCCTTCATTTTGAACATCTATAGAAAGAGAAAAAATAATCTCAGTTAGTACTTAAATGACAACATATTTAATTTTCAATTAGAACATAGAAGAACACCTATAAATAGAGCATAAACAATCTTAATAGCAAATGAATAAATTGTTTATACAAATTAGTAAAAGAAATATAATTCACGAAAACTAAATCAAGAAACAAAAACAAAAAGAGAAAGGAATAATTAGTAACTCAAGAAGATGAACAAATTTATACCTCAAGAATGAACATACAAATGAGACAACCTCGCCATAATTGTAGAGCAACTGATTCAATAACATGAAAGAGACTACTGAAATGGTGAACAATTTGCAATGTAAAATTGGTCAAAGAGGATACTGTACATATTTGAACATATATCAAGTGTTCAATTGGTAAGATTTTAGCTATGGTATCTAAATCTGTCCAAACAATATACCATGAGGATGTTTAGATTTTATTCGCTTATTTGAAGTAAAGATAAAGGGAATCATCATTTCAACCATTGTAGTTTTAGCCATGATTCAACTCATGTTTGATTCAGGACAAGCCCTCACTTGTGGACAACTAGAAGCTTCTTTGGTACCGTGCATACCATACCTTATGTAAGGAGGTGAGCCAGTTATAGCTTGTTGTAGTGGGAGAAAATCCTTAAATGAATGGGTCAAACCACAGCTGACAAAAAAATAGCATGCAATTGTGTCAAGGAGGCTGCTAACCGGTATGCAAGTCTTAAAGATGATACAGCATAAACTCTTCCCAGCAAGTGTGGTGTCACATTATTGGATACCCCTATCTCCAGAAACGTTAACTGTGATGCATAAGTTATATTCTTTAAGCATTTAGATATAAGTTTCAGTATTAAAAATTTATTTTTTGATGTAAATTTTTTTCTTTCTTTTCTATCCACAACATCAGTTACTAAAAAACAAGAGGAAAATTATGAGCACGCCTCTGCAAGAAAGTAAAAAGGATTATTTCTCAATGACTCCTTATAGGCTTATACGTATATCATCTACCTATATTGTACTTCTTTTCTTGTATTTGTAAAATAATGGTTTTGTACTTCATCTTCATGACATCTGAGAGCCATTTTTTAGTACTACTCTAAGCTTTATAAAGTTATTCAAACTTTGTTATGCGGATGCCAACATTGAGCATAGATACAGAAGTTTCATTACTTAAAAGAGGAAAAATTAGGAAAAACAAACAAGTAACAGTGCTAATGATCCTATTATATAAAGGGTTAAAACACAAGAAGGCACAACTCGAGTGCAAAAATACATCCAAATAAAACAAGAAAAAAAGTTAATTCCTATCAAACAATATACCATGAGGAGGAGTTTGACATTATTAGCACCACCCTATAATATACATAGTAGTTTGTGATTCAATATCCTGACTATTCAACCTTAACAGAAATTTCAAAACTCCACAACCACATTTCACAGGGCATTTCACGACAAAATAACACAGATAAAGTAATTTTAAGAACCTTGGGTCATAACAGCTATATATTTCCACAATTACACTCATTATGTTATTAAATAGTACTCTTACCAATTCTTGAACTATATTTTCTATACGTAGAAGGAATTGTCTTTTACAAATAAATTGCTGAGGAAAATAGAAGAAAAAAGAGATCAAATAATCTTTCTTGACTTTTAACAGTCTTCCTTCGAAATAGATAAAATCTCATACTAAAAAGAAGAAGAAGAAGAAGAAGAAGAAAAAGGGGCGAGAAGAAGAAGAAAAGAAGATAAACCTTCATTGTTACTCCTAATAAATGGACGATTGATTGGTTGAATAACAGCCTCTTCCCTTGATGAATGAGCATTAAATCTTAGCAAATTAGGATCAAGTGTTAATATTGGATTTTGACATTGCAATTGTGAAATGATGTTCATTGTAACATGTCGTTCAATGGCATCTCTTTGAGCCTACAGTCTTTGTTGTATCCTCTCTTCCATCTCATCCATTCTTTTTTCCACTAATTCATCCGCAACAATATTTAAAGAGGGTCTAGAATCACTTACTTTTTATTTCAAAAGACACTTGGTCACCCTGTATCCTTATAGTCATACTCGACCTGGATCATCAGGACCCATAACTATTGTGAATGCATCAACTGATTAACTACCATCTTTATATTCTTAAGTTTCTACTCTCTCCATTTCAACCTACAAGTCAAATCCAAAACGAGCAAGTAAATTGAGTTGATTAAATATTTAATAAAGAACAAATGATCTTGATCAATTTTGAATTAGAAAATTTCATACTATTTTATTTGTAATATCTTCAGATGAATCCTTGTACACTCGTCTAGATTTCCTTCTTCTAGTATCCACAAATAATTCCTTGTTTTACACAACACCAGAATTTTTCTTGTTTTTTTCTTAGTTACACACAAGTCAACATTAAAAAATTTCAAGTCAACAAGTTCATAGTAACAAATACAAAAGAACACCAAACCTCGTGGATTAGAAAAAAACTTATTTTACCAACAGTGTGAGGATACTTCCACATTTTCCGATTCTTTTTGTTAGCATCGGAAAATGTGGAAGTATCCTTTAATACCACATTTTAACAAGTTGAAAATAAGGTTCTTTCTACCAAAGAAAATGAGCCCTTATTAGTAATGTAGTTATGATATATAGAAAATGTTTGTTTTTCAGTCTTTAGTGTTTACTATTTAGTGCATCTTCTTCTTTTCTTTTTTCTCTTTACCTCTTTTGTTGCTAATATAGTCTAAGATAAACAAGTGACTAATTCATAGATTAGTTATCAGTAATGCAACGACTAGTTATAAGGGAATTTATGTTATATTATACGACATTAGTTATATGGGGTGTAGTTATTCATGTATTAGTTATTTTATCTATAATACATAAATTTCCTCATAACTTATACATGTAGAGGTTGTTTGGATGGGAGACTAGTTATAGCGGGA
The DNA here is from genome assembly GCA_030864215.1 of Capsicum pubescens. Taxonomy (NCBI): domain Eukaryota; kingdom Viridiplantae; phylum Streptophyta; class Magnoliopsida; order Solanales; family Solanaceae; genus Capsicum; species Capsicum pubescens. The sequence continues at coordinate 265,091,993 of CM061548.1, read as the reverse complement.
CTAATCATCACTTATCCCTTGTACCAATCGAGCTTTAGTAGTTATGGAGGTTTCTAAATTACAAACCAAAAATCGTGTTAATTTTATACATGAATAACTTACCTTCTATTCAATTACCAAATATGACATTACTTATACATATGACCAAAACATGTGTAGTAAAGAGCTCATTTGAACTGTAATTAAAAGAAGTAGAAAATGCTCCAGGCACTTTTATCAGTTCTACTCAACTTAACCATTGTCAAGAAGTTGTATATTAAAATAATTTCCAACCTTAAGGAAAGAGAGTAACAAAGTAATAGAAAGCAAAAACATTAATAAAAAATTGAAATATTGCCTATGCAAGAAAGTAATTTTCTTTGTTTAAGGGCTTACTGAAACTAAAAGCTCAGAAGTAGGCATCATTTTTAATATGCACTCAAACTCAGTTCTTGTTATACAAAATCTCTAGGAATCTGGTAAAGCCAATTATATTTTAGCATGCTTGCACACCATAGTAGTAATTCAAAGTGACTAAAGGCTTAATCTTATGCTCATCATATATAATGACTTTTGGCCAACAAACTATAGAAATTTGTACTTTGTACAAGCTCTATCTCAGGCACAAAAGTCATCAACTATTGGAATAAAGTGAAATATTGATCTAAGGATAATCTCGTGAGCATGAAAAAACATAACACGTCTCAAGGTTAAGTTTAGTATCTCATTCCAACCAAGTGAAGATGTATCTCCAGATTTCATAGGTGAATTGATAATAAATGAAGTTTTTATTTTATGGCCAACAGCTGTCAAGGTACAGAAATCATAAATCAAAAAAGCACCATACAAGAGTGAGGTAACAAAATAAATAGTGAAAGATAGAAGAGAACTGCAACACTCAACCTTAATGTAAGTTGTACTATTCCTTCTCTTCAATTGAGCCTTGACATCAGCTGGAAACAGCTCACCCTTCTTTGATTCTGATAAACTAATAGTCTAATAACAAAGAAATTATTCAAAAGCAGAACATAGAACAAAAAATATCTCAAGACATCTATGCAAGCTTTTATAGCAAATAATGTTGTAGATATTCAGTTTTATAACTAAAGGGACTGATAATTTACATAAAACTATATTTTCTTAGAGAGAACTGATAATTAGTTCCAAGATTTAAAACACACAGATGCCACCAACAAAAGGTGAAAAGTTCTATGAACAATACCAATATAATTACATAAACAAGTATCTTGACTTTCAACAATAACTATGCTTACCGAGATTCCGCAAACACAATGTGCACAAGGATATACAAATTTTTAATAAAAGTTAACAGAAAAATTGTTAATTTTTAATATGCAGTCAATCTCAGTTCTTGTTAATCAAAATCTCTAGGAATCTTGTAAAGCCAATTATATTTTAGGATACTTGCACACCATAATAGAAATTCAAAGTGACAAAAGGCTTTATCTTGTGCTCACCATATATAATGACTTTTTGCCAACAAACTATAGAAATCTATACCTTGTACAAGCTCTATCTCTGGCACAAAAGTCTTCAACAATTGGAATATAGTAAAATACTAATCTGAGGATGATCTTATGAGACTGAAAAAAGATAGCACGTCTGAAGGTTAAGTTCAGTAGCTGATTCCAACCAAGACGTATCTATATATTTCATAGGTAAATTGATAATAAATGAAATTCTTATTTTATGGCCAACAACTATCAAGGTTCAACATAAGGATTACAAAAAGATACTAAAGTCATAGATTTATAGACTATCTTTTGGTTGGTATCTTAGTTATTTAACAGCAGTAGTAAAGCAACACTATAAGAATCAGCTTTAGTAGAAACACATAAATGAAAGTAAGTTTTAGAACTCTGCACTGCTATTTCTTGTAGCCAAACCCCGCAAAAATGCTTAGATAAGCTAGATATTAGATGCTTCAAATAGACCATCTCACTCTATTTAAAACACAACCAGTTACAGCACCACAACTCATTTTGCCTGAAAGCTAAAGTGAAGCAGAAAATCCTTTAAGATGGTTGAAACTCCACCTACTTTACTACTATATATTATTCAGAGTTATGTGTTTTGAGTACAACTGAAAGGCATTTACAGAAGAGTAGAAATAGTATGTGTTTTGCAAAATTACAACATTCACACTAAACATTTGTAATTATTTGTTCATCTGTACACAAGAACTTTAAAAGATATCTATCAACCTCAATCTCCCTTAAGTGTGATACCAAATACCAAATGCATACATCAACCTCACTTACATCGAATCTCCCACATGTGCCCTCGATTTGCTTCAAATGATTATTCCAGACAATTCAAAATTTGAATAATACCTTTCAATAAATTGTTAGCAATTAGTAGATTAACAAAATGCTAAATCAAGCAAAGTAGAAAAAAATAAAAAATGGCCAAAGAAGAAATAGAAGATGAACCAATAGAAACTAAAGATGATGGTTTTACAATCAAAAGTTGAGGGAGAATTTTTTTCCAATGAGACCACAATCCTCTTTAATGATTTAGTAGATTCCTTTCAATCAGACTTTGACAATTCTGCAAAATTGTACTATTTTAGAATAAATTTCTAAATGAAAATGATTAAAATGATATAAAAAAGCATGAATATAAGATACATATGCAAAAGGAAATTAACACTCACAAAAGATGAAAATAATGATGAGCATATATTCCAATAAATTTATTTGTCTAATCATCTACCTCCATCCAATCCCAGTATCATTAAACTCATCCTCCTCTTCCGATGTTTCTATAACTATATCTTCCGAACGTTCTTAAATAGATGGAATATCAACAACAACAACAACTCCATATTCTCTTGACTATCTAAAGTCATCATCATCTAATCTAGTTGAGGGACCAATGTCATCATTAGGCTCCCTCCAAAATGTTTCTCTTATATTAGGGAAATTCTCTTCCTCTAGATCATGCAAATCTATGAGGACTTTATTCCTTGCATAATAAACATTTTTCTCAATTGGATCCACAACATAAAAAATTGATAAACTTGTGATGCCAACACAAAATGATCTCTTTACAACATAACTTGTTGAAGTATACCCAGGTCAACCCATACTTATCTACTTCATTATGATACCAATAATATCTAAATAATACAACATTAAAATAACCATAGAAATAAATCTCAAGGATATCTTGAATAAATCCATAATAAACCACATCTTCATCTATGGGATTTTGGTCCCTCGCACTAGGAAAACTATCCGTTGTTGCTGATAAAGTCACTCCAAAATTTTGACTCTTGCGTGGGGTATCCCGATCTTTTGTATGAAATCAATATATATTGATGAAATATGCACTATATCTCTTTGCCACCATATTGGACCCCTTAGATAGGCCATTTTAAATGATGAGATACTTCAATATTTTTAACTTTTTGTTCAAACTAACTGTTGAATTCATGACTATGATTCATTGCTCTTGCCCATGCAGTGGATCTACAATGATTACTCATTGAATTCTTATGTTCCCTACAATCAAGAATAGTGCAAATAAAATTACTAGGCCGTTATAAATGGATGTTCATGTACCTTATAATAACCAAATACATGAAGTTTAATAAGTAAAAATCTTACTCGATGAACTTTTCCACTTGTTCATCTCCCATGTTAAAAAGGACAAATCGATGTGCTTCATAACGTAACTTTGAATCAATTAAGAAAGTGCAGTTTTTTTCTTCTCAGATCCAATTGGATGACCATTCTTTGGGAATATAGGTGACAAATTTTGAATGCATTCTTCATCTTTAGTTTGGTACCTACTAAATTGTGTCTTCAATCCATCATGTAGGTATCTTGAACAAAAAATCAGGCACTCTTCAACTAAATAACCCTCTGCTATCGATGCTTCTGGACAAGATCGATTATAGGCTTCTCTCAATGAAATACATCCAATGAAGATGTATGGGATCCCCAAGCTTAATTTCATTAAACAAATGAGTAGGAAAATATAGCATTATATCAAAAAATGTTGGATGAAAATCATTTCAAGGTTAGATGTAATTTCACCAATTTCAGACTCCAATTTTTCAAGATCTCTCGGCCTAATCACCTTACTACATATGGATCTAAAGAAATTACACAACCTAATCAATGTCAATGAAACATACTTGGGCAAAACTTTTCTAACAGCAACCTGGAGTAAGTGATGCATTATAAAATAACCTTCATGACTCTTGTACCCTGATATCTTCATCTCCTTCATATGCACGAGATCTGATATATTTGAAGCACACTATTTAGATAATTTGATATTTTTCAAGACACTGCAAAATAATCTTTTTGTTCTGATTTCATGGAAAAGAAGATTAAGCCAAGCTTACATTTCCATTACTATCTTCTACAGGTTGTAGCTCCTTTCGTATTTCCATTTCTTGTAAGTCATATCGAGAATTTACATGATCCTTTGACTTCCCATCTATCTCCAATAAAGTCCCAAGAAAAGCATCACATATATTTTTTTCTATGTGCATTGGATAAACATTGTGCCTCAACTTGTTATCTGGCTAATACGTCAATTAAAAAACTAGATCTTTTCTTCCAAGGACCCTTATTATCTCGAAACATTTTCTTTTTTCCCTCTCTAAAAACATTATTGAATTCACGCATCTCTTCAATCACTTCTATCCCTGACAAAGGAGTAGGTGCGGGTCTATGTTCCTCCTTACCATCAAAGGATTTCTTAGCTTTTCACAATGGATGATCATGAGGCAAAAATCTCCGATGACCCAAATAACACATCTTACGACTGTGTTTGAGATATCGAAGCATGTGTGATAATTACAAGAAGGTCATGACAATTTTCCCTTAGTTATCCAACCTAAAACATTGCTAATAGTGGAAAATCACTAACTGTCCACGTTAAGGTTACACGTATTTGGCATGTTTGTTTGGTTTCAGCATCATGTATTTTTATCCTAGGTTTCCATAGCTCATTTAGTTCATTAATTAGTGGTTGCAAATACACATCTATATCATTTCCAGGATATGATGCGCCTGGAATGATCATTGATAACATAAGATACTCGATTTTCATGCAAATCTATGGAGATAAATTATAGTTCATCAACATAACAGGCCACGTACTATGAGAAATTCTTATTGTTCGAAATGGATTGAAACCATCACTTGAGAGACCCAACTTGACATTACGAGGATCTCTAGAGAAGTCCGGATACAAGCAATCAAAATCCTTCCATGCTGGCCCATTAGTGGGATGCCTTATATTTCTATCATTCGGTCGTTCAGTAGCATGCCATTTCATTGTAACAGTTGTTTCAGGACATATGAACATCCTCTGAAGCCTAGGGTTTAAGGGAAAGTATCATAAAACCTTTGCAGGAATTTTAGAACTTGCATTGGTTGAGACACCGTCAACACTCTTCCATCTAGAAGTCCCACATATAGAGTAGTTTTTAGCTTTCACATTTTCCTTTAAGAATAATATCCAATCATTAGGGCATGCATGTATTTTTTCATAATCAAGACCCAAATCTCTTATCACATTTTTGGACTTATTGAAAGACTCCAGTATCTGAGAAAAGGGAAATGCCTCTTTTATCAACACAAACAAATCTGAAAATGCTACATTACTGAACCCACGCATAGATTTAAACAAGAACAACCGAATGGTGAAGCTCAATTTACTAAAATTTTCACACCCTGAATATAATTATTCCTTTCCACCCTCAAATAATTTAAAAAGTCTCTTTGCATCTTCAGGTAATCCCTCTCCATCCCCTTCTTCATGCCCCAATTCAGCCTCTACATTTCTAAATATATCTTGAAGTAGTCCATCAATATCATTCATAATGCTCAACTCACACATCAATTTAGTGCAAGGCGATCATCGTCAATATATTTACCCAACTTTGGAGTCGGGGTAGAATCCACGAGGAATATTATGAGTGGCGATTAAACTAATTTGAAACTATAGCTGTAAGTTGAATTCAAACAACTAATACGAAAAGATAAAATGGGGGTATTTAATGATAAAACAAATGTTAAAGTTTTAACTTGCTTCAGAGCTCAAAACTAAAATTTCAATAGTTCAAATCAGTGATAGAGAGGAACTAGGGTTGTGATCACTATGATTATTAATCCCCAATAAATAATAATTGTAGTATTGGGTTCTCATGGCTTGTGGGAAACACCAAATTATCAGTTTCGACAGTCCATCAAAGTGTTTCTCAACCTACTTAGATGTTGAACTCCCTAATTCTCTCAAACTTAGGAAATCATTCTATTCATACTAATTTTATCTCAAGTTGATCAATCTTGGTACAACATTAATCATTAGATGGGAGCTTAACATTCCCAAATCCTTGTTGATAATTCGCTACCTTTAGTTTATTTCTCAGTTAGAGAAAATCAACATAAGGCGGGATTTATTATTTGCAACCAATAAATAACAATCATAACAATGGAATTATCAAGATGTCCCCACAATCACTCAAACCCTAGACAACTATTAAATCCATGGAGGAATAATCATAGATCTTACAACCCTAGTTGTGGGTTTCAGTTCCACATGAGAAAGAAAGAGATAACAACAATTATATTCATCATTCAAAGTAATTAAATTTACAAAAGATGAAGTCTAAAGTTGATTCTCTTCAAAGTTCAAGAGAAAATTCCCACAACCAAATCAAAGAGTTGAAAATTGAATTCTAAGTTTTAAGAGACAAAAAGAAAAGTAAACTCCATTCGAATTCGTTCAAGATGTTCCGCCCCTTTCCTTTATTAGAAAACCCTAACATATGCTTTAAATACTTCATCCTAATTATGGAAATAAAATCATAGATCACAGTATTTTCTCAGACATGTGACAATGTGTGTGATGGATTTTTAGGAGTCTGACGACTTATCAGGAATGTTATCAGATCCTCTTCACATTTGACAATCTCTGCCTTAGGTTGAGGCTGAGATGTGATGTCTTATCAGACATGTGATGACTTATCTGAATTATCATCGCTTCTTCACTTCAAATCCCATTCCCTACCTAAGCCTAGCGACAAGCCTGACAGCTTATCACACTTCTGACGGCCTATCACATATGTCATCACGAATTCTAGCTGAAGCCCATTCTCTGTCTAAGCCTAATGAAGAGCCTGACGGCTTATCATACTTCTGATAGCCTATCACAAATGTCATCATGAATTCCAGCTAAAACCCATTCTCTGTATGAGGCTGACGACAACTCTGATAGCTTATCACAAAGCTGACTACTTATCAAATAAGTCGTCGGCTATACTTCCCTCTCTACTTGCTCAGAAATTAAATCTTTTACTTCCATTATTGTTGGTTCTCTTACATCTTGACTTTTACTGTAGTATTAAATAGAAAACATTCAAAAACGACAAAAGTTGCTTAAGACTTTGCAATTATTCTTAGTTAAAAGCCTCAAATGTGTTAGCATCTGCTCACACATCAACACCCTCAACTTAAAACAATTGTTTGTCCTTAAGCAACTAAAACACAACCAAGAGGATACAGAGTACATTCGGTAGTCAACCATCCATATTATCTCAAAACATCTTTACCATCTCCAAGATCAATTAATTTAAAAACAACAATTGTTCATATTATTGAAGAACAACAATGCGACACATAGGAATCAATATATGGCATCAATTTAGTAACAAAAACCATGCATGTACCAAGATTAGACTATCCAAACAAGTTAGCAATTAGCAACGTAGTGTTCCCTGCAAAAAAGGGGTCCCTCCTCACTCATGTATGAACTCAAGCATGTCAATGTAGGGATGGTCAAGAGACACTCACTCTCAGAAAGAACTTCTAGTCAGTGTATGCGAAATATCATAAGCTTTCCCTTATTTTCATTACCAAAGCTTTCAGACTGTTAAGTTAGGATCACTATAGGACTTTTCTTTAGCTTGTAATATAGGCTTGGGGCTGGTATGATACACAAGGATATTTAAAGTAACTAATCCTCCTTGACACTACACTAGCTTATGGGGTCTCACTTATTTACGTTTTTCTATTCTACTCTTTTCTTGATCACACGTATTCAGGATGGGTACGGTCTTGATACAAAATCAAACCAACAACACCAAGAGCTTCAAGTAGGCTCGGATTTCAGTCCAACAACACAAGAACAACAAGTTTAAGTTTCGGTTTTTCAGTCCAACAACACAAGAACAACAAGATAGATAACAATGCTAGTGAATCAAAAAGAGCCCCACACGGCTTCACTAGACTTTAAGATAACAAAATCAACAACAACAACAAGATAAAGAAAGATAGATAACTTGACATATAACATTCAAGAAACTAAGAACCCTAACATCAAGAGAGGACCCTAAGTCTAATGAATATAAACACCAAGTTCTTACGAGGACCAAGAGGCACTCAACGACCTCAAAACCCTTGTTTCTAGCCAAAGAGACAACACAAGTATCCCTCTACTTGTGAGATAATAGGGACGGCTTCTAAGAGTGGAAGAGAGAGCCGAAATGTTTAGTGTTTTTAGGTTACAAAATCAGCATTCAAAAACTAAGGAATAACTCTCTAACATGTTCTATTTATACTACAAACAAAAGGGGTAAAATGACCCATCCGCCCTTGCTTCTTGTGCCAACCTTGGAGAGTAGTTTATTACACATTAAGACCTCTCTTCACACATAAAAACGTTTAGGTCCTTGGTTGGTTCAATCACCAACTCACACACGGCCATTTGCATGAACAAAGCTTGGAGTTTTTGTAATTCCCGAGCTTGGCTTCGTGTGAAAGGCCGTGTACCTGTGGAGGCTGCCCCAACCGTATCATCCTCTCCATCTTGAGAGGAATTTGACCTCAAATTCAGCATTTGGTCATCTTCAACCGCATCCACGAGGGAGAGATCACCAACGTTGAAAGTGTTGTGCACTTGATATTCCGGTGGAAGGTCAATCTTGTAGGCGTTGTCATTGATTCTCTCAAGTACTTGGAAAGGACCATCACCCCTTGGCAGCAATTTGGACTTCCTTTGAGCTGGAAACCGATCCTTTTGATGATGCACCCACACCCAATCTCCGGGTTCAAGCACAAGCCTTCTTCTCCCTTTGTTTACCCTTTTTGCAACCTCTTGGTTCTTCTTTTCAAGCTTGATCCGCACCGTCTCATGCATTTTCTTCATTGCCTCGGCTCTTTTATTTCCATCTAAGCTGGTCATGAGATCACTAGACAAAGCAGTGAGATCTAAAGGGGTAAGGGGATTCAGGCCGTAAACACATTCAAAGGGAGTCATTCCCGTGCTCGAATGTATTACCCGGTTGTATGCAAATTCCACCAAGGGTAGGTGATCTTCCCATGAATTCAGTTTACCTTTAACCATAGAACGTAGCATAGACCCTAAGGTTCTATTTACTACCTCCGTTTGGCCATCGGTTTGTGGGTGGCAAGACGTGGAGAAAAGTAACTTCGTTCCAAGCCTACCCCACATGGACTTCCAAAAGTGACTTAGGAACTTGGAGTCCCTATCGCTCACAATAGTCCTCGGTACCCCGTGAAGCTTTACAACATGTTCAACAAATAATGAAGCTACACTACGAGCATCCTCGGTTTTAGCACATGGAATAAAATGAGCCATTTTAGAGAATCTATCAACAATAACAAAAATGCTATCTCGGCCCTTTCTAGTCCTTGGCAGCCCCAAAACAAGATCCATTGAAATGTCCAACCAAGGTCTAAGGGGAGTAGGGAGTGGGGTGTATAATCCTTGAGGTAGGAGACGAGATTTCGCACTTCGGCAGGCCACGCATTGACTACAAATTTTAGTGACGTCTTTGCGCATTTTGGGCCAATAGAAGTTCTCCTCTAAGATTCCGAGGGTCTTGTCTACCCCAAAGTGCCCCATGAGGCCTCCGTCATGGGCCTCCCTCACAAATAATTCCCTCCAAGAACTAGAAGGAACACACAACCTCCTCCCTTTGAACAAATACCCATCGAACCGAGAGTAGGAGGAATGGTCATTCTCCTTAAGCCAACGGTCCTTTCCCCACTCTTCGCATTCCCTAAAAATAGGAGCAAAGGTAGGATCCTCGGGATACAACAACCGCAAGATCTCAAAACCCATCAATTTCGAAGACAAGGTAGCAACAAGCACATGCTTCCTAGACAAGGTATCGGCAACAACATTTTCCTTTCCCCTTTTGTAATGAATTACATAAGGGAAAGTCTCGATGAACTCAATCCACTTAGCATGACGCCTATTCAACTTGTCTTGGCTCTTAAGGTGTTTCAACGACTCATGATCCGTTCGTATCACAAACTCCTTAGGCCACAAATAATGTTGCCAATTTCCCAAAGCTCTGACAAGGGCGTACAACTCCAAATCATAAGTTGAGTAATTAAGAGTTGCCCCTTTGAGCTTTTCACTGAAATAAGCAACGAGCTTACCTTCTTGCATCAAAACAGCCCCGATGCCAACCTTACTAGCATCACACTCTACTTCAAACATCTTATCAAAATTGGGCAATTGCAATAAAGGCGCCGAGATGAGCGTAGCTTTCAAGGCCTCAAAATCCCTAGCCTGCTCATCACCCCATTTAAAGGGTCCGTCCTTTCTAATTACCTCGGTCAAGGGGGCTGCTATGGAACTAAATCCTTTGACAAACCTCCTATAAAAGCTTGCCAACCCGTGGAAACTTCGTATTTCTCCAATAGTTTTAGGGGTCGGCCAACTTCGAATAGAGTCTATCTTGGAATCGTCCACTTCCACACCCCTTGATCTCACGACAAAACCCAAGAATATAACCTTATCAACACCAAAAGAACACTTCTCCATGTTGGCATACAGCTTCTCCTTTCGGAGCACATCAAACACACATCTCAAATGCATTACATGATCATCAATAGATTTACTATACACCAACACATCATCAAAGTAAACCACCACAAACTTTCCAATATAAGGCTTCATTACATGATTCATTAGCCTCATAAAGGTGCTAGGAGCATTGGTAAGGCTGAAGGGCATGACCAACCACTCATATAGACCGAATTTGGTCTTGAATGCGGTCTTCCACTCATCACCGGGTTGCATGCGAATTTGGTGATAGCCACTCCTAAGGTCCACTTTAGAAAACAAACAAGATTCGTGGAGCTCATCTAACATATCATCTAGTCTAGGGATTGGATGACGATACCTTATAGTGATTTTGTTGATGGCTCTACAATCGACGCACATGCGCCAAGTTCCGTCCTTCTTCGGTACCAAAAGCACCGGAACAACACACAGACTCATGCTTTCCTTGATGTATCCCTTGTTGAGAAGCTCCTCAACTTGTCTTTCAAGCTCCTTAGTGTCCATGGGATTGCTCCTATAGGCCGGTTTGTTTGGAAGTTGTGAACCCGACACCAAATCAATTTGGTGCTCAATTCCCCGAAGTGGGGGCAATCCTTGCGGAAGTTCTTGAGGAAATACATCTTCATACTCCTGCAACACATAAGAAATCAAAGGGGAAATGGAAGAATTAGTGGGGTTAGTATTAAAACAATGGGCCAAAAGTAACATCGGCTTGTTTTCATCATGGTCCACGAAGAGTTCTTTCCTCCTAGCCAACATCACTACGTTTTCCATCTCCCTTGTCGTTGGGACAGCCTCGGATGTCCCTACTTCCTCACCTACGGCATTCCCCCCCTTTTCTCCCTTTCCGGATTCCTTCCCCTTTCCCTTCAACTCTCTCATCTTTTGATGCCACTCATTTACTTGGGAGGGTGAAAGAGGATGAAGTGTGACCTTTCGGCCATCCTTCTCAAGCGTATACCGGTTGGACCTCCCATCGTGTTTAGTAGACCTATCATATTGCCATGGTCTACCTAACAACAAGTGACATGCTTGCATTGGGATCACGTCACAAAGCACTTCATCGTGGTAGTTTCCCACCTTAAACCGAATCACACATTGCCTTGTGACCTTTAATTCACCACAATCGTTCAACCATTGTAGCTTGTAAGGACTAGTGTGTAGTGTAGTTGGTAGCTTCAAGAAATTTACCATAGCATGGCTCACAACATTTGTACAACTACCACTATCAATCACCAAGGTGCACACACTCCCCTTTACAAGACACTTAGTATGGAATAGATTTTCCCTTTGACTCGGGTCATCTATCGCCTTACTAATCATGACACGTCTAACCACAAAGTTTGGAACCACACACTCCCCTTCTTGTGGATAGACATCTTCACTACCATCTAATTCATCATCATTCGGCCCATTTTCAGCTCCCTCTCCATCTTGAGGCTCGGCCTCATCCTCCCCCCTTTCGGAAACCACCTCCTCACCAAGGTAGTACACTTTCCCTTCTCGTAGGATCACATTGCGCCGGTTCGGACATTCATTGGCCTTATGCCCCCAACCTTGGCACTTGAAGCATTGGAACCCCTTTAGGTTGGGATATTTGTGAGCCTCTGGTTTCGGAGGGAATTTAGGGACTGTTTTGGACTCGGGTAGCTTCGTAGGGGCGGGTTGGTCCTTGTTTTTGGGCCAACCCGAGGGGGTTTGTACCCTTTCCTTGAAGGATGATCTCTCCTTAAGTTCCCTTTCAATCTCAAGGGCCGCTTGGAATATACCGTCAATGGTTTCAAACCGGTGAAGGGTCAAATGAGTGGAGATCTCTTTGTTTAACCCACACTTGAACCGGATGATGTCGTGACTGATTTGCTCCCCACGATGATCAAGTTTCAACATGAGTTGTTGGAACTCGTCAAAATAGGCCATCACACTCTTGCCTCCTTGCCGCAAGCCATATAATCTAGCAAGCAACTCATGACGATATCTCTCGGGAAGGTATCGTTGTCTCATCAAATACCTCAACCGATACCAAGGTGGTGGCTGCCCATCAACTAATTCATTACCAAATCGTTTAACATACTCCCACCAAGTGTTAGCATAGCCCTCGAGGTGAGCTATAGTGTAGCAACTCTTCTTTTCTTCCGAGATGTCATTAACTTGGAAAACTTTGTCACAAGCCGATTCCCAAGTTAAGTAGGTCTCGGGGTCACTTTCACCCTTAAAGATGGGTAGGCTCAACTTGATGGTGTTGATGCCTACGTCTCTCTCTTGGTGTCGGTTTCCCCTATATCCATACCCCCGATATCTCCTAGGTTCTCCTCGACCCCCTCTTAACTCCTCCTCCCTCATATAAGCATCATCAAAGGCTTCATCTCCTTCATACTCCTCTCTACCGTATCCTTCAAAGTGGGCTGGTCGGCCTTGGCTATTTTGATTCGGAGGATTTGGAATTTGCGGTCTTTGGGTTAATGGAGCTTGGAATGGAGGGTTCGGATTTAGTGGAGGTACTTGCCGTCCAAATCCCTCTTGTGGAATTGGAGGGGCTTGGAAATGTAGTGGTCTAGTGGGGTCTCGGTTTGGAGGAAAATAGGTAGTTTGGCTTGCGGTATTTAGTGGAGCTTGGGGTGCATTTAGCATTTGGTGGACTGTTTCGGGGGTGATGGTTGCGGAGGAGGTCCTATCATGACCATTGGTAGATACATGTAGAGGAGTAGAAGGACGAGAGTTCCTTTGACTCTCCACTTGTTCTAATCTCCCACTAATAGTCGACACTTCCCCCTTTATTGCTGCCAAGTCCCCTCTCACGGCCCCAAATTCCGAATTCAACCTTTCAAGTGTCCGGGTAACGGCCTCAAGAGTGACCCTCATAGAATCAAGGGCATTAGTATCCACATTATGAGACGTAGCTCCTTCCATTGTCAAGATATTATCCGCTTTAGTTCACCACAAGTTCGTGTTCCACAAGTGTTGTATAATTGGCTAGTAACCGTGAAATTTTTAAGGTATGAGTAAGCTCTTATCCGGAATGGATTCTTGTTTGAAGACTCAAAGAATTCTTGCCGGACTAGAGTCAAAAATCAGCAATTCATTCAAACGAATAAAAGCACTCAAATAATCGTTGACACGAACAAACGGTTCAAGGAACTAGTTGACAACCTAGTAGGAATGTACTTGTTTGTTAATTAGTTCTAGGACCAAGTAAGGGAAACCAAGGATCAACAATTAGCAACCAAAGAATATCCTAAGTTGAGCTTATAGTGACGTGGCAGCATGCAATGGTTCCACACGTTCTTCTTCTCTTTTTTTTTTGTGTTAATATTCACACAACTTGTTATAGTTTGCAAAGTGTTTTGGTGGGAAAAATAAAATCTTGTAGTATTTCACCCTTTTCAAACTCAAGAAAGTGAGGTTTGGTTGACTAATCCCACAAAACAAGGCTCCTTGAATTAGGGAAAAGTGATTGACAAGACTAGAAGGTGATGGGTGCAAGTCTTTCACAACAACTTTATAGCTTGTCTTACAACTTGAGCACACAACAAGATGAACAAGATGAACAAGTTCAAAAGATGAACACCTCAACAAACTTCATCAACTTCTTTAGCACATAAACACACAACCACCGATTTTTTCTTTTGGTTATCAACAACATACAACTTTCGGCCACTTCAAGTCACTACACAATGTTCAAGTTTTCAAGCTCAACATTTGGATCTAGACACCTTAGTGTTGGTGAGAAAGAAACCAACACTAGAAACTCACTAAACAAGCAAAATAACACCTAGATCTAAACATACAACATCATTCTTGGTTTCAACTTTTAATGGACAGATTTTCAGAATTTCTTTTTGGTGTTGTTTGTTTAAGCCGTGAACTAGCCCAAGATGGGTTATGTTGGAACACAACCGGTCTCGCTTTGATACCAAATGATACAAAATCAAACCAACAACACCAAGAGCTTCAAGTAGGCTCGGATTTCAGTCCAACAACACAAGAACAACAAGTTTAAGTTTCGGTTTTTCAGTCCAACAACACAAGAACAACAAGATAGATAACAATGCTAGTGAATCGAAAAGAGCCCCACACGGCTTCACTAGACTTTAAGATAACAAAATCAACAACAACAACAAGATAAAGAAAGATAGATAACTTGACATATAACATTCAAGAAACTAAGAACCCTAACATCAAGAGAGGACCCTAAGTCTAATGAATATAAACACCAAGTTCTTACGAGAACCAAGAGGCACTCAACGACCTCAAAACCCTTGTTTCTAGCCAAAGAGACAACACAAGTATCCCTCTACTTGTGAGATAATAGGGACGGCTTCTAAGAGTGGAAGAGAGAGCCGAAATATTGGTAAAATGACCCATCCGCCCTTGCTTCTTGTGCCAACCTTGGAGAGTAGTTTATTACACATTAAGACCTCTCTTCACAAATAAAAACGTTTAGGTCCTTGGTTGGTTCAATCACCAACTCACACACGGCCATTTGCATGAACAAAGCTTGGAGTTTTTGTAATTCCCGAGCTTGGCTTCGTGTGAAAGGCCGTGTACCTGTGGAGGCTGCCCCAACCGTATCAGGTCTTTTCTACAATCACTTCTTTTTTTTCAAAAAAAAAATTCTTGTTTTTTTTCACCGTACCCAGCTTTTTATTCTTTTCATTTATTCTACCTTTATTCGTACTCATTTTATATCACGCACCCCTATGATAGCCACCCTTAACTTAGGCCATTTGCCTAAGTCAAGGTGCATAGTATCCAAGGAGGACTAGGGCCAAAACAGGTTCATTATGATATAAATGGGACGGTAATAGGTATCATAAAAAAATAGTCTATTCAGGCTCAAAATAGGTATTAAGGGATAGTATACATACAGGGAAGGTCATTTAGGTTAAAAGTGGGCTAATATCAAAACGACCTATGATCTTTTCCTAACCCCTATCCTTCAACCTGGGTAAGACTAACCAAGCAAGTTCTGGATTCAACATACAATGGGAAATAGGTAGTATCTCACACACACATGGCACACAGGTACATCACAATCTACTACCCATTAGGTTCATGCAATTGTTTAGCAATGGTTATCATGTCACTAGTACTAATGCCATAATAAGATGCATAGTGGTCACACATAAATGCATATAAAATAGTTATAAAATAAACCATTGGAGAGGTGCTCAAAAATAAAATAAAAACATGCTAACGGCCTAAGGTATATGTATTTCTCCTAGTCAACTATAATATTTTACAGCAAATCACAATACGCCTAAACATGCTGGCTCTACTAGGAACAAGACTCCGGGGGAAAGAGGCATGGCAACAAAAACCTCAAGAGGACATCAACACCCACAAGTATCCCCACCCTCAACTTAAAATCATGCAATGTCCCCAATACATCAAACCAAAATAAAAGAGTTAGAAACATACCTGTGGCACCATGGGGGCAAAGATCTGATGTCAATCACATAATACGAATACAAACAAACAAAATACCTTGGGTAGCCTCCCAAGAAACGCCTAATTTAGTGTCATAGCATGACCCAACTCATCTTTTTCCGCCACCTTGAGGATATAAATTTCACCCCTAACTTAAAGTCCATCTTCTTGCCACGATCATAGGGGGTGGTACAAAAATTAAGAAGTTGAGTAATGGATTGAGCATGGTAAACCACTCGGCCTTAAAGTGAGGTATGTTTTTATGTTGCTTTTCTAATGTAAAATCAAGAATATAGGATTCTTGTTTCTCATTTTCACACTCTTCTACTATTTTAAATGATTCCACAGATAAGATATCATCTAAACATAATGTAGAAAAGTTCTTTGAATGAGGCCCAATCAATCCTACTTCAAAATTTATACTATCTACTACACACTCACTTTTATTCACCTTCTCGACATCTTCACTTCAAATAGGACTAGAGTGTTTATTAGAGATTTTCTTTGTTTCTTCTTTTGCCTCTAGAACCATGTCCTAAATCTTGGCATCATCTCTCATGGTGGGTTCAGTTGGTTGGGAAATCATTGAGGGTTGCTCAACATCAAGTTCAACATCAATATAGGGTTCTTGATCCTCATCTTCACACTCTTCCATTATTTTAAATGATTTCACAGACAAGATATCATCTAAACATAATATAGAAGAATGCTTTGAATGATTGACCTCTATATCCATCTTCTCATAAATGATTGGCTTCATGTCTTGACACATATAACATACGATATCACATGTTTCTTTCTGGAGATCCAACATTCGTTGAAACATAGCTTCAATTCCACTCTTCCCGGTGCTTCGTTCTTTATTTTCTTGACCATAAGACCTATCAAACACATAAAAAGAACTAGAATTTGGGTTAGTACAATAGGGGGAGGGAGCAATTGGGCAATCACTCCAATTGTCATCTTGACCACCACATTAAGAACAATCATACTCCCGGTAGGATAGAGATAGTGCACATATATCCCTCTGGGGAGCATATCTACAATCTTGCCAAAAGTGAGGTCCATCACAATATGGACATGGATCATCAAGATAAGATTTCCAACCACCAGGCTCATGTTCATTCCATGATGCCATAGTAATAAGTAAACTAAAATAAAAATCTACCTAACACAAGATATAAAAGAAAACTAAACACAAATATTTACAAGTTTGAATTCAAGAAAATAGGCTAAAATTCCAAACCAACTCAATACGCCAAATTGTTCTTCGACAACGGTGCCATTTTTTATAACGCTCAACTTACACGTCAATTTAGTGCAAGGCGGTCGTCGTCAATATATTTACCCAACTTTGGAGTTGGGGTCGAATCCACGAGGAACAATATGAGTGGCGATTAAACTAATTTGAAACAATAGCTATAAGTTTAATTCAAACAAATGATATGAAAAGATAAAATGGAGGTTTTTTAATGACAAAACAAATGTTAAAGTTTTAACTTACTTCAGAGCTCAAAACTAAAATTTCAATAGTTTAAATCAGTGATAGAGAGGAACTAGGGTTGAGATCACTGTGATTATTATTCCCCATTAAATAATAACTATAGTATTGGGTTCTCATGACTTGTTGGAAACACCAAATTATCAGTTTCGACAGTCCATCTAAGTGTTTCTTAACCTACTTAGATGTTGAACTCCCTAATTCTCTCAAACTTAGGAAATCTTTTCATTCATACTGATTTTATCTCAAGTTGATCAATCTTGTTACATCATTAATCATTAGATGAGAGCTTTACCTTCCCAAATTCTTGTTGATAATTCGCTACCTTTAGTTTATTCTCAGTTCGAGAAAATTAACATAAGGCGGGATTTATTGTTTGCAACCAATAAATAACAATCATAACAAAGAAATTATAAAGATGTCCCCACAATCACTCAAACCCTAGCAAACTATTAAATCCATGGAGGAATAATCATAGATCCTACAACCCTAGTTGTGGGTTTTAGTTCCACATGAGAAAGAAAGAGATAGCAACAATTATATTCATCATTCAAAGTAACTAAACTTACAAAAGATGAAGTCTGAAGTTGACTCTCTTCTATGTTCAAGAGAAAATTCCCACAACAAAATCAAGGAGTTGAAAATGGAATTCTAAGTTTTAAGAGCCAAAAAGAAAAGTAAACTCCCTTCGAATTAGTTCAATATGTTACGCCCCTTTCCTTTATTAGAAAACCCTAACATATGCTTTAAATACTTCATCCTAATTATTGAAAAAAAAATCATAGATCACAGTATTTTCTCAGACAGGCAACGACGTGTGTGACGGCTTATCAGGAGTCTGACGACTTATCAGGAATGTTGTCAACTTCTCTTCACTTTTGATAATCTCTGCCTTAGGTTGACGATGAGACGTGAAAGATTATCAGACATGTGATGACTTATTAGAATAGTCGTTGCTTCTTTACTTCAATCCCATTCCCTTCCTAAGTCTAACGACGAGCCTGATGGCTTATTACACTTCTTACGGCCTATTATAGATGTCATCATGAATTTCAGCTGAAGTCCATTCTCTATCTAAGCCTAACGCTGAGCCTAAAGGCTTATCACACTTCTGACAGCCTATCACAGATGTCGTCACGTATTCCAGCTAAAACTTATTCTCTATCGGAGGCTGATGGCAACTCTGATAGCTTATCACAAGATTGACAATTTATTAGACAAGTCGTCAGCTATACTTCCCTCTCTACTTGCTCAGAAATCAACTCTTTTACTTCCATTATTATTGGTTCTCTTGCATCTTGACTTTTACTGCAATATCAAATAGAAAACAATCAAAAATGACAAAAGTTGCTTAAGACTTTGAAATTATTCTTAGTTAAAAGCCTCAAATATGTTAGCATCTGCTCACACATCAATCATCCCACATATTTGAACCTTCATCATCATTGATTGGATGATGTGTCTTTCTTGAGGAAGCACTTTCTCCATGGAAAGTCCATTTGGTGTAACCGGCAAGAAACTCTCTAGAAAGCAAGTGATCCTCCACCACATCTCTATAATGCTAATAATGATTGTTGAAGTCTCTACAGGGACATAATATCTCATTTCCTTGAGAAGCTCATTCCAATGCCTTCTCAAGAAGTTTTTCACTCCATGCTGGAACTCGTTAGACCATATTAAACAATTCATCCAACTTTTATCCTCACTATCAATTATAATCCTACATAACACACCAAAATTACCAAAATTAAAAAAAATTATGATCCAAAAATATATCATATTTGACTAAACAAATTAAAAAAATCATGCAATAATACCAGTACAAATAAAATTATAAACCTCTGGCCAACTAATTTGGACTCGCACCGTATAAGTTCCAGTAAAGTGGGAAGCACTCCATACCGGGAGTTCCTTCATTCCAAGGGTTGAACATGAGATGTTTGGTTAAGCATGGAGGAATACCATCCATCCCACCATACCCCGTTGGTGGCATCTCATATGCGTAGTCTGTTTAACAGATTCTAGATTTAGAAGTTTTTATTCCATGGTTTAATGTTACTATTGGTCAATGACAAATGATTCATATTATTTATTTTGAACACTATCTGTATTGTTCATTAATAGCTCATTATTCATGTACGATGCAACAAATGCATCAAATTATACGTTTATAGATTCCTTGTCCATAGATTAAGCTTGGTTATAGCAGATAGAAAATAGATAATGCTATAAGGAAATAAATATTACTAGATGCTATCTTAACTTTATCACACAATTATAACGGTTTGCAGATTCATTCTTGGAAAATAGATATTAATAGATAAAGTATGCGTGATACAAAAAAACATGAACCAATTTCTCAAATGTGCAAAAAGCTACCAGCTAACTAACATGCTTGAACTATATGATCCAGGTGATTCACATATCAACCTAAATAAGTAGGTGAACTGCACACTATGAAATAGTACAACATTCAACAACTATATTTACCAAAATTTCTATTGACTCTAATTTTATAAACAATATCATCCTCAAGTCAGATTAGAACTCCGCGAATGGGTGATGAACTGACTTAATAATTGGATTGTGAACATAAAAAGGATCATAGAACAACGGTTCTAAAAAAGTAAAGGAATTCAAATTTGTTAACTCAACATGCATTTCTGGCCATCGCTACACTTTAATTGGTAGATAAATGTCATGATGTTCATACAGTCCATCAGCAGATCACAAACACAATATAGTTATATATTTGTTTCAATAGGCTAATCTGTTTAGAAGTAATTTAACAGAGTTAAAAGTAGACGGCACTGAACATACCAAGATTTTCTAACCAAAACCCAATATTTCAGGGTTGAGCGGTAGCTAAATATGTTGAGGGTCCATAGAAACAACCTCTCTACCCAGAAAGGCAGAGATAAAATTTACGTACACTCAACTGCAGGACTTCCTAGACCCAAGGTGAGTTGATTTTGGGTAGAGCATAATGGAGTATGTGCTTAAAGTCTAACATAATGTGTCATACTTGACAAAATAATATTATCCATTCTCCAACATTACAAAAAAATGAAACGTTCCACATAATCTTAGTTCCACATGATGTATGAAGCACCTGGATTGTATAGTTCAGCATATTAGTTTCAGAATTTTTGACATAAATTCTATGTGATCGAATCACCCTTATACATAATTGAAACATTAATACATGTTGCAGGAAGAATGGAAAATCTAAATGGAACCCGTAGGATTCTTGTTCCTCTCAGTCTAGCAGACTTAGATAAAAAACTAAAGAAAAAGAATACCCTTCTATCGTTCCAACACAGACCTCTGTGCTTCCTGACATCAAAATTGTAACTACCAATGCATACCATTTTTGTTTTCTTTTTAAAAACTAAAAACTAGAATGAATGAATCTAATAATATAATTAAATGAATCCTTAAGCTTGGTTAGTCCTCCTTTCTTACAAGAACAAAGTACCATTCCCCTTTAATTTTAGCCCAATACTACAGTTTTAATCATCAGATTTAGGTAAAAATATGACTTCCAGTAGCGTGATAAAATCTAACTCCACTAGCGCACCAAACTTTTGCCAATCATACAGATGGAAAACCCTTATTATAAGTAGTATAGATTACTATTATCATTTATTAATATCGCTATTTCAGTATTTAATACAATATTTGATATTTGTAAAAAAGAAATTAGCAAAATATTTACAATTCATTATATATTACATTGTTACTAACAAATATTAGCACCAAAACTACAATCATATCACATTCGATGTCATTTTGCATCTAATAGAGGATTGACTAATGTTATTAAGACTTTAAAACTCTGACTACCAAATCTCAATTGAAATATCCTTTTTGTGTAGGATTACTCAAGGAAATTACTTGTACTTTCTTTAGAATATTTCTACACGTGAAGTGTTAGTTTGATATACATTCCAATACAATGCTTAATTTAACTGACCATAAGTAAGAAATTAAACTGAAAAGAGGAAAAAAGAGTAAGCAGAACATTTTTAATAAGCATTTCTGTCAAAAAATAAAACCCTAACAATGGCAAGCTATTAGGCATAAATTTAGAGGGATTTATTTCTACCCAATAGATAATACAGAATATAATGTACCACTTACTATTAGGATTTAGCTACTAGATATGGCTGCTCTGCTATTTTTTATCTGCTTGCTATTGAAAATCAGAGCGGTGGTTAGAGCAGCGGTAGAAGCAGTGGTCGGAGCGGCGATCGGAGCGGCAATTTGAGCGGAGGTCGAAGAGGCAGTGGGAAGTTAGCGCAAATAGTTCTCATAGTCCTGGTGTTGCAAATGGTGCAAACTGATAGTGATGCATAAATGGCGCAAACTGAAAGTGATCGAGTAACGTTGAGAGTGAAACATTTTGAATATATATTTTTTAATTTTATTATATATTTTAAAAAAATTTGGCGGATTTTGTGAAAAAATAGGGAGGGCAAAATTAAAACGTTGTAATAGGTTTTTTTTCTAAAAAAATGTTGCCATAGGTGACTTTATGGAAATGGTTCAAGAAACCATTGCTATAATACACCCTACTGCAACAGTTGGAACTGTTGTAATAGACCATCTATCACAACACTTCTAGAATCATTGCCAAAAAATTCATTACAATAGGGGTAATTTATAGTAGTGGCATAACACGTTCAATGTGTGTGATCTCTCATGGATTGATGCCATTGGATATGAAGAACCTTTGAGTTTGAGGTAAAACTACTCTAAAGATGGAGAGGATGATACGGGTATCATAGGCTCGAGACCAATCACTAGGAGCCAAGATCGATAACGACAAAGCCTTCAAGGCACATTTATGAAAATGGATGTGTTTGAGCAAGTTGAAAACCTACCAAAAGGAGTATATTATGTTATCAATGATTATTCCAGGTCCCTCATCTCCTGGGAATGATATTGATTTATACTTGCAACCGCTAATTGCAGAGTTGAATGAACTATGGATGGTGGGAGTGGAAATATTTGATGCTAAAACTAACCAAACATTTAATATGCGTGTAGGTTTATTGTGGACAGTTAGTGATTTTCCAGCACTAGTAATGCTTTCAGGATGGAGCACATAGGGAAAATGGGCATACCCCACTTGTAACCATAATACGTGCTCCCAATATCTCAAACACAGTCATAAGATGTGTTACTTGGGTCATCAAACATTTTTTCCTTCTGATCATCCATATAGAATAGATAAAAAATCATTTAATGGTAAGGATGAGCATAAATTTGTACCTACTCCCTTATCAGGTGAAGAATTCAAGAAGTATGTAAATTCAATAATGTTTTTTGAAAGGGCCAAAAAAAGTAAAGAGAAACATAATGGTCTTTGGCAAAAAAGATCATATTTTTTGAAATGTTGTATTGGCCGCAAAATAAATTACGGTACAACCTTGACCCGATGCACATAGAGAAGACTTTTTTTGATAATTTGCTTGGTACTTTGTTGGATATAGTTGGAAAGACCAAAGATCATGTAAATTCTAGCTATGACTTGCATGAGATAGGGATACTCAAAGAGCTTCAACCAATAGAAGATGATAATAGTGGAAAAGTTCATCAGGATAAAGTTTGTTTCTCCATGAAACCAGATGAGAAAAGGTTATTTTGCACTATTTTAAAAAATGGCAAATTACCAAAAGGCTTTGCCTCTAAGTGCAAATAGATGAGATGAAAGTATTAAGATACAAAAGTCATGATGCTCATTTCATAATACATCACTTGCTCCAGGTTTTAGTTAGGAAAGTGTTATCAAAGAATGTATCTTTGGCCTTGATTAGGTTGGGGAATTATTTTAGATCCATATATAGTAAGGTTGTAAGAAAAAGTGATCTTGATAAATTGAAGGCTGAAATCATTTATATAGAATGTGAGCTTGAAGAGATTTTTCCTCCAACCTTTTTTGATATAATGACACATTTGCCTATCCATTTAGTAGATGAAATTAAGTTTGAGGGTCCGACTCATTTGCGTCTTATGTATCCTATAGAAAGAAATCTATGTAACTTTAAGGGATTTGTTTGCAATCGATATACCCCCGAAGCATCAATTGCAGAAAGTTTTTTGGCTGAAGAATGTTTGAACTTTTGTTTGAGATTTCTAGATGATGTGGTGAAGACAAAATTCTATAGTTATCCAACAGAGGATGATAAGGACATTAAAATAGAGGGATCTAGTTTTCCACCTATATTTCCTAAGACAGATCATCCAATCAAAAGTAAGAAGAAAAGGAAAGGCAAGACTTTTGATCTGGATAATCATTAGTGGTTTGAAGCACATCGATATACTTTGTTTAATACCGGATGTGAACAACTAGAGACATTTATCAAGTAAGATAAAATAATTATTTTTATTTTAATTTCATTTATATGATATCATTATCTGCTTAAATTTCATTGATCTACATCGTTATTGATTTAATTTGCAATACATGTTGGCAGGGAGAATAAACATTAGTTGGTAATCGTACTAGAGGAAATGCATGGGTAAAATCACAGATTCATAGTCGAGAATTTGGTGATTTATTTAATAAAAAGGTAACAAATGTTTAAGTGCCAAATCATTTAAGATGGCTAGCTATAGGGCATAATTTTATGGCTAAAAGATATACTGGATATTTGATTAATTGATATCGATTCCATACAATGACACGGGATATCTCAGGCAAGACTCAAAATAGAGGAGTGACTTTGTCTGCAACAACAGATAGTTTTGTTAGGTCTAGAGACCCAAATCCCATCGATGGAATGGTTATATATTATGGAGTTATTAAAAATATCATCGAGATATATTATTCGAGTTGCTTTAGTGTTGTACTATTTAGATGTGATTGGTTTCATAATGATGTAGATGAATATAAGTTGAATCACATAAATTTCAATTGAAAATGCAGCACAGATGGACCTTTTGTACTAGCATAACAAGTGTGTCAAGTGTTATATGTGGAATATCCAATTGAGAGAGGGATTTACTATGCAAGAAATAAAGTCCCTGTTGATTTGTATTATTTGAAGGAAGAAAGTTGTCCTAATATTAAAGAAATATTTTGGAGGGAGCCTAATGATGACATTGGTTCATCAGAAAGAGTAGTTGATATTGATGTGAGATGGTTGAGAGACGATCTCCCTATTGATGTCATTGATGTGCCTTCTCTTGCCCAATATTCAGAAGATATAGAAACATCAGAAGAGGAGTATGACATTGATGATACTGATTGGGATTGGATGAAAGATGATGACTTACAAAATTAAGCTGATGACATTTGATCTTTGCACATGCAGGCATCATTGGTAATCTAATAGCTATCAAAACTTGAAAGACATAAGGAATGCAAAATCTGAATGGATTTCATTTATTGGAACACTTGAACTATAACAACTTCAATAAATTAATCTATAAAAAGAAGAAAATAAAAAAAAGAGTGACAGGAAAAAAGAAGAAGAAGGTTATAAGTTCAGTAAATCTTTAATAAAAACTTAGTGTAGCCGCATCCCTCAATATAATTCACCTTCTCTCAGGTCACCTCTTGAAAAAATAGGGAAAAAAAGTACTCAACAAAAATAGGATTTGGAACGAAGTAGTAAAGTCTTCATTTTTTGGATTTAGAATGAGTCATTTGTTGATTTTTTGTCTTTAAAGATTTGGGTATTTTCATCTCTGTAACTGCCAATGAGGAATTACATTATTGTATTGTGGAATAGTTCTTCTTATGTACTCTTCTTTTGTATATAGATTGTAGACCAATCTTGGTGATTTTAAGAATTTCGGTACATCTTGGTTTGGCTGAAAGTACAAATCATGACATGATTTTGTTTTTCATTGGTGTTTTTGTTTTCATTGCAGGTGCGTATTCAATTCCTTATATGTTGTACTACTGAAAACATACCAGTGTTATCCGCCTTCTATGATAGTTTGTCCCTTTCTATATTTAATTTTTTTAACTCTGCCATAGTGTTGGAGAAGGAGGTTATAATTTCCAACTCCCAATCATTCAAGTTTCTTCGTAGCTGTAAGTTCCAAGATTGTCTAATCTACATTTCTGACATAGGAAATTGACTATTGTATTATTTGTTGTGTTTGTTGGACTAGCTTTCTTATGGTATTATTTGACGTGCTAATTTCTATTATACATTGTTCTTTTCCTATTAGTACTATTACTATACGATCTTAAGGAATATTAAAGAAAATAAAAGAAAGAGGAAGAAAGAAAATGAGTTTTTGTTTACCTAAAATACTTATTTCTGCAATAAAGATTTTGTAGGAAAAATATGTATTTCATCATATACATAATGTGGTCACTGTGCTCTCTTGATTTGTGCTTGGGAGTGGTAGACTATATAAATTAGTCTGAAATGTTAACTAGAAGTAGTTCTTGGTTTGTTTCTAGTAGGCAATGGTCATTTCTAGAACGTTAAGGTTCTTTATGTGGGCTAGTTTACATTTTTTACAAAGGAAACATAGGAGGAACTAATTTTACAGCTTCGTCCTCTGATCATTATTATCGATGTGCCTAAATTTTGACATCCTATTGTTTGTAGATTCGTGCTGGAACTCAACCTGGCCAAATAGTTGTACTAAAAAAGAAAGGTAACAACCTGAAATTATCCATGTTTCAATTTACAGCCTGTTGAGTAATAAATAAATAAATAAATAGTTCGAAAGGCCTGCCAGCTTCTCAAATCATTTTTTCTTTAGTGTGCACCGAGTTAGTTACCTTGTTTAACTCTTGAAACATTATAAACTTTTTTATTCAAGTTTATAATACTTCTGTGTGCTTGTGCAGGAATAAAAGGACAGAATTCCTACTCATTTGGAGATCAGTTTGTCCACTTCAATGTCAGCATTCCCACGTAAGTTCCCTTTGAGTAAAATATGGAAATGACTATCAATCACTGCACTTTTTACTATCCTAGACTCTTTTCTAAGCCTAATCCTGATAAAATTAGGAGTTTTTATAGTTTGGTGGCCTCTAAATTAATTCTTAATACATCTACTTGAGAAGGGTACACCTGTGAAACTTTCTGTATATTCTTCGATCTAATGATTAAATTTGTAACTTGGGTGCAAAAACTTGACACCAAGATAGCGTCAATTGATTGAGGAGTTTGCCAAGGAAGAGCAAGGGGAATAATATAAAGGGCATACAGTAGGATCCTCAAGGTAAAGGCATAGTACAAGAGGTACATTAGGGGATATAGATGCGAGTTAAAGTATGTACTATCACGTATTATTTTTCATGAGCTGGGAAACTTATCCAGAGCAATTTTGGGGTTTTGTCATCACCACTCCTTTATTATTTTGATTCTCTTTCATTTGATGGTCTTTTCATATTGTCTATGTAAATATGAATGATTACAGTTACATATTTTAGTTATCCTTTCGGTTTATTTAGTTTTGTCTATCTTATATGTTCATTAATTTTTCTTGTTCCATCTTAAATTTATATAGGTTTGTATACAAATAAATAAATAAGATCCTTAAAAAAATAACAAAAGAGCAAGTAACAGGACATTTAGTAAACCTGGATCATTAGCAGCCATGGTAAATAGAAAACGATGTATGCTGACAACAAAGAAAATTGTTCAAGCTATATGATCGGAGAAAGATAATCTTCAAAAGTTAATTGAACAAGAGCAGTAACAATTAGCACCACTAGCACCACCATCTAGAAAAATTGAACAATCTATAGTGGATTACCATGTTGTAGAGGAGTAGCATGCAGAGGATGAGCAACATGTAGAGGATTAGGTCCAAATAACAGATTCAGCCACTTCTACAACAGTTGAACATTTTGAAGATCAATGTAATATATAGCTTAAAATCTTATTGAATTCATTCATGACCTCTAATTTATTCTATTTTCTTAGAGCTGAAGTCCTTCAACTAGAAAAATAAGAGGCAAAACATAAATGCACAAGGTACATGCTTGGCAAGAGAAATAATTGATCACATTAAACCAAAACAACTAACCTGTTGGTCTATCGATAAAGTTGTAAGTGAGTTGGGAAGCTTCCTAGGCACATTTGTAAGGAAAGAGACCCTTTGCCCATTGGATATATTTGATTGGAGGCATATGGATACTAAACAAGAGTTATGGGAGTATACCCAGGTTTGTGTTCTGAATATTTGATATATTTTTAGTTGAGTGGTTCATTATATATTTGATATATTTTTTAGTTGAGTGGTTCTATGTTTATAAATGTGATTGTTACATTTTCTAGTTTTTTCTGCTTTTTTGTGTTGTTGTTGACATTTGAATATAAAGATACATATCATTATTTCTAACTGAATAAAACCAACTTGTAGGCAAATAATGATATTCCTGATGCCGCAAAAGATTAGGTTTTGGAAAGAATTTGAGAATCTTGGAGAAAGCATAGAGCTGATTTGAAGAGAGATCATTATGATTCATATGAAGATGATGAAGTTCGACTGAAGAAAAAGCCCGATAGTATTCCAGAATGTAAATTTAAAGAGCTTCTCCTGTATTGGAAGTTTGAAAAAGTCCAGGTAAAGCGTATTTGACCATCTGCGATGATATTACTGTTAGTGCTACAGATGGAGCCTTTTATCACTATAGTTAATATTACTGATTTATTTTTTTAGAAAATGTCCAAAACCAATACTGAGAATCGGAAGAAGCTGTTGAATCCACACACTACTGGGAAGAAGAGTTTTTAGTTCGCAATAAATTGTTGTGTTCTCTTATTTGTTATTTTGTTATAACTATTCATTTAAATAGTTTTTGATAGTCACTAAATATCATATGAATAGAAAAATGAGAAGGGGGGAACTTTATCTCTAAAGGAGATGTTTGTGGCCACAAGAGCAAGAAAACCTGATCATACATACAAGTTGTCTAATAAGGACACCACTAGTAAAATTGTATGAAAATTATCTTTTTCAAGTTTATATTGACATAAATGATCAGTTCTTTATTTTTAATTACTTGAATGTTCTTTTGAAAATGATTATTAGGCTCAAATGGAGGAAATTAAAACATAACAGGGTGCAAATAAACAACCTATTGATGCATTTTCAGTCGCCATAGGTGTTGAACATCCGGGACGTGTAAGAATTCTTGGGGGGGTTACAAATATTTCTTTAAAAAGATTAAATAGCAGATCTGGACAAAATTTAAATGCCACAAATGATGTTTTGCAAAAAATACAAGAAAGAATTCAAAAAATGGAGGATCAACTCGAGGAGAAAAAGAGAACCATTTGACAAAAAGTTATTGCAGATGTAATTTCTCAACTTCAAAATGCAGGAATAATTAATCCTATAATACTGGCGGCATTTTCCATTCCTTCACCAATGGAATCAACTTTTACACTAGCATATACAGGGATAAACAGTCAAAACAGTCAAGGTTAGTGTTTGAGATTCTGAATTGTACTCAGTTCATTTGGTGGCTGATATTGTTGTTGTTGTTGGACTATATTGGATGGCTATTTTTGGTTGGTAACTAGTTATTTGGTGGCTAATATTGTTGTTGTTGTTGGACTATATTGGATGGTTATTTATGGTTGGTAACTGGTTATTTGGTGGCTGATATTGTTGTTGTTGTTGGACTATTTGTTATTGTTGTTCAAATTTATCAATTCATTTGTTAAGTCATTTGTGTCTCCATAGTCTGGGTACCATAAAGGATCCATGACGCTCAATGGATGGGCCATCATAGCTGGTAAGTGTTGTTTATTAGGGGTTATTTGTTGTCTGTATTCATGGCTAAGCAATAAGCCATGGAGATCTTCCAAGGTGGTCTGTTCATACCTAAATATGATAAAAACAACAAGTGTGTTCAACTCAGGCCCTAAACTTCCTAGAATATGCAAAATCAGATCAACATCAATTTACAAAATTAGATCGACATTGATAGTTGGTTGGGCTGCTAGGTTCTGTGCAAATGTATTCATCTTCTTCATATAGTCAACAATGGACATAGTACCCTTATTTGTGGTATGTAAATGCAGACATAGTTGCATAATCCTAGCCCTAGACTAGGATGCAAATATATTTGTAGAGAAACTATTATTTATCCATAACAGTATAGTCCTCTTTTTGTTTATCTTTTAAAGAAGGTTATGAGAAGATGAATTTTCTTGGACTGGTGACAATGGTACTTGGTAATGTTTTCCTTCCATTTTCCCACTCTTATACTTGTTTTGCACAATATAAAAATTCAAGACCCTTATACTTCTATAGTTGATTGATTAACCTTGTTCCTGCACATCTCTATAACGAACTCCCCATTTTCTCCCTCATTTAACATGGCTTTTTCTCATTATTATCCTCATGATTGGTTGATTTTTCCTCTTTGCTTTGCAAGACTTCTACTTCTGTTACTCTTTGAAGTTGATTTTTTGGTTACTTCATCACTGTGGAATGACTTAGTAATCCAGTCCTTAGTGTCCTTATCTCTGTAATGTTTTGTTCTCACACTAATATACCTATTTCTCTCTAATACTTAATATGTTTGATTTTCTAAGTCTAAGAATTATCGGAATTTTTTATAGTGTGTGTGTAAAATTTTCAATACAACTTTCTATATATGTGTGTGTATGGAAAAAGTCATACTTGGTAAATGGTATTGCTAAGGTGATTATAGCAGAGCTTCTACTCTTATTTTTTCTTCAAAGGTCTGTTGATTTTACATGTTGAATTATGTAACAATGTAATACATTTGAGTATATAAGGATATTATTCTAGTCATAACTAATTTTCTTTTAGTTTGCTCTGATTTTGAGCAGGATGTAAACTTCCAGTTTGATCCCTTATATCAATAATAAAATAAACCATGGGGACTAAATTAATGGTATATTAGTTATAAAATCTTGAAATTACTCATTAGTTACCCTAAGTTTTGTGTTGGATGCTCTACACGATATCATAATCTATTTCTGTAATTGGAGAATAATGGTTCATTATTAGATAGTATGCCAACTTTTGTTGTTGTTTTTGTGTAGTTTGTTGCTCAACTTTAATTTTGTTTTTTTATTGTTGTAGGTGATCATGACTTAGAAGATGGTGGGAACGAAATTGATGTACTAGACCTGACCTAAGAGATCATTCACATTGGCTTTATGTCACACTAGTTGTTGGAAAACCTTATGTATGTTTTGATTGAGATCGATCACATTTGACTGAGTATATGTAGTTTCAAACATCTTTTATTTTTGAACATTCAAAACTTGTGTATGTTAATTTTTTTGAATGGTCAAAAAATATTTGGTTTCTTACTGGTTTACACTTTGGGAATTAATAGTTACTAGTACCCTTGATGATTAATATATATGTACATTTTTTGTTATGGTAGCTTTATAAAATCATTGCAATACCATAATATAGTATTGTTGAATAGTTTAATAATAATTATCCTAATATCCTAAAATAACTGTCCCTATAGCCAAAACTAACCATTCCTTTAGCTCATGTTTAACCGTCGCAATAGCTTACAAATTAATTGTCCTATAAATCTTTTAGGACTATTTATAACTATCACAATAGGTAGTTGTCCCAACATAAATCAAAACGTCGCAATAGCTTAAAAACCATCGTAATAAGTTTTATAGGGACGGTTGAAAACCGTCCCAACATGTAATAAACTGTCCTAACAAACTTCATAGGGATGGTTGAAAACCTTCCCAACAGATAATAAACCGTCGCTATAGCCTCATAACCATCGATATATAAGGATGGTTTAAAGTCATCTCGATAGATTCCTAACCATTGCCTCAGCATACTTATAACTGTCCCTATATTTGATTTATAGGGATGGTTTGGAACCATCCCAATACCATCACATTTGTCGCAATATTGTCAATGTAAATAACCATCGCTAAAGACCAAGATATAGTGACGATTTTGCTAACCGTCGCAAAAAACCATCGTTTGTGATCTAATGTAATGCCTTCAGTTTTATCGGTTCTCTAATCGTCGCTAAAGGTCTATTGGGACGGTTATGGTAACTATGAAGATGGTATGAGAACCGCCGCCACAGTCTAATTTTCCAGTAGTGCTCTGATTAAGAGGATGCCAATTGATTCAAGAGGTTGAAAGAGTGATGAAACTCAACATTAGTAGCATCTCCTCAAGGTGATGGAATAGGAGGGTCACTCATAAAGATGGGGTTAGTGAGATAGGTGGAACCCTATGAAGATGGCCAGATATCGCAGCCCTAGCCTGTGTCTGAACCAGAATATTGGACGAGCTTCATCCATAGGGCCCTCAGAAGGGTTTGCCTGAGTCTTAGATCTCCTTGAAGGCATCATCTGAAAGATAGAAAACAGAAATCAGAGGAATCCAAGACCTTAGACACTATCGCTTGAGATTGAAACACAAGAAAGGGAAACATTCCTAAAATGTCTCGTAGCCTCTTTCTTAAAAGTGTGGTGTGCGTCACACCCATAAAAGGGATTCTACTTGACACGACATTGTGGAAACCTGACTGACCATAGACCTAGGCATTTATACCAACTTGACACGCCCTAAATCTGGGCCATGTCATATGGGCATCTCAAGCCCAACTTAGACTGGATATCACCCTTTTAACCCAACCCAATCATCACACTTACCCATAAGGGTCAGACAAACTCTGACCATACATAAAAATTGACGAAACCATACTAATAATAATAACATAAAACATGTTTAAACATTTCATTAATGACAACGTACTACCAACATACCAAAGTCCACAGTCATCCACAATACCTCTATACATACCAATATCTAGATATGCATATGTCAGGACAAGCCCTCGATAATAGCCAAACTAAGCCTAAATAAAACTAAGTCTAATGATAAGAGACCAAGAATGAATGTCTTTCAAAGTGAGAAAGCTCACCACTCCAAAGTATATGCACGAACCGCCTCGATTGCCTAATCACTTTGCAGGAAGAGAAAAAGAAGGTCTGACCCTTATATCGCATGGGAATATAGCATTCGGAGATGGTTTGCAGTTGGAGAGCTAGAATGTAACTCAAGGATAAGGATAAAATAGAATCATCATTCAACAACAAGTCAAAATATAATTTTCAATCCCATTTATGCACTTATCCATACATATAGGTATATAACATGCCAATCGAAGGAACAAGTCTTAACAACACTCTTGAATACTCATTCATAATACATCAAGTGGAGGACTCCGGTCTTCCACTTATAGGTTCAAACATTCTCAATAGACAAGGAATTTAACCACATTCAAATTATCGTTAGACAAAGGGACTTTAACTATATACACACGCATTGAGCAAGGGACTCTAACCTCACGCACTTTAATTTGGATTGGGACTCTAACCTCAATCCATAGTAGATAAGGTACTCTAACCACATGTATTTCATTCATCGGGGGACTTTAACGTCATGAGATCTCATTGAGCAAGGGACTTTAACCACAATTTTTTTTATTAGGAAAGGAACTTTAACTTTGAGTCATATCATTAGGTAAGGTACTTTAACCTCAAGCCATTATGACCATCATTAGTCGATATTGGGACTTTAACCATTTTTCGATACATCAACATTCATTCAATTCACACTTAATGACTTTAACACATTCAACCAATTCAACACTATATATGACAACAAGGTCCTTATGGGAGCCTTTTATTGCTCAACCATTTCAATAGACCAATAACTTAATTCAATTCATCATACAATTCAATATATGGTCAACAAGACCGTTACCATCCATTCACATTTCATTAGCAACCTTATACCACATTCTTACCAGAGTTAGTTCAACATACAATTCAAGTTCTATTTTATGTTTATGGAGTTTAACCCCTTATTATCCATAAACCAACAAGGTCATCAATTACATATTACATAACTCAAAATAACTTCACAACATTATTTATCAACAATTCATGCTTATTAGGACATTTCCTTTGGTCAAAACATCACAAACATGTGACTAGACAATTCACTTACACATTTTCACAAACACCTTGTGTAAATGTCTTCATCAAGGCCAATTTTAAAGTAGAAATAATTATCATTAGGGTTAATCAAGACCCACATATTAAACCACAAACAAAAATCACTAACAAGTGCAAAATATCACCAATATCAAGCATCCTCACAAATCTAAACATGGGTAAACATTATTCATCACAAGACATCAAAACCCTTAAAATTTGATTTTAAAATCCTAATTTATAAGTCAAAATCCATGTATAAAACACATGTAATTTGAGTTAATAACAAGGTAAAGAGTTACATTCCTTACACAACTTGATTAAACCAAGAAGCTTGACTTCACTTTCCTCCTAGATGGACACCCTTGAACCCTATCCTCCAATTCTTCACAAATTATATTTGAGAGAGAGTTTTGGATGTTTGATCCACTCAAAGTGTGTTTGAGGATACAATACACACTTATATAGTGATGGGACTTAGGGTTTTGTGGGTTAGAAATGACCTTCATGTGCTCAACTAAAATCTAGAAAATAACTATCCAGGTAGAGATGACTCACTTAAGTCAATCGTACCCTAGGGTATGAGTGGTACCCTAACTCACATCCTAGACTTCTTTTAGGTCATCTATACTTATTAGGGTATGCCTACACACCCTTGAATCGTAACCAAAGGGTATAACTCATGACTTAGACCGTACATAACACTCGTACCAAAAACAGTCCACTTCAAGTTCAAGACACCACTCTATACAACTAGGTTAGATATGACTCATACCTTAATGTATGATTTGTGTGGCTAAATCATACCTAGGATAGTTAATAACCCCCCCCCCCCCCCCAACACCACCACACACACTTCCTATGGTACGATAGGGGGTCACCAACTCATATCCAAAGCGTACGAGTTCTACCCTTATTCATACCAAGTCCAGGGACATCAAATGAGGGAATTTTTCAATGGTTCAAAGTCTAGGTGTTTTCAAAGATAACATCAATATCCACCATATCAAACTCTATCAAATCCATTAGTATCATTTTACAAAAAATGGATACCACACAACCCCTATAGATTTTTCTGGAAACAACAGACTCACCCACCAAAGTAGATACAGAAGTATGGTCGAAAATATTTTCAGGACAAAAACCAAAGTATACAGCCATGTAAGGAGTTACATAAGATAGGGTAGAACATGGATAAAGAAACCAATAAAAATCAGATGAGCAGAGTTGTGACATACCAATGACAACATTAGGTGATGGCTCAGATTCCTTATGAGTAGCAAGTGTATAGAGGCAATTTCCACCCTTATCGGTACTTGATGTGGCGCCCTTAGATATAGGAGCTGAAAAAGGGGAAACCAAACCATATTATCTTTAGTGGAAACTTTAGTTATAGGATAATTCCACAATAGATGACCAGGGTGAAAAAAATTAAAATGTTAATTCCTTCCCTCCCTACAATACCCACGATAAAGTTGTCTACAAAAATAGTAAGAAAGATAAGGTAGGGCTCTGAGCTCCACTAGCTTGATACTGGGCACCCTGTGCTTTAGGACCACTAATAGACTAAAAATAAAGATCACCTGATAGCTTATTCTATGGAGAACTAGCCGACGAATAGGAATTTACCTAGTTCTTCTTCTTAGTCCATTGCCTACAATCCCTCCCACTATTCTTCCGACTTGCACTCTGCTCGACATATCTTAATTTTTTTCTCTACCTTTCTCCTATTTCTACTTGCTTTCTCTTCTCATCCTCCACCTGATGCATGTACACCACTAGCTTGGATATGTTTGTATCATTATTTAGCATAGCAGCCTTACATTCTAACATCAAATTACGAGACAAACTAGAAGCAGACTTCCTCATTCTAGACCTTATATTATACATCAACTTTGAAGTATAATGGGACAACTAATGTAACTTCAATGAATACTCCTTAATACTCATCCTACCCTGCTTTAGATACACAAACTACTCAGCTTTATCTTTCCTCAACTCTTGAGGAAAGAAGTGATCAAGAAAGGCACCTGAAAACTCATCCTACATTATCGATTTAGCATTATTACCCCTTAACTCTTCCCACTCACATACCACTAATAAGACACATCCTTCAACTGACAAACAGTAAACTCCACACCTTTTGAATCAGTACAATGCATCACCCTAAAGATCTTTTCTATCTCATAAATAGACCCTTGAGGGTCCTTCTCAACCTTAGAGCTTATAATGGGTGGGGAATTTAGCCTCATAAACTGGCTAACCTAGTTGAACTCAGATGAGATGATAGTTGGACCAACATGATCAGAATGACAAGACTGTGCTGCCATAATCTGCGTAATCATATGTATAGGCTAACGAAACTCAACATTTAAAATATCTCCTAAGGTAAATGAGCATGAGTATCTCCATCTCAAAAAGACCAAAGAGAACTAGTGGGGACTGGTGGAACCCTATGTGGAGCAATGAAGTCAGGAGAAGTGACCCTAGATGAGTCTGTATTCCATGAATAAGGAAAATTTCCTTCACATCTTCCACAGGTGGGATAGAGGCTCTTTTTGAGCTCCTACAACCATCAGATCTTTGGAGAGGCATAATCTTAAATTGGAGTAAGCCAAGAGTTAGAGAAGTTTCATGACAATTATACTCTCTAGCATGAAATAGAACACAAGGATGGGAAATATTTCTAAATGCATTGCAACCTTCCCCTAATATGTGTGGTGCGCTACACACCCATAAAAGGGACTTTACCTGACATGGCTTTATGGACACCCAATAACTCTAAACCTAGCTCTAATACCAAGCTTGTCATGACCTAAATTTAAGCCTAGACGTGACAGGCTTTTGAAGCCTACTAAGGACAGAGATAACCCCTCTAGCGGAACCTCATGAGAAAAAAAAAGTAAATAGTGGAAGCTAACCAAATCAATGAAAGATATATAAAACCAAAAGAAAATCTAAAGAGCCAAAGAATGATATTAGTGAAATTCCAATCTTGTCCACGAAAGCCTCTAAACAAAGAATACCAACCATGTTGGGACATGCCCCCGACTATAACAAAAGAAATACATAAATACCAAAATAATAAAGGAAACCTAATAAAATTATAGGATTTTCAAAAGGATGGAGGCTCACCTTTTCACAGTTGGTCAAAAGAAGTAACACATCAGCTAACACTACACAATGTCAATAGAAAAATCATCTAAACCTAAATCATGAAATGATGTAGCATTCGGGGACGGTCACTGGGGCCAGCACTGGCATGTAACCTAAGGAAAGGGGATAAAATAGTGCATTTACCAAAATCTAGTAATAAATTACATACACAACACATATGCATATATATGTAGTACGTCGAGATAAGGACAAAGGTCATAAAGAATAACAATTTAAAACATTAACCTGAACTATGTAGCTCTTACCGATATTACAGGCACCCACGGGTTATATGGGTTCAGCTTCACTGCGCAAAAAGCCCCAGTCCATGTTAGCCGTATGTACCGAAGAATGTCTAAAGAAACCAAGGCAATATCTATCCAAAATATAATGTGTATGAAGACACATGGTCATATAAACCCCCAACATCAGCAAACGTGGTTTCCAGTATTGGCCCCCTGAGACTATACCTTCTCGGTGAACTACACAATTCCCTTTAGGCCTAAATTAAAATAATTTGCACATAAAACCACCATTAACCATGGAGTCTTATATTAAGACATTTTCCATCTTTGTATCATCACATCGATAAGCTTTCAAGCTAAACAAATTATGCCAAACCGTAACCATCATCCATTTAACTATTTAGACTCCAATTTTAGATTTAAAAATCCAAAAACTAAGCCCCCAAGGCCATCCAAATACTTTTTTATCCATTTATCTTTTAATGTGATGCAATGTTTTCAAAAGATAAGTTAAATTGTGTAAAAATACATATTCAAAACCAAAATTATAATGTGGGTTGAGGTTAATACTATTATTATGAAAAAAAATTATCAATGTTATGAAACATATGTTACCCATTCCAATAATTATAACAATGCACCAATTCAGTCCCAAAAGCCATTAATTAAAGCATAAAGAACAAATTAAAATAATGGGAAAAGTAATTTAAGTATCAACAACCAAAAATCCTCAGCTCAATTTCAACCTAACATTCAAAACACTTGAACATTGAATAAATTAATGCCAAAATGTAAAATATAAGTTTAGGAATGAGCAACATGCATGAAATTTTTAAGAATTTAAAGAAAATTCAAAGTTTTGAGCTCGGAGTAATGAATTCTTGTAAAACCCTTGAGTTCTCTTCATTTGGGAGTTAAAGAGGGGAAGAGTAATGTTTGATATTGATAACTAAAGACTATGGGGTCATTTAGATGTTTTTAAGTCGTTTAAGGTGGAAAAGGACCAAAAATTCCTTGCCACCTAGTGAAAAAACAAAATTGGATAAAAATTATATAGCAGCATGGCACACCACTATCGCGGAGGGTAGCCTCCACGTCATTCTCTTATAGTGGTGCCTACATGGGGTGACACACCACTATCATGAACCTCAATATCTCGGGGTCCTAAAATGACCCCGAACACTTTTTGAAAATTCTGAAATATTCCTAAAATACCCCTTTAACATCCCTTATCATAATTCAAGTAAACAATTTACATTACGAACGCCGGAGGGTGTCAAAAACAAAATGATCAAAACTTTATGGTGTTTTGCAGGACAAGACCTCCCCACATCTGTACACGTATTTTTAGGTGTAGTTCACAAGGACTATACCTTATTGATGAAACTACATGGTCCTCTTTGAGCCTAAGTAAAACATTATTCGTAACTTTTATTCAGAGTCTTTCATTAAGACATTCATATTTGGTACCGTCATACCAAGACATACTAGTCCCCATATCATGCCAAAATCTATAGATTACGAATTTTAAGACTCTAAAATTCCACCTTTAAAATCATGAACTTATTCATGGTTAAGCTTCCATTAACAATTTCAAGGATTCAAATATGTTTTTCCCAAAGATACAAAGGATGGGTATTCATCTGTTTTCATTACTTAATTGTAAAATTTCAAGAGACCTCATAGTCATGGCTTAAATAAATATTCATTCAACACTCAATTTTTCAAGACATGAAGATTCATCCTTTTCAAATAGTCATTTTAGTCTCAGAATCCCAAACAAAGATTTTAAAATCATTCATAAAGAAAAGGGAATTTTTACACTAAACTTTGATGATAAACTCATCAATCCTA
The DNA here is from genome assembly GCA_030864215.1 of Capsicum pubescens. NCBI lineage: Eukaryota > Viridiplantae > Streptophyta > Magnoliopsida > Solanales > Solanaceae > Capsicum > Capsicum pubescens. The sequence goes on along the minus strand of CM061548.1, from coordinate 265,053,000 downwards.
ACTTCAAATTATCATCATAATGTACATAAATAATAATAAAATTCACATTTGGTAGTAGTAGTTAAAGTAAGGGGTATTCAATATGTTTTTTGACCAAGAGAAATTGAGTAAAGCTTGAATTTTTGGCTTTGATGCTTGAACCCTAGTTTATTTGGGGGAAGAGTAAAATATGTTTTGGGGAAAATGAATATGTAATTAGGCATTGGGGTCATTTAGAAAAAATGAAGAATAGTTTTAATCAAGGAAAGGATCAAAACTCCCTTAAAACATGAAATAAAATAAAATCCCATCAGCAGGGGGGTCTTCATGGTGCCCCTCCCCCATGATCTATGGCTAGCTGTGCTGCGTGAGGCCTATAGTGAAGCTCATTCATGCACTCCTATGACTTGAAATGTTACATAGGTCTACGTCTTGACCTCTCTCGATGCATTACGAGATATTTTTTTATGGTAAAATACCCCTTCACTTACCCAAACCTATACGAAACAATTTCTACCTAATATATGGGTCAAATACATTTATTTTTAAGATCTAAAAAGGCATGAAAACATATGAGGCATTACATTATCCCTATTTTGGATCATTCATCCCTGCATGATAATTAAGGACTCATTTAGCATAATATTAGGATTAACATATGACCATAGGTAAGAACATATCAAGGGAAATAAGAGTAAGCTTATGGTTAGTACCTTTCATAACTCATGCCAAAGATACAAACAAAGAGGGATCTCTATCTTTCATATCATCTTTCTATTCCCAAGTATATTCCTATACCTTTTGATTCCTCTAAAATACTTTAATTGAAGCTATTTCTATGGTTTTAGACTTCTAAACTTGCCTATCCAGAATCTCTATGGGAATTTTCTCGTATGACAAGAAACCTTTCAAGCCAATATTCTCTATGGGGACTTCAAGAGTGGGATTAACCATATATTTCTTAAGCATAGACATATGGAATAGGGGATGAACCGATGCTAAACTAGTGGGCAAGTCCATTTCACATGCAATATTTCCAAACTTCCTTAGAATATGATAAGTATCTATGTAGCAAGGACTGAGTTTACCCTTTTCCCGGACCTCATCATTTCTTTCATAGGAAATGCTTTAAAGAATACCCAATCACCAATCTAACACCAAGTCTCTTCGCCTCATAGAATAGGATGTTTAGCTACTTTAAGTGGTCTTAAGACTCTATCTAATAACCTTAACTACCCCAACTTCTTAGTGCACAAGGTTAGGCTCGAACAAGTTAGCTTTACCCACTTCATACCACCCAATTGGTAATTTACACCTTCTATTATAAAGAGCATTAAATAGTGTCATCTAGATGCTGGAGTATGGCTATTACTGTAGGTAAATTCTATAAGAGTAAATGGTCCACCCAACTACCTTTAAAATCAATAACTCAAGTTATTAGAATATCCTCTAAAGTCAGAATAGGCAACTCTGCTTGTCCATCCATTTGAGGGTGGAAAGTAGAGTTAAGATTTACCTACATGCCAAAACCTTTGTAAAAAGACCGCCAAAATTGAGAACAAAATTATGTACCTCTATCAGATATGATGTATTTCCTAATAAAATCTAGCAATTTTCTGAATGTATAGCTTAGAATAATCCTTCCCTGAATAAGTTTCCTCATATACAGAGAGTGAACAGACTAGGTTATTCTATCAACTATGACCCAGATGGAATCATATAGGTTGCGATCACGTGGAAGAACTATAATAATATCCATATTTATCATCTCCCATTACCACATAGAAAATATTGTCTCATGGGATATACAACCAGGACTTAGATGCTCAGCCTTGACTTGATGACAGTTTGCGCACTTAATAAAAAAAGTAGCAACATCTCTTTTCATATTATTCCACCAATATATCTCTTGCAAATAATGATACATTTTAATAGAGTTGGGATAGACACTGTATTTGGAGATATGGATTTGGTCAAGATCATCTCACATATACCATCAACATTAACAACATGCATTCTCCCTTAATACCACAATATACAATCCTCCCAATCTCAAAATCGTGGCTTTTTACTTACAAACATCATTCTTGAGAAAGACTCCTCATGTAAAACCTACTAAGAGCTTCAACAAAAACATTATCTTTACCTTTGTTATAGAGGAAACTCATATTGTAATCTTTCAGCATTTGAGCTACCTCCTTTGCCTGAGGTTTAACTCCTTCTGGGTGAAAAAATATTGTAAACGCTTGTTTTTAGTAAAATGTTCGTAATGCATCCTATATAAATAGTAATGCCAAATCTTAAGTACAAATACTACAATAGCCAATTCCAGTTCATGGGTGGAATTGTTTTTTCATGAACCTTAAGCTTCCTGGATGCATAAGCTACCACCTTACGATGTTGTATAAGTACACAGTTATCCCTCCTAAAATGTATCACAATATACCAAACTTACCTCATTACCCTTGGAAAGTTTCAAAATAGGAAAATTAATCAACAGGTTCTTCAACTTCCCGAAATTGCTCTCATAAGCATTGGACCATAGGAACTTCACCTTTTTCTGAGCCAACGTAGTTAGTGGAGAAACTCTATATGAAATTTTTCCATGAACCTCCTATAGTAACTCTCCAGGCCCAAGAGACTCCTAATATCAGTTGGAGTTCTTCATTGCCTCAATATTTTGGGGATCAACCATAATACCTTCATTAGAAACAATATTCCTAAGAAAAGACACAACATTAAGCTAAAGATCACACTTGGAATATTTGGAATACAACTTTTTGTCCTTAAGGGTCTAAAGTACATTTTGGGGGTGATTTTCATACTCATCCTCATGGGAGTACACTAATATATCATCAAAAAAGACTATTCAAACAAATCCAAAATCTACCTAAACACCCTGTTCATAAGATCAATGGAGGTTGCAGGTGCAGTAGTCAAACCAAAGACATGATCAAAAGTTCATAATGCCCATACAAATTTTAGAAATCAGTTTTAGGAATATCAGTTTCCCTAACTTCAGTTGATGGTAACTCAAATGAAGATCTATTTTGGAGAAAAACTTATCACCCTGAAGCTAGTCAAAGAGATCGTCAATTATAGGACAAAATACTTATTTTTCATTATGAATGTATTCAAATGATGGTAATATATACACCTATGTATGGAACCATCTTTATTTCACATAAAGTTCATGGGAACACCCAAGAGAGATACACTAATCTGAGGTGGTTTTATGTACCTTAGTGTTGTTATCCTAGCTTATTGAGCCTTATTTTGAGGACAACTTGTGTTCTTAATATGTTAATGATGATATAATTTAGAATAAATGTGTTTACATAAGTGATTAAAATGTTTAATGTGTCTTTCAAACATGTTCAGACTTAAATTTGTCACTTAGAGTTCAAATGAGAAAACTAGTCTTACTAGCATGAGCTAGGTGTTTTTCTAGTCTATCGCGATAGAGTCTAACATGTGTTAAATGAGTTCCAAAAATTATTGTGTAATTATGTGTGGAAGAACTTGGTTATAGTTTTCAAATTTCAATTTAAATAATCCAAGAGTCAAAACACTAAGTTAAAGATTAATAGGACAACACTAGTTCTTAGCTTGAGTTTCTAGTTTACCGTTCTTGATGTTGTGTTTTTTTTAGATCTAATACGTGGTGTTTGATGCGATATAAGGATTGGTGAGTTTATTGTGATTATATATATAGGATATACAAGGTTAAAATTTAGTGGAAGAAATACCATAAGGCTTGGTATGGAAGGATAAGTGCAAGGCAAAATTTAAACATCAAAAAAGGCTTTCCAGTGAGACCTCGCAATAAACGGGTGACTCACCTCTTGTTCCAGGTGTGCAAGAAACTTTAACCACCCCTTATTCAAGAGGATTAAGAAATTCATCATACACCTTTCTCCCTGGGAATAAGGAATGCACCACAGAGCTCATTCCCATACCGGCCAAATCGTCGTCCTATATATAGGACACTTGTACACATTGTTAAACACCTTGGACGTCTTAGAGTATTTTATAGGGGATGGAAAACAATTCAAATAGGGTTTTTATTCTTTTAATTTAGTTGATTTATGGATTATAATATGTACTCATTCATCTTGATTGTCATTCTGTTTATTAGCGGCTAAACGCTTTTTTTCTGGGGTTAAGGCCAAGAACATGTTTACTTTTGTTTTGAATTGAGTTTATTTAGATTGATCATCATATTTTGTTGTTTATATATCCTTGTTATAACTATTTTAAGGATTTTTTACCCTTAGAATATTTCTGATGTCAATTTTATGAGCTCAAGTGGGGGAATAAGAAGATAGATGTGGGGATAAATAGAGTAAGGTTCTTATTCTTTTATAAAATAAAGGATTTAAATTAGTGTCTATGATAGATATATACCTAGAATCCTTACTTGGTTCACTACGGGATGAAATATAAATGTGTTTTGTTTAGTTCTCACATCCCTTCTCAACGATGTAGTTTTGTGTCTAAGTTAGATTTGTGATTAGAGGCTCGAGAGACCATGATCATATTTTAAACCCCATGAATCAACAAACAAGATAATTAATCTAATGATCAAAGTTTAATAGAGTGGTATGCTTGTTTATAGAGCCTTAAACCCTGGGTTTTCATCCATTGATTGTCCAAAGTCTTTACTTTTTCCAAATTATTTTAGTTTACCTTTAGTTTACAAACTTTCAAAACTCTTTTGGTTACGTTTGCACCAATTTCATCTCAATAGTAAAAGTAGAATTGGATAGTTGTTTATGACAAGTCTATGAGGGATCGATATTTGGCTTTACTTGAGGCCATTGAATTACTTGGTGAGACCATGTACACTTGCGTGTGCGATTGGAAACAATAAGTTTTCAGTGCCGTTGCCGGAGACTTGTAAATTGGTAACTATTTTTTTTTTATTTTACTTTTAAGATTTATTTGGTTTCCTACACTTGATCTTGATATTGAATTTGTAGGAAACAAGTTCTCAGACTAGTAAGTTGGCAAGGGATAGGAAATTGGTTGAACCGAGTCCCGATCCCGAGAAACACTTTCATCAAATGAGGAGAGAAGTAGTCCTTCTCTATCTCATCCAAAAAATTGAAGAAGAACCAAACAATCTTTCTATTATGGATGAAAATCTACAAGCCCACAAGATGGTTTGTGAAGTGGATCTCCCACATACAATGAATTTGACCTCTTCTTTTGAAAAATCGATTGGTGGAGGTAACTATGAGTTAAAACAGAACATGGTGAAGCTTTTGATCAATAATGGACAGTTTATGGAGCTCTAACAAGAAGATCCACACGTCTACCTGCAAAAAAATTCTTGGAGATCAGTGACACATTCATCCCTATAGGTGTGTCAACTAACTATGTTAGGATGATACTTTTCCCCTTCTCATTGTTGGGGGAAGCAAAGAAATAGATAACGCTGAGTCGACAAGTTCAATCACAACCTGGGATAACTTAGCCCAAAATTTCCTCATTCAATTCTTTCTATTTGGCAAGACTGCAAGACTGCGAAGTTAGATTGTTAGCTTCAAATAAAAGACAGATAAGAACCTATATCATGCATTGTAGGGGTTCAAAGCTCTTTTTCGGGATTGTCCATATCATCAGTAGTCCAGTAAGGTACTAGCTCACACTTTTGTTGAGGCGCTTGATCACAACACGAAAATTTTGTTAGATTTAGATACAGGTGGTCAAGAGTTGAAATTGACGAATGATGAGTTTTATACCTTATTGAACCAGATTGCACAAGGCAATCCTGAGTGGCATTCCGACTCAAAAGTACTACAAAGAAGGTTGTCGATGTGTTGGGGGTGGACCAATTTACTACTATCTCTACTCGGATTGCTGCACTACAAAATCAATTAACTACTTAGTTCAGCAATATGAAATTGGAGATTACACAACATGTATCAACTGAGAATACAATTCATTAGACGAGTACTTAGTGTGATAAGTATGGTAATAGTGGTCATTTTGTGGCTATGTCTGTTGTGAATCCTGAGTCAATGTTGTTCGTGGTAATACTCAAAGGCCAAATTATGGGAATGCCTACAATTTAAAGTGGCAGACTCAACCACCAAATTCATCAAAGAAAAACCAACAACAATAGTTTTAGTAGTAGAAGGTTCAAGGGAATTAGGCTACTAACAATATGGAGAGATGCTAAAACATATTTTATCTTCTCAAGCATAATTGGGAGATGATATAAAGAGACAGTAGATAACTATAAAGAACTTAGAGATGAAAGTTGGGAAAATATTATAGACACAAAATGTCAGGCCTCAAGGTGGTTTTCCAAGTAACACTAAACCTCTTAAACATGTAATGGAAATCACTTTGAGGAGTGGTAAGTATCTTAATAAATAACATCCAAATACAACTAAGGAGGTAGATGTTGAGACAGCTCCTAAGCCAATAGATGACAAAGTTGCTGAAAATTTGAGGAAGTCTGAATACTCAAAAACAAAAGTTGTTGAACATGTGAAGAATAGACCACCACCATATTTACCACAAAGTCTTAGAAAAGGAAAAGACGATGTGTTATTCGAGAAGTTCTTTGACATGTTCAGAGATCTTCACATTAATCTTCCTCTTTTAGATGTTTTGCAAGGAATGTGCAAGTATGATAAGTACTTAAAGGATGTGTCCACCAAAAAACTTAACCTATAGGATATTAACACAGTAGCACTCACTGAGGAGTGTAGTTCTATGGTGATGCAGAGAATGCCCAAGAAGCTCAAAGACCCAGGGAGTTTTACTCTCCCTAATCAAATTAGTAATAGTGAGGTGGTATACGCACTTAGTGATTTAGGGGAAAGTATTAACTTGATGCTCTCTCCATGTTCAATACCTTGGGGCTTGGGAAAACCATGACCGAGCTCTGTGTTTCCCTAGTTGGTAGACCGAACCATAGCCCATCTAGAAGGAATCATAGAGGATATTCTAATTAAAGTTGGTAAGTTTATTATTCTGATTGATTTTATTTTTTTATATTTTAAGATAGATGAAAGAGTGCCAGTTATCTTCGGATGTCCATTCTTAGGGACGGGAAGAGAACTAATAGATGTGAGAGAGGGCATACTCACAAAGCGGCTGGATGATGAAGAGGTTGTTTTCAAAATGTACAAGCTATTCAAAACACTATCCCACTACAAGGATCTGTGCATGATTATACTTATTAAAGGGATAAGTGTGGGATGGTGGATTTTAGTCCACTCCCTCTTCGGACTTCCTCATTGAGCAGCCCAAGCCATAATCGCCACAACCTAAAATAATGCAGATTGATGAGCCTGAAAAGTCTATTGTTGAGAGAGTTGTTGACCTTGAGAGTGCATACTCAAGAGGTACAAAATGAATAAGAATATGGAATCCGAGTGTGAGGAAGAGGTTTAAGAAAAATGGATGAGTCGAAGATTGGGTCGTGCTACGACACTATACCTTGGGAAGCAACCCAATTTAAGATAGGATTTATTTTTAGTATTTTATTTTTTACTTTACTAGTTTTTGGTTTTGTTGAGTTACAGGTTGATGGAAAGTCTGAGTACCGTAAACCCTAAGCTAAGGAGCATGACGAAGACAAAGTGTGGGGTCCCTGGACCCCCTTTATGTTTAAAGATGCTACTAGCTAGGCTTAGAGGCCTCAGGGAGTATTTTTTTCTCTACTTTTAAAGTATACTTAAAGGAACAAAGTATATTTTTAGGTATGGGGTGGGGAAATTCCCATATCTTTTGGTGCTATATTTGAGTGCATGATTCAAGAGTGCTGGTTTTAAAGAGTATGTTGATTGTGTGAATTACTACTTTTGAGACTCTTAGGATCTTGATTATGACTCTTGTACTTGTTGTCTTAATGTTGAATTCATCTGATTGTTGGTTGAGAGTCTATGATGATCCTACTCGAGATGAGCATGTGTCATTTATGTGTAATGGTGTTGTATATTTCTTGTTATACTTGAGGCTAGAACTTACTTGGTGTGTGTACAAAGCTAAATAAAAAGTGTTGGTTTAGGAGATGATAATACGCCTTTCTTTGATAGCCATGTTTCATACCCTCTTTTGATATACCCTTGTGCATAATCCTAGTTGTCCTAGTTGTGTTATAATGAACCTATTTCGGCCCTGGTTTTCCTTGGACATTATGCACCTTAACTAAGGCAATCTCTTAAGTTGAGGGTTCTATCATAGGGGTGCATAATGTAAAATAGGTATGAAGAAGGGTAAAATTGAATGATGTGTACATAGCATACTCCCACCATAGTGTATGTGAATCATCTTAATGAGATGGGGAAAAACAAAAAATGAGGGTGAACAAAAGTGTTGTAAATGGGTTGGTAGAGGTGAATTGAATGCAATGCGTGATCTGTTAAAGAGATTAGGGAAGGTAGTCACTATTACTGGCAAGAATAGTTCGTACCTGTCCCTTATCCTATATTACAATCCTTAAAGACCTATTTGATCCTAAGCTTTAACATTCTAATATTAGTTGAGTACTACACTAAGGTCAAGCCTATGGTTCATCTTGTTTAACTTGTGAATACCTTGTGAGAGTGCGCACAATTTGATTCTAGTACCCATTCTACGATAAATTGCTTTTGAGTGAGCAATTATGGGTACCTATATTGTTGTAAGGGAACATATTTGATGATAGTTAGGTGTATTATATGATATCTGTGATTGAACAATATGTATGAGTTTTCCAACTAGGTGAGTCGATTCTTTAGGCTAGGATGTTTGGAAGTGGTAGTATTGAACTTTCAATTGTGTACATAACATGCTTAGTGTAGTAACTTGCATTCTGTGTAGTCATTGTAGTACTTGCTTATGTGTATTTATTGTAGTAGAATTTTATATTCTCCTTATCTTATGATTCTTAAAGTAAATAGATATATGAGGACGAGCAAGGCATTAAGTGTCGGGTGGTGATCTGAGGTAGTTTTATGCACCTTAGTGTTATTATCCTATCTTATTGAGCCTTATTCTGAGGATAACTTGTGTGCATAATGTGTTAATGATGATATAATTTAGTATCCAAGTGTTTAAGTATTTGATTACAATGTTTAATGTGTCTTTCAAACAAGTTTGGACTTAAATTGGTCACTTAGAGTTCAAATGAGAAAACTAGTGTTACAAGCTTGACCTAGGTTCTTTTCTAATCTATCATGATGGACTCTAACGTGTGTTAAATGTGTTCCTAAGATTATTATTGTGTAATTATGTGTGGAAAAACTTATTTATAGTTTTCAAAGTTCAACTGAAATAATCCAAGAGTCAAAACACTAAGTTTAAGATTAATAGGATGACACAAGTTCTTATCTTGAGTTTCTAGTTCACCGTTCTTGATGTAGTGTTGTTTTCAGCAATAATACGTAGTTTTTGATGCTATAGGAGGATTGGTGATTTATTTTTATGATATATGGAGTATATAAATGCTGAAAATCGAGTGGAAACAACACCATAAGGCTTGGGATGGAAGGATAAGTGCAAACCAAAGTTTAAATGTCAAAGAGGCCTTTCCAGTGAGCCCTCACGATAAAAGGGGTAACACACCCCTTATTCCATGGGATAAATCAATGATCAGAACCCCTTATTCCAGGATATAAATCAATGAATTTCACACCTTACTCTCTGGGACTAAGCAATGCTCCATGGAGCTTATTCCCACACGGCCAAATCGTCCTCCTATAAATAGGACACTTGTACACATTGTTAAACATCTTGGACATCTTGGAGGATTTCAGAGGGGATGTAAAACACTTAAAATAGGGTTTTTATTCTCTTACTTTTGCTGATTTATATATTATAAAATGTATTCAGTCATCTTGATTACAATTATGCCCATTAGTGGCTAAACGACCCCTTTCTGGGGTTAAGGCCAAGAACATGTTTACTTTTACTTCTAATTTAGTTTGTTCTAATTGTTTATAATATTTGGTTGTTTATTTATCCTTTTTTTAACTATTTTAAGTATTCCCTACCCTTAGAATAAATCAATTATCGACTTTGTGAGATCGAAAGGGGGGGGATAAGAAGATAGAATGTGGGGATAAATAGAGTAAGGTTCTAATTCTTTTATAAAATAAAAGATTTGAATTAGTGTCTAGGATAGAGATACATCTAGAATCCTTATTTGGTTCACTACGGGATGAAATATAAATGTGTTTATCTTACATCTCACATATTTGCTCAATGATTTAATTTTGGGTCTAAGTTAGATAGGTGATTAGTGGCTCGAGAGACCCTGATCATATTATCTACCCCGTGAATCAACAAACAAGATAAGTAAACTAACAAATGAAGTTAAATAGAGTGGTCTACTTGTTCATAGAGTCTTAACTATGGGTTTTCATCCATTGATTGTCCAAAGTCTTTACATCTCCGCATTATTTTAGTTTACTTTTAGTTTTTAAACTTTCAAAGCTCTTTTGGTTACGTTTGCACCAATTTCATCTTAATAGTCAACATGGAATTGGATAGTTGTTTAACACAACTCACTGAGGGATCGATGATCTTCTTTATTTAATTCCACTATATTACTTGGTAAGACCACATACACTTGCGTGTGCGCTTGGGCGCAACAGACACTAGTATGGATGAAAACCTTATCAAGGAGGTCTTTCAACTGCTTTTTCAAATCTTTGAGCTCCGCTAGTGGAATGGAAATAGGTCGAGTATCGAGAGAAAAATCAATCCTAAAGTCTATCTCCCTATCAAAAAGAATTTTGAGAAGATCATTGGGAAAGTCCTCGGAGAACTCATAACTACAACAACAGACTGCAGTGAGGTATTTTTAGATCTAAAATCTTTGACTCGAACTAAATGATACAACTATCATTTAGATATCAACTTTCAAACTCTAAGATAACAAATGAATTTTCCCTTTAGTGTTAGGGGACCACCCTTCCGTTCAATTAATGGTTTCGTTACGAAAATAAAAGTGACTTTTTTGGTTCTATAATCCAAGGTTGCTTAAAAAGAGTGGAGCCAATCCATTCCCTAAATCATATCAGAGTCTACTATGTCATGTTCTACAAGATCCACCATAGTATCCTTATGAAAAATAATCACAACATAATTTTTAAAGATACTCCTAATAATAATGGGCTCACCAAAAGGGATAGAAATTGAGAAGAGTTTAGAAATACTTTCGGGACAAAACCAAAATTCACAACCACATAAGTAGTGACATAAGATAAAGTAGAATGGGGACCAAGTAGCACATAAACATCAAATGAGAAAACATATAACATACTTGTGGCAACATCTTGTGAGGACTCTAAATCCTAACGAGTAGATAGGGCATACAAATGGTTGTGACCCCGCCTATACTAAAAGTAAGGCCCTTCGCAGCTAAGGCAAATATGTTGTTCTTGTAGTTTATTGCCCCCAATAGTTCCCTTAACTAAGGGACACTACCACTAAAAATGACCTATTGGGCCATAATTATAACACACACCCTTACAATAAAGATTGACCCCACGATGAAGCTTCCCACAAGAGCAGGAGTAAGGATAAGATGGAGGCGATTGTTCTATACTAGACTGAAATAAGGTACCTTGTATCCTGAACCATTATTGGTTGGGAATGATTGATCACCTAAAGGTATAAGGGAAGTTTCACTAGATGAGGAATGTGCATTTTACCGAGATTTCTTCTTGGACCACTACCTTTCTCTTTACCACCGTGACGTTGACTAGCATCTTAATTTGTACACTTAATATTTTTTCTCTCCTCTTCCACTTCATATTTCTTTGTTTTACCCTTCACTTATTCCATATTACTACAAACCTGGAAATATCCATGTCACTATTCAGTATGACACCCTTACACTCCATCACTAAGTCATTTAAAAGACCTGAAACAAACTTTCTCATTTGGGACCTCATTCTAGAAACCTACTCTAGATCATAATGTGACAACTAATCAAACTTCAAAGCATACTTCTTAACACTCATCTTCCCTGCTTCAAGTTAATGAAATCCTCAGTCTTGGCTTCTTTCAATTCTCAAGGAAAAAAGAGATAAAGATAGGCTTCAAAAAATTCCTCCAAAACTACAGATTCAGCTTCTTCACCCTTGTTCTTCTCCCATTCATCCTACCACGGATAGGATATTTTTTTAAGCTTATAGGTTGGAAACTCCACCCTATCAATATCACCAGCATGTATCACCTTGAAAGTCTTTTCTATTTCATCAATAAAATCTTGAGGATCTTCTTCAACTTTGGGCCTATTGAAGATTGGTGGGTTTATCCTTATAAATTGTCAAACCTAAGTAGCATACAAAGAACCAACAATAGAACCAACACTACATAAATCGTAGGAGTGAGATAAACCAATTTGAGCAACCATATGAATAGCTACCTGAATTCAGCATCAGAAACTTTGTCATATGGAAGTTGTGCCATCATGGTGCTAGTCATACGATTCCGAAGAGGACTAGTCAAGTTGGTGGCACCCTAGAAGTAGTGAAATTAGAAGTATGGGATCCATTATGGGTATATATGTCATTAATGTTGCCCGAACTATACCCTCTAAGAAGATACAATGTGATTGCTATTAAATTATAGTAACCTAACTAGGTTGGGGTCGGTCCCACATATAATAGGTCAAATATACCTCTAAAAATTGCCAAAGTAACCTAAAGTGAAGGAAAGTAGATTGGGGGGATTTGTATTAAATAGTAAAAAGTAACATATTGTGAATGCTTTGGTTTTAAATAATTTGAGATAAACACTAGGAATGCGTTCCCCTGACTTTCTAACTCAGTAGGTTTCTCATGCTCAATCCATCTATCTCACCAGAACACATGCAGAATCTAAAAAATGTAGGTATTACCAAACATCTTGTGAATGCTTTGATAAATCTCACCCTTCACCTTGTGAGTGTCAGGGTGTTGCCTTACTAACCCTTTTTTATCCCAATTTAACTATCACCTTGTGGGTATCAAGTTATTAGATGAGAGTTGATAGCCTCGAATCACTATTGTAATCTTTTTTTCCCAATCTATACCTCTCTTATGAAGACAATCTCGAATCAGGAAAGTTCTTAGTGTTGGCTACCACTAGAATATCAATTAAACTGAAGAAGATCACTATACTAGTGTAAAAAATAATCTAGAAGAACCTCACACTTTCTCTACTTCGTTATTCTGCCAAGGTTCCTACAACCCTAGCTAAGGGAATTAGCCGCTCATAGTTGCGAAGAAATCCATGGAATCAACAAAGAGAACATATGATTAATCTTACAAATAATTGACGATGAAAACCCAAAGTTTTGATTTAATTAATCAACCCAAAACCAAGAACAAATACATTCTAAGAACAAAAATTAATCGAAGAATCAAATAAATGTTTGTGAATAGTATAAGGGAGTAAACTAACCAAAAACATCAAAAGATTATTTACAGAGAACATAAATACCCTATAAATCTAAACCAAAATATACCAAAAAAACTAAGTTGATGGCCACTTACGGACTGTAACTGGAACCTACATCACATAGGTGGATTTTGTAGGTCCTAGTCTTCACTAATCTGAAGCTTCTTCTCTTGTACTAGTACCTATGGGGCATAGTTGGTACCTATGCCCCATAGGTTGCCTTATCGTAGGTACCAAAATATTCTTCCAAAATCAGTTTCTCTGAACTTCACATCACTGACACTTACATTGGTACGTACGGCGCCAGAGGTGGTACCTAGGGGCCATAGGTTACCCTTTGTAGGTAATAGGCAACAATCTTCAACTTCTCATTCTCTGAAGTTTGCAATCTTAGACATATGATAAACCACATAAGTGCTACCTATGCCACGTAGGTAGCCACGTAGGTGGGTTTTTTCGGCAATCTTAACTCATTTTCTTCTTGGTAAGCTCCATAAACTATTTCCTATCAAAATGGATTAAAAAAACACATCATATCTACCAAAAAAACTTAAGTACTTGCATAATTTCCAGTTTTAAGCATAAAAGTTCCTTGAAACCATGGCACATCAGTACCCTCAACTTAGAACATTTGCATGTCCTTAGCCAACAAAACATAACAAAATAACATAATAACGCTTAACCAAGAGAAACCTAAGATACCCATGGTAGTTAATTTTGAATTTAGTTTAAAATCATCACCTCTCCTTCTTTAAAACTTTTTAAAACCAACTATGTTGGTCTATTTAGCACAACAATGTGACATAAGGGAATCAAGATATGGCATTATATTAGCAACACATAATCAATCATATATAAAAATTATACTACCCGAATAGATAAATAGCTAGCAATACAACCCATGCACCGTCACAACAAAGAAGTACCATTCACTCAATAGAATCATGCATGTTAACGAAGAGATGACCATGAAACACCCATACATATAAAGAAGTTCCATAGTGTTTATTGAATACCATAGGCTTGCCCTTATTTTCTTTACCTTTTTTTTAAAAACAGTTGGGTAAGGATCACTATAGGACTTTACTCAACTTGTACCGTAGGCTTAGGGTCTAGTATGGTACATTTAGAATTTAGTGACTCGGAGTCTGCGGCACAACAATTACATTGGGGGTCTATTTATCAAGCAAATTTGTTTTTCATTCTGCCCTTACTTATCCCTTTTTCCTTTTATTTCTTGTTAAGTTTGGGTAAAGTTTCTTTTATTGTTTCTTTTCATTTTTCTTTTTTATTTTCTTTTTTAATTTTTTTTGTTTTTCCTACCACACCCAGCCCTACTATCGTTTCTCCTATTTACACCCTTCTTCATGTCCATTTCTAATCACACACCCCTATGATATCCACACTCAAATTAAGCAATTTTCCTGAGTTGAGGTTCACAATGTCCAAGGAGGACCCAGGCCAAATTAAGTGCATTGTAATGAAAATAGAAAGGTAAATAGTGAAAAAAATAGACTAGATAGGCTCAAAATAGGGGTTAAGGGATACTTATTAATATTTGGAAGGTTATTTGGGATAAAATTTGACTAATTCAAGAATGGCCTATGATCATTTACTAATTGACTATCCAACAACCTAGGCAAGACTAACTGAGAAACTTCTAGATTAAACACACAATAGCAACTAAGTAAGCATCTCACACACACATGGAACATGGTTGCATCACAAACTACTACCTATCCAGTTCATACATATGCTAACTATGATATGTGTCACTAATCCTAATGCCATAACAAGATTCATAATGATCACATATACAGTCACATAATATAAACATCATATAGTTCAAACACATATTTTTTTATGGGTATCATTTTTCTAACACATTTAAGAATAATGAAAACACAATATAGCAACTGCCTTAGGTACTTATTTACCTCTTAGTTAAATTAAAAAAACACAAAATATTGTGAAACAAAACACAATATTACCTAATTTTACCTAGACATGTCGATTCTATAATCATAACATGACCGACGAGAAAAAAAGCATGGTAATAAAACCCCACTGAGGTTTGGTATACCCCTCATCCCAACTAAAAGATGACACACTATCCCCAATACATGACCACAATGTAAAGTAAGAGAGTGAAGACCTACCTGGGATGCGCTAGGCGTCCGTCTCATGCTAGAACCCATCTAGGGGTATCTCAACTAGCACTGATGATGGTGGTGGTTTCGGGGAAGTAATAGAAGATTTACCCACTGCAATCTCAGATCGTTGCACCACACTATCTACTCTGGATACACTAGAATCATGGGTGGTCTTTTTCATGGCATGGTCAAAGGGAATAGTGGGGTTCTGTAGATCCTCCATCCTATCTCTCTTAGTCCCAACCTCTGGGACCAACTCCTTATATATAAACAAAGAAAAGTTCCTCGAGTTGCATGAAGCCACCACTAGAGTAAATTATGAGATAAAATAAAGGAATGTCCAAAATCTAGCTCTCAATAAAAGAGTGTGCCTCTACTCGTAGTGTGTCCATCTCCTCCCAAATATCAGCTAGATTAGGAGCTTATAAATTACTGAACCAAGCTGACACCCACTACTCAAAATCATCAATCCGAGAATACAACTCACTAGTGAACTCCAACATCTCGTCTTAAAGTACACCTCGTATCCTAGTCTTAACACTCTCTAATGTTGTCTAGACCCAAGGTTGGATCTGTACATATAATGATACCAGCTCAGACTCAACATCAGTAAGGTGAGAAGGGTCACATCCTACTTTTTTACTAGGATATTTAAGAACTCATGAGGCACTATAATGAACCCTGTAGCTATAGATATAGAAGTGGTAGTAGGGCAAAGAGTCCTAGAAGATGCCCCAACCGACTCAAAAGTGGAGGTCGAGGCTAAAGTAAAAGTAGTTGGGGCCCCTCCTTCATTGTAGAAACCTCAAAAGCATATCTATGCTTACTCATATCACCATCAACACACCCATAATAAAAATATATATATGGACAATCAAACATGCTCTGCCGGAACTGAAGGCCCCTTATAATGGGTTGGTATCATAATCAGAGATACCCAAGCTATCTATGCAAAGCTAGGTTCGTCGGATCCTTGATTGATCTAGTATGGAAATTCTCATCATCTCTATCAATTTATCAATATTTGGGATCTCAAGGATACCTACCTAATCACATAATCTCTAGATCAGAAAAGAGAAGGAAAAAGTGTTCATGTCCTTGAATGCCTGCTTGTTTATCTCATATCTGATAAGGGCTGCAAAGTCGATTTCATATCCTACTATCATACTAGAAACTAGTGCAGCTTTATCCCAAGTCAATATGTTGTTTGTAGTAGTCTAACATAATTTAAAATGCACTATTATCCACCCAAACTTTGTAGCAAAATAAAGATCAACCTTTTTAATCTTTGCACTACCCTCAATCTAGGGGGCATCGTCACCCAAGTCTAAAATTTAGCTGGCAATCCACCTTGCCAAACCCAACCTAATTAGAATCACTTATTGCATGTCTGTCCTACATAAATGTAAGCTTGTGGTCACACTCTGTAGTAAATGCCAGAGTCTCATGCTCTAGACCAAATAGAACTTGGCTATGTCGACCTGAATCCCCCTCACTAGTGTATGCTCTAACTGGAGATACTCAATGCTTTACCATATCTATCTATGGTCAGAGCAATTGTGGCTGTGTAAGAAGCATAGATCTCCCTAACCAAGGCCTAACTGTATGATCCCTGGGGTTGAGTCATCCACCCTAATTGGTAGAACTCAAAAGAGGCCTGTAGGTCTAGTTCCCCTACTAGAATTGATAAACAAGTCTCCTCTACATAGCAATATTCCTCTTAGGCTGACCCACCTTATTAATAAAGTTTCTTCCCTCAAATATGAATAAAATCCCTTCTCAACACCAACTAGGGTTTATCTCAGCTAAGTATACCACTCATACGTGTGTAGAGTTGGATGTTGTGTCATTCAATGGTGGAATAAGTGGTTGAGAATATTAAGGTGCCTGACCTATACCCTCCACAGACTAGGGTAGTGCTAATGCTAACTATCCAACTGAAGTAACTCATCCTCTGACCCCTCCTCAGATTAAGGGGTACGTGTGGCAGCCTCCTAATCTATACTAGAAAATATCCCATAATCAATCTCATCTCTGAATCCCAACTCCTTATCCTCAAAAGTATGATATCCCTCCACAGACTGGGAATAGTGTGAATGGGAAGTCCTAGTCGACCTCAACCATGTCCTAGGGAGTACCCTACTAAGTTGATGATGGGAGATGAACTTCTATGATGTTTGAATCTATATCCTATCTTTGGACCCTAGTCCGTAGGGATGCTGATGCTACTCTATCTAGGGTTACCGGGTACTCTTCCACTAAGACACTGCACAGAGGGGACTCGTCCCCAAGCCTGAATTGTCAACACTTTTTCTGTGTAGCCTTGGGTGCCATAGTTTTTGAAAAATTAGTTGTTAGTTCTTGAAATATAAGAGGGGAATGAAAATTTTGAAAAATAAAATCAAATTTATCAAGGTGAACACCTATGAAGGCCACTTACGGGTTGTAGGTGCCGCTCATGGCCTGTAGATGACCTACTTAGGTGTTAGAGAAAGACTAGAAGTTTCAAGGCCTCAAATTTGACACCTATGAAGGAACATATGGTTCGTACGTACTATTTGAAAGGCTCGTAGGTTCCACCATAGGTACCCTTCTTAGGGTAACTTAATTTTTCCAAATTTTACACCCTTATACAATGTATTTAGCCCATTCAAGTCCAATTTTTGCATACTTAAACTTATTAAAAGGTCACAAACACAAGTATGACACATAAATTCTCGGGTTATCATCAACCTTTTTAAATTCTACTTCTATTTAGAGCATCATCATAGATTATACATTCAAGAACAATTCCCTAATTTCGATTTTTAGATTATTCTAGACTTCTACAAACAAGATGATTGAGTTTTACATAATTTGCTAGATATTAGAGTACCAGCTCATTTTTTCTTTGTTAAAGCACAAAAACTACTAGTAGGAGCCAAGAACTTTAACCTCATTATAGTGATGGATGTAGAACAAAGAAAAATTAAGATGAAAAATCTTAGCCTTTGAATATTCTTGTGTGTGTGCAATGGATGGACTAAGAGGGAGGTTTTTATCTTATAGAATTGTAAGGGGAATTAGAGAGTTTAAATTTCGGAGGGAGTTAGAAAAAATAAGAAAATGGGGGATAAAAGTAGGATTATGGGTTTTTAAATGTGGTGGTAGGTTGGTATGGGTTGGATCCAGTTGTGTTTGGCCTAAATTTTTAAAATTTTGATTGGAAATTTTTACTATCACCTACAATGCCACTTACGGCTTGTAGGTGCCACCTACAGCCCATAGGTGGTAGGTTTTAGGTGACTGGAAAATTTCTTTCCCTTAAAAATTTTTGTTCTGGCACTTATGAAACCACTTATGAGGTCGTAAGTGGTACTTACATCCTCTATAAATGGGTTCATAGATAAAATTTTAGAGAATACAAACTTCTCAAATTTTTACTCTAACGGTTATTACATCACTTACCTAGCTTAAATAGGACTTATGACCCCTATAAATGGGTCAATTAGTCCCCTTACCTAGAATTCTTTAAATTTTACAATGTTTTACCTTGTTCCAGACGATTTTGCATGTTCACACCTATAAAAAATAAAACAACGTGAACACTAAAATAATGGGTTGCATCTCACCTTGTGGTTGATCTAACATTACGGCACGACGTGCCTATATTGGTTACATAGAATTTACCAATAGGATCATGGGTTTCCTTCCATGAAGCGCCTGATTTAACATCACAGCATGAATCGGATGCCTACACTACTCAGAGTTCGCAAGGGATTACATCAACAACCACTATTACCTCATCAGCATTACCAAAATAGTGCTTCACACATTTCCCGTTCACCTTGAAAGGGGATTCACCATCATGTTTTAGCTCAATATCACCATGTGGAAACACCCTAAGCATAGTGAATGGTCTATACCACCTAGACATCAACTTTCTAGGAAACAAGTGAAGTCTTGATTATATAACAAGACCGTATCACCAGGCTCAAACACTATATTCTCAATTTCTTGTCATGATACAACTTCATCATGTTTTTAATACAAAGTAGAACTCTTATAAGCATGGAGATAAAATTCATCCATCTCATTCACCATTCTCATTCTCAATTTAGCTACATTATGCCACTCTAAATTGAGCCTTTTTAATGCTCGTAGTGCCTTGGGCTCTAGTTTTACCGGCAAGGGGCATGCCTTGCCGTACACAAGCTAATATTGAGATGCACCTATAGGGGTCTTAAAATTTGTTTAGTAGGCCTACCATGCATCGTCTAACTTTCTTAACCGGTTAGTCCTTTTGGCATTGACAGTCTTCGCCAATATGGACTTGATATCTCTATTAGAGACCTCAACCCAACTACTCATTTGTGGATGGTAATGTGTTTCCACATTATGCTTAACACCATATTTTTAAAGCAGAGCCTTGAAAAGGTGATTGCAAAAGTGATACCCCCCATCACTAATAATTGCATGCAGAGTGCCAAACCAAGAAAATTTGTTTTTTTCAACAACATAGTGACACCTCGACCTTCATTGTTAGGAAGCGCAATCACTATCATCCACTTTGAAATATGGTCGACTTCCACTAAAATGTACTTTATCCCATAGGAACTCATGAATGGATTCATGAAATTAATTCCCCATACATTAAATAACTCCAACTCTAAGATAGGTGTCATGGGGAGTTCAGGTTTTTGTGAGATACTGCCTTGTCACCGACACTAGTCACAAGCTTGAGCATAGTAATGAGCATCCTTGTAGATAGCTGGACAATAGTACCTACACTTTAGAATTTTGTGGGATATGTGACTACCACCATGATGACCCCCAACAAGCGAGGAATGACATGCCTAAAGGAACCTCATCATCTCCACATTAGGAATACATGTATGAATAACACCATCCACATAAATCCAAAAGAGATAAGTCTCATCCCAAAAAAAATTCTCACCTCATGTATGAAATGATTTATCTACTAGAATGACAAATCTTCCGGAACAAGATCACTTGCTAAAAAGTTGGCAAAATCAGTAAACCAAGGGAATAAGTCTTGATGCGCTACAAAGACCCACTCATCTTGAAAAGTATCTTCTATGTCAAACTCATCCCCTAAATTTTGTATTGTCTCCTCCTCAAGGCGAGATAAGTGATAAGCAACTTGGTTCTCAGTATCCTTCTGATATTTCACCTCAAAGTAAATTCTTGCAGCAAGAGGACCCATTGTATCAACTTTGGTTTAGCATTCTTCTTCGATATTAGATACCTCAACGTTGTATTATCTATGTGAGCTATGACTTTGGTCCCTATCAAATAAGACTGGAACTTCTCAAAGGCATAAACCACAACAAGAAACTTTTGCTTAGTGACTTTATAGTTTCTTTGTGTGGAGTTTAATGCCTTGTTGGCATAATATATTGGGTGAAGGATTTTCTCATGTCTTTAGCTTAAGATAGAACCCAAACCCATTTTACTATCATCACACATAACCTCAAATGGTAAAGACTAATCAGGGGAAAAAATGATAGGAGTCGAGATCAACTACTCCTTAAAGCACTCAATAACCCCAATCTTCACTCTATACACCTCAACACCATGATTTGAGATTTTGTGACTAAGAACAATACCTTTCTTCACCATAAAATGGTACTTCTCCCAATTCAGCACCAGATTGCACTCCTCAAATATTTGGAGTGTGTTGGCCAAATAGGCCAAGAAATAATCAAAGTAGACCCTAACTACCAAAAAGTCATCCTTGAATACCTCTCTAGTGTCTTCCACTATGTCGAAAATATAGATATCATACATATTTAAAAGGTGGATGGAGCATTGCATAGTCCAAATGGCATCCTCTTGAATGCCAAAGTCCCATACGGGAAAGTGAAATCCATCTTTTTCTTGTCCTCAAGAGTAATAAATTTGATTTTATCTCGAGTAACCACCAAAAAATAATAACAACCCATGCCTGCTAGTCGGTCAAGTATTTGATCTATGAAAGGCATAGGGAAATGGTCCTTTTGAGTCTAAGTAGTTAGCTTTCTATAATCCATGCATACTCTCTATCCGGTAACTGATCTCATGGGCACGAATTTATTCTTCTTATTTGGGACCCTAATGATCCCACCATTCTTAGGAATACATTAAAGCGGGCTTACCTACTTGTTATCTGCAATATTGTAAACCACTGCATCATCTAACCACTTGATTATTTTTTTTCTTCACTACCTCCTACACAGGTGGATTCAGCCTTTGCTGATGCTCAATGATCGGTATACAATCTCACTGAAGTTATATCTTATGAGTGCAAATACCGAATAAAATCCCCACAATATCTATAATAGTCCATTTGATGACCCTCTTGATCTCAACAACACTGATAAGTTAGCAGCAGTAATGACCAGTAAGGTATTGTGGGCCCCTAAAAAAGCATGACATAAGTAAGATGGGAGGTCCTTCAATTCCAAGACAGGTGGCTCCTTAATAGATGGTTGAGCTAAATGAGTGGTTCTATTTGTAAGATCAAGATAAATCTTCTTTGGAGCATAATTATAAGAACATCTACCTAACAATGCACTCACCATCTCATTATACTTATCTATAATATCACTGTCAAATTTCATGATAACCACAGCTAATGCCACAACCCCATGTCTTTCTTCAATGAGCACAGTCACTACCTCATCATCAATAGTATCAATCATGAAACTACTCTCATATCCTTCGTTTGCCGCATAAACTGGCTCATATTAAAAGTAGCTTGCTCATCATTAAATTTGAACTTTATTTGCCTTATCTCCATGTTAACCAATGTCATACCAGTAGCTAGGAAATGCCTTTCAAAGAAAATAGGGACTTTGAAGTCCATATTATAGTCAAGGATTATGAAATCAGCTGAAAATATGAAGGATGACACCCTTATCAAAACATCACACAAAATACTAATAAGATTATTCATAGTTCGGTCAGCCATCAATAACCTCATGATGTAGGTTTGGGTTCCCCTAACCTCAACTGCTTGTATACTACCAAAGGCATCATATTGTTACTAGCCTAGGTTACATAAATCTTGAGAGAAGTTAAAAACCCAATGATACATAGAATAGTAAATGCTTCAGGGTCCTTGGTGACATCCAAGTTACACATCCTCTTAGAAAATGATAGGATTGCTACCAAATATAGTAACCCATCAAAGGTTGGGGTTGATTCCCAAGTGGATATGTGGAATCATGGCTCTCAGTTTTTGTAATCAACGGGAAAAATTGGAAAAGTAAATGGGGGGATTTAAGTATCAATGTTGAACTTATAGAAAACATCAACTTCAGTTCTAATCAGTAGTAAGTGAACACTAGGATTGTGTTCCCCCTAGCTTCTCAACTCTGTAGGCTTATCATGCTCTATTGAACAAACCTGATACCTTGCATGTACAATTGATAGGTTATGTACCTTCTACAGTGTTTTGGACGTGTAGAAAGATTTTACCCTTAACCTTTTGAGTCTCTGGATGTCACCTTAATAACCCTTATCGTGGTCCCAATTAACTATTACCTTTTGAATTTTTAGTTATTAGATGAAATCTAACCCTCTTACTAAGATAAAACTTAGAAGCGTAGATCGATAGTTGAATTCCAAATTACTATTGTCTTTATCTTTTCCTAGTCACTACTCTTTTGGAGTAAGTAGCAATAATATAGGTGGGATCCTAACGTGTGAACGCATTATGAAAACTACTATAATAAAGATAAAATAATACATGTATGGGTATCGGTTCAGAACAACAATAGAGTTTCCCCTACTTCGTCAATCCACCAGGGTTTCCACAACCCTAGATATGGGTTTCTAGCTGCTTATGCTTGTGAACAAACCAACAACATTCATAATCAAAAGCATAGATGTAATCACAATAATAAGAAATAGAAAACCCACATTCATAATTGAATTAATGAACCAAAGGCAATACAAGAAAATCCTGAGATCAAAATCGGATCTCGAAATCAAAATATTTTTATAAGCATAAAAAATGTGTAACTCCTACTAAAAATACATAAAGGATATTTATAGTACATGAGGAAACCCTAAAATCAAAGCCCAAATAAAATAGGAGAAAACAGGGTTGGTGGCTACTTATGGTCTCTACATGCGCCCTGACCCTAGCCGCAGGTAGCACTTGCACCAAGTGCCAGAGAAAAAAAATCATGTAGGTCAGCTCTCGAGATTTTGGACTTTTAGCAATTTCTTTGCCCACATGTGGTCCACACGTACTACTTGCGGTCCACATATTGAATTAGAAAGTGTCGGGAGTAATCCTTTTAGATTATCTTCAATTCCCAAACATGTTTTGATCACGAATAAGACAGAATATGTCCCGAACATCCATAATTGCTCTAATAAGTAGTCAAAAACATCTTTTTCATCTTTTTCACGAATTTAGAATCCAAAATATGATTTCCTACAAAACATACTCAAAATGCATCATATCTAACAAAACAACCTCAGAAACTTGCATATTTTCCTTATTTTAAGCGTCGAAAGTGTTATATTTCTATAGCACATCAACACCCTCAACTTAAAAAATTTGCATGTCATCAGGAAACAAAACACGACAAAAACCTAAATACCGCTTAACTAGGAGAATTTAAGCGATTCAAGGCAGTCAGCCAACACTTTAAGCTTAGAGAACAACACACCCTCCAATCTTACTTTTCAAAACCAACTATGTATGAAAATTAAGAACAACAATATGACACAATGGGATCAAGGTATGGCATTACATAAGCTTCAAAAAACCATGCTTATGTACAAGTTATACTACCCAAAATAGCAAACAGCTAGCAATATGACTCATGTGCCCTCACAATAAAGAAGTCCCACTTACTCATATGAAATCTTGCATGACAATGCAGGGATAGTCGAGAGACACTCAAACTCAAAAGAGAATTCCCATCAATGTGCATCAAATACCATATGTTTTCCCTTATTTTAGGTACTTTAGTTTTCGGACAGTCAGGTTGGATCACTATAGGACTTTTCTCGGCTTATAATGTAGAGTTGGGGGATGGTCTAGTACATATCGACATATCAATTGACTAAGCCTCCTTGGCACTACGCTAACCTTCGGGTTTCACTTACTAGCCAATTTTCTTTTTATTCCACCCTTATTTCTCCATTTTTATTCTTTATTGCTCATTCAGGTTGGGTGTGGTATTTAATTCTTTTTTATCACTTTTTCATAAAAAAAATTATTTTCTTTTTCTTCTTCTCTTTCTTTTTCTTTTCTTTTTCAACCACACCTAGCCCTACTAACTTTTTCTCTTATTTTACCCTTTTTCATACCTACTTTTCACTATGCAACCATATGATAGCCACCCTTAACTTAGGCATTTTTCCTAAGTTGAGGTGCATAATGTTCAAGGAGGACCAGGGCCAAAATAGGTTATTTATACAAATGGGAAGGTGAAAGGTGTAACAAGAAAAATAGGCTATAAAGCTCAAAACAGAGATCAAAGGATATAATTCACAAAGGAAGGTCATTTAAACTAAAAGTGGACCAAAATGAAAAATTACCTATCATCCATTACTAACCGACTATCCTTAAACCTAGGAAAGACTAAGCAGGCAAGTTCTAGATTCAACCCACAAAGGGAACTAGGTAGCATCTCATACAGACATGGCATAAAGTCAATATTACAAACTACAACTTGTATGGTTCATGCAATTATTAGCAACTACGGTCGATAGGAAAAGAAGCATGGCAACAAAAACCTGTGGTGGCTATGCACTATCATCAATGCACTATAATAAACAAAACACAGGGAAGTGAGAACATACCTGGGATGTACTAGGTGTCCGTATTATAAGCATCCCCAAATGGGGGTAAATCAGCTAGCAGAGGCGATGGTAGTGGTGGTGGACTAACAGAGGGTGTACCTACTTCTATCTCTATATGGCTCTTCCTTTTAATGACTTCAGTATCCATCGAGTTATGTCTAGCCCTTTTAACATTTTAATCATATGGCATATAAGGATCCTGCAAGTCTCCTATGTGAACTCTCTTTTCCTCAACTGTTGAGACCACCTTATCATCATCTGCAAATAAATCAAACTATCTCGATGCTTGTTGAGGTGATATCTTGACCACTTGGGATATAACTAAAGGAGTGGTTGCTACACGGCTGTCTGTGAGAGAGCGTACCTCTGCTCATAATATATCTAACTCCTTTTTTGTCTAGCCTAGATCTAGCACATCTTTCTCTGTGAATCGGGCTTTATCCTATCTCTCAAACTTATCAAACCATTTCTGGAATTCAACACATATCTTAGATAGTGCTACTCTCTGTACGACCTCCCATCTTGCCTCGGCCTACTCAAATCTAGTCTAAATCCCTGATCTTATCTACTCGTAGACGATAGTCATCTCAGTCTCAACAACCCTCTATCAAGCATTCATGGCCCTCTGACAATCCATTAAGCTCTATAAAATATCTCTCAGTAGAGCAATCATACCTATAGTAGGAGCTTTAGTAGATGGGTGAGTAGGCTCTAAAGATATGTTAATTGGCTCTATAGTCGAAGTCAAGGTTGATGAAAAAGTAGCTAGTGTCCCCCCACCCTGTGTACTCAAATCTAGAGCCTCTCTTTAGCCCCATATATCCATATCAGTACTAATGCCCACATCATCTCCATGTGTATCATCAAGCTCTATGGAAACTATTGGGTCCTCAGTCTGGGCCCTCGATACTATGGTTGGCTCTCTAGATCTCTTGGGAAGGCCTAGGTATGCCAGACTCTTTATACTCTTCATCTGTGCAGTAGATGTAGCACATACCCTCTCATCTATGCCGGTATCTCAGGTACACCATCCTCATCTTATAGTCTCTGAATCATAAAAGGGAATGAAAGATTAGTCACCTCCCCAAATGCTCTGTCATGGATCTCATGTCGAAGAATAGATGAAAAATTAATAGAGTATCTATCCATCATACTAACAATGAGGGTTGCTCCCCCCCACGTCAACAAATTATCTGAAGTAGTGAAGAAGGGTCGATATCTGATGAGAACCTACTAAAACTTATCCTCAAATATAAACAGGCCCTTCTTGATCAAACCATGACCCTGAGTCCATGGGGTCACATCACCTAAAGGTGAAATATAGCTTTCTATCTACCTAGCCATCTCAACCCTCTCTTGTCTATGCTCTTTTTCCCACATGATACATTGATTATATATGACTCTCGGTCTGTGGTCGCACTCAGTTGTAGATGCGGGAGAAATATAATTAGGACCAAAAATAACATGGTGGATAGTCTCTGCTGATAGATCAACTCTGACCCCTCTCACAAGTATATGATCAAGTTGTGTCTACTCGGTGAATTACACCAAGCCTGGAGCTCTGCACAGAGAGAGAACTATTGTGGCATTGTAAGATTCATAAAACTCACATACCATGATTGGTCTGTAAGAACTGAGTGGTCTGGTCATCCACTCTAACTAGTAAAGATCAAATTAGTCTCATAATTGTGGTCCTCTACGAATCTTAGGTAGATCGATCCAGTGCTCATCATAAATCAGCCTCTTAGGCCTACCAGTATTGATATATGACTATATATATCATAAACCATCTGCATATCCTCCACACACCACCTCAGAGATACCTCTGTGGTATGTGTGGTTATAGGACTCTCCCCTTATTGTACTGGTGCATCATGGGAAACATGTTCAATACCCTCTTAAAACTGGGGTATATCTAACTATTGTACATGTGTGGAGGTACCCTCTCAAACTAGGGTAGTTCTAATAACTCCTCCTGCTCAGTATCTTCAGATAAATCCTAAGGCCTCTCCTCAGTCTGAGGGTCCTGAGCTATAACTTATGGAGTAGACTCAGAATCTGTCTCGTTATTTTCATCAGCATCATCTAGTGAAAGAGTGTGGAGGGGTGTTATCTGTGAAAACTTAATCCTTGGTCGGGCTATAATTGTCTGAGCAACCTGGAGTATCTGCCCTCTAGTAATGTACATATCACCCTAATTGTAGTGTCTCTACATCACTGCATCGGGTACTCCTTCACTGAACCACTAGGATTGGAAAACTCTGCCCATATCCTCGAGGAATCAATAGTTTTCCTCATAGAAGCTTTAGGTACCATATGTACCTAAAAAAATAGTCGTT
Source organism: Capsicum pubescens (assembly GCA_030864215.1). Taxonomy (NCBI): domain Eukaryota; kingdom Viridiplantae; phylum Streptophyta; class Magnoliopsida; order Solanales; family Solanaceae; genus Capsicum; species Capsicum pubescens. The sequence continues at coordinate 265,025,327 of CM061548.1, read as the reverse complement.
AGTTTCCAACAAAAGTTGAAGAAAACCTTAAAATTAGAAAGGTTCAAATTTTACCTTAATTTTCACACCGCTATAACCTATTTGAAATACCAACAAGTCCAATGTACAATCATCTCTCAAAAGTCATGATTTTCACATCAAACTAGCATGCTTAATTGATGGCTTTACTCAATTCATTTAAGTTCAACTTCTGGCTAGGGCCTAACCTTAGAATTTAATTCAAAATAAGGCCCTACATTATGATTTTAGGCTATTTCAAGGATCCTACATACAATCATGATAGAATATATATATTTTTCATATAAATACACATATCAACTTGTTTAAACAATAAATAAATAAATCTATACATAGCCATAAGGAGCCAAGAAAGTTAACTCTTTTATGTTGAACCAGAAGTGAACAATGAAGAACTTGAGCAAAATAAAAGTTGAAACTTGCTTTTAGTGCATTGGGATGAGTTGGTATCTCAAAAAAGTATCAATTTAACTTTTACCTAAGTGTGGGGTTAGTTTATATTTTAAGAGGGAAGTTTGAATTCAAAGAGAAAAGTGAAGTTTTGAGGATGTTAATAAGTTAGAATAAGGTTAAGGATGTTCAAATAAGGAAAGGGGAACTATTTTTTGTCATATATATGTCTTGGTGGTCCCAAAATTTTAATTAAAATTTGATCCCTCTTATGACCTAGTCGTGGAATCCACTTCCGCCGGCCACCTGCAGCCAGGCCTGAGGCGCAAGTGCCACTTTCGACCAGCAGGTGCAGGGCAAAAAATTTTGGTCCACTTTCCTGAAATTCAGACTTGGATTTTTCATATTTTTCCAATTACTTATTGTTGTGTAACCTAAGTTTATAGTCCCAAAAGTATTTGGTGCCAAAGTCCACAGCGTACCATTCTTGTCCTAAAAAATTTCATCTTTTAAATTTAATGCTCAACTTACCTAGCCTGTGTAGGACTTATGACCATGATGGGTTGATCACACCGTCACTTTACATGGAAATTGATGAACGTAGCAATTTTTTTCAAATTTTGGGCAAGTCCATAAGCTAAAACCAACAAAACAAAAACAAAAAAAATGTGAACACTAAAATAGTGGGTTGCCTCCCACTCAATTCTTGATTTAATGTAGTGGCATGAGACAGGTATCTTGATTACTCAAAATTCATCAAGATACCAATAAGATTACCCTCATGGGTCATCAATACAATCGATCACTGATAACAATATCATGTCGGTTGGCTTCTTCATTGATTTTTTTATGTTGAATGTGGGCTCCTCACCATTGACTCTGACTTTTAACTCTCTTTTATCCATGAAATCCACCGCTCTTCCTGTGGCCATAAATGGTCTCTCTAATATGATGGTCATCTCAGTGTCAAGCTCACAGTCCAGAATGAGAAAGCCATCCAGAAAGAAAAAATTATCCACTCTCACAATCACATTAAATGAAATGCCAATAGGTTTCTTCATCGTACGATCAACCATCAGTAGCCGTATTAAAGTCAGTTCTGGAGGGTTCAAACCCAATTTATTGAATATGTCCAGCGACATCAAATTTATGTTGGCTCCTAAGTCACATAAAGCTTTGGCAAATCAGGATGACCCAATAGTATATGGTATAGTGAATGCTCAGGGGTCACCCTTTTTATATGCCAAAGACCTTGTAGTGACTGCTTTACAGTGGTGCAAGCCATCACCATCCTCGATCAGAGCTCATTTCTTATTTGTGACCAATTATTTCATAAGCCTAGTATATCCAGTCATCTTCTCCAATGCCTCGAGAAGACGAATATTCAAGCTCAACTCTTTCAGCATCTCAATGAATTTTCCTTTCTCTAATTTATACTTCAGTCGCTAAGGAAAAGGTGGGGGGCACAGTCTCAAAATTTATCTTATTTCCTGATCAACAACCAGAGCCTTACTTTTTTTCCTTAACAACCTCACCATCACTACTTGTTGCCATTTTTGAATCCACAACAGGTGTCTTATGAACAGTAGCTTTCACAAGAGGTAGTGGGGGATTCATAGTAGTCATACCACTTCTTGTAGTAATGGAAGAACATGACTATCATTTTTTGAATTCTTCACAATATTGCTCGGAAGGGTATCTGGATCCTCTGGTTTAGAATTGCTGACATCTGCCCAAATTAGTGCTCCAACTACTTAATAATAGTGGCATGAGATTCGACCTTCTGGGTCAACCTTGAAATATCGGAATTAATCACCTAAGGCTGATCTCTTAATTTTCTTGACCCCTTACCAGCTTAGTTAGCATCTCTTCCATTCTTGTTCGGCATTTCGTCTGCCAGGCAGTCTGTACCAATATCCCTTCTCTCTATAGTCATCCTTATCCTTCACTTACAATCTCACTCTCTAATACGGTCTCGATATAAGTTATAGTAGTTTCGACCTTGGTTCCCTTTCCCTTGTGCTCAAAAACTCGCCAACTGACGATCCAGATAATTTGCTTTCTTCTCTAATTCTAACTCGTAAGTTTTGGAAGTTGAACCCTGTACTTCTACTGCATTTACTTTCTCAAAAGTTGCTGTTGTAAAATTCTTTGTTAGGACCCCTAGATTAGTTCTTAGCAACATAATTTCTTGTTCAACTAATCATCAGCTACTTTCTGGTAACATGAGGCACCAATAGCACATATGATAGATCCCATCTCAGCCTTCCAAATTTGCTACCCTTAGTTAGTGAGAGAACTGATCTATCATATTAGAAGATACTTCCTAGTGTAGTCTCATAAAATCTCCTCCAGAGATGGTGTTTACCATGGATCTAGAAATAATGGTCAAGGCTCGACAAAATATCTCCAATAAGCTTGTCCCTGATAACCGATAGTTGGGCACCATACTTAGCTTCTTCTTAAACCTGAACAATGCCTCGTACATAGATTCTGACTACAGCTACCTAAAATTATAGATCCCATCCTTAAGATGTAACATCCTCGATGGAGGAAAGAACTGATTCAAGAATTTCCAGTGCAACTAGTTCCATGTAATGACAGGGCCTCTTGGCAGCTCCCCTAACTATAAAGATTCTTCTCCTGTAAGTGAGAAGGAGAACAACCTCAGTCTAAGTGAAACTTGATTTACCCTTGGAATGGTATACGAACTATAGATATTTATAAAATTAGTAAGGTGTATATTTGCATCATCTGTAGGCAAACCCACAAATACACCATTCAGATTTAAGAGCTGGATCATTGCACTTGTGATGTCAAACTTGATGCGTAGGGGTAAAATAGGAGGAATAATATATCTAGTCTCTGTATTCTCAATGTATCAAAGATATTATTCATCATATATAGATGGTTGCACTTATTGATATGCTGGGATCACTTGAACACGGGAACCTCTAGCTCTATTTTGATTCCCACCGAGTGCTGCTCGGTGGTCTACTACCTATCTCTGCTCAGCTAACTCAGCTTCCTCAGCTACCCACTAAGATTTTTCTATTTCCCTTCTCTCGTTTTTAGCTTAAGCTGAAAGCCTATTCTGCCAATCAACAATATCATGTACTCCTTAGGGAAGAGGGGGTACAATATCACAAACCCCTTCACGGTTATCATCTATTTTCTATTCCACCATCCGACTAGGTTTTTGTAGAATCCTCTCTAGATATGAATTTACTAGGAGTGAGGGATTACCTATGTGTATGCCCAACTACAAACAAAGATAAAAAAACTGTAAACTACAACAACTTCAAATCACAAATCAATACCATATCCCCCAGCAATGATGCCAAAATTTGGTGATGTCCAAGCTATACCTCCTTTTAGAAAATTATACAGTTACTGGAAAATATAGTAACCCAATAAAGGTTGGGGCCAAATCCCAAGGAAATACTTGGAATCGTGGCTCTCGGCTATTGTAATCAATGGGAAACTAGAAAATTTAATGGGGGATTTGAGTATCAATGTCAAACTTGTAGCAAATGTCAACTTCGATTGTAATTAGTCGTAAGTGAACATTAGGATTGTTCTCTATGGCTTCTTAACTCCGCAGGCTTATCCTGCTTTGTTGAACCAACCTGATACCTTGCATACAAAATCAATAAGTTATGTATCTTCTATAGTCTTTTGGACGAGTAGAATCATTTCACCCTTTACCTTTTGAAACTGAGGAAGTCACCTTATTAACCCTTATTTTGATCCCAATTAGCTATTACCTTTTGAGTCTCTAGTTATTAGATGAAATCTAACTATCTTACTAAGATAAAACCTACAAGCGGGGATCGACAGTTAAACTCCAAATTACTCTTGTCTTTATCTTTTCCTAGTCACTACTCCTCTTTTAGAGTAAGTAGCAATAATTTAGGCGGGATCCTAATATGTTCACCCATTAAGAAAACAATTATAATAAAGATAAAGAAATACATGCCTGAGTATCGGTTCGAAACAACACTAACATTTCCCCTACTTCATCAATCTGTCAGGGTTTCCATAACCCTAGTTATAGGTTTCTAGCAACTCATGCTTGTGAAGAAATCAACAACATTCATAATCGAAAGCATAGATAAAATCACAATAATAAGTAGAAAACCCACAACTGTAACTATATTAATGAACCAAAGTTAATACAAGAGAATTTTGAGATTAAAATCGGATCTCAAAATCAACATATATTTACGAGTATCAAAAGTGTGTAACTCCTATTAAAAAATACAAAAAGGGTATTTATAGTACGTGAGGAAACCATAAAATCAAAGCTAAAATAAAATAGGATAAAACAGGATCGGTGGAAACTTATGGTCTCTACTTACTCCCTGACCCTGGGCGCAGCCTGGATGCTGGCAACAACTAGCGAGAGCAAGTGACAGATAGCAAAAATTCTACAGGTCAGCTCTCGTGATTTTGGACTTCTGGCACTTTCTTTACCCATATACGGCCCATATGTACTACCTGCAGTCCACATGTTAACTTAGCAAGTGTCGTGAGTCATCTTTCCAGCTCATCTCAATTCCGATACATTCTTTGATCACAAACAAACTGAAAAGTGTCCCAAATATCCATAATTGCTCCAATAAGTATCCAAAACACCTTTTTCATCTTTTTCATGAACTTAGGATCCAAAATATGATATCCTGCAAAACATACCCAAAATGCATGATATCTAACAAAACAACCTCAGAAACTTACAAATTTTCCTTATTTTAAGCATCAAAAGTTCTATATTTCTATAGCACATCTATCCTTCTTATTCTCAATCAATGATCGAAAGGCAACAATACTTCAATGATGAACATTATCAGTGGGTTCAAAGCTCACCGTCCACTTTCTAGTAACCAAATCCTTCATGAACTTAGCGAAGCCAGGCATCTACTCTATACTTTTAAAAGAAGAATATTAACAGACAATTATTTCAACATGGACAAAGACATCTGATACTTTCCTTCCTCTTGTTTCTTCTTAAATCTTTGAGAAAAAAGAGGGGGAGGTTGTAGAATGGTCTTCAACACATGCTCGACTACCTTTCCCTTTCTTTTATAATTCTCAACACTTTTGTCAACACTTGTCGATTTTTGTGATGACTCCCCACTAGTAACCAACTTTTTAGATTCCACTTCAGGTGCCTTATCCACATCAACAACATCATTCCTAGCTACATTAGTTATAGGTATGGGAGGATCAATGGTAGATTTACCACTCTGAGTAGTAATTAATAAACAATGGTTGTCATTCTTCAGATTCTACACAATATTACTTAAAAAAGTGCCCAGTTTACACTGATTCAAGATCTTTGACATCTAACCAAATTATTGTTCAAGTTTCTTGATAACAGTAGCATGTGATTCCACTTTCTGGGTGAAACCTTCTTAATCTCCTTAAAGCAACTTTCTTGACTTTTCTAGCCCTTTACCAACTTTGAGAATATTATCTCCATCCTTGACTCAGTATCATAATTCCCTAGTGGAACAGATTCATTGCTCTTCTTCTTATAATTATCCTTACATCTCATGTCACTATCTCTCTCAGCTTCGATCCATATATCTATCCCTATAGTAGTTCTGAACTTAATTCCCTTGCCTCGAGTTCCAATTTTGTTGAGCAAATAATTGGCCCTTGGCTCAAAAACCCGCAAATTGTCTATCTAGATACTTTGCCTTTTTATCCACATCAAAATTATATGACCTAGAAATTTTTCCTTGTGCGCCCACAACATTCACCTTCTTGGAACTCATTATTGCAAAATCCTTTATCAGTAACCCAATCTTCATCCTTAGTTGTACGACCTCTTGAACCACTGAATCAACTACCAATCTAAAAATTAGTGTAGAGGATATCCCAAACACTGCTCTGAACTCGTTATGGGCACTACGAGTTTTTGGTTGTCTTTTGTCTTGACCAATGCCCCAGCTACTTTTATGAGCTTAATGATTGAAGTGTTTAAGCCCTTTAGTGATTCAGTCATCATTGTGTTTATTGATGATATGCATGTTTATTCTAAAAATAAGGAAAAAATGAAGCTAATTTATGTAATGTGTTAAAATTATTGAAAGGGGAGCAATTATATGATAGATATTCAAAGTGTTAATTCTTACTTTCTTTGGTGTCCTTCTCGGGGCACATGTTTTCTAAGTAAGGGTTTATGGTGGACCCATAAAAGGTTGAGCCTGTGGAAATTTCAGCTAGATCGACGAATGTGATAAAATTTTTTAGCTTTATGGGATTTGTCATTTTCTATCATTGGTTTATTATGGGTTTTGTTGCCATTTCTTTGCACATACCCATCTAACTCAGAAAGAAGTATTGTTTGAATGGGATGATAAGTATGAGGAGAGATTTTAAAATTTCAAAACTATGGTTACTTTGTCTTCAATGCTACCCTACCAATCGAGGGTAAGGATATTATTATATTTTGTGATGCCTCATATTTGGTTAGGTGTTGTGTTGATGCACGATCGAAATGTGATTACCTATGCTTTGAGACAATTAAAGACTTACGAGAAAAAATAACCCATGCATAAATTGGAATATACAATTGTGGTGCTTGCTTTAAAAATTTGGAAGCCTAATCTCTATAGGGTAAAGTGTGATGTGTTCACAGATCACCGTAGCTTACAATACTTTTTCACATAAAAGGAATTAAATTTGAGATAGAGTAGATGAGTGGAGTTGATTAAAGACTATGAAGTCTCAATCCTTTATAACCTAGATAAACATAATGTAGTGGCTGATGCGCTAAGACAAAAATAGTGAATATAGGGAGTGTATCCTTTCTGGAGGTGTCCAAGCACCTATTGGCAAGAGAGGCACATTCTTTGGCTAAATTTTTTTGCGATTATAGGAAACTAGCCAAGGAAATGTATTGGTAGAAGTGGAGTCTATATCCCCATTCTATGATTAGATTAAAATTAGATAGTTTAAAAATAAGAAATTGAACAACCCTAGAGAAAACGTGTTAGAAGGGAAAATGGAGGAGGCCAATTTGGATAATAAAGGGACCTTGAGAATTTGAGGTTGATTTTGTGTACCTTGAGTAGATAACTTAATTCCAACTATTTTGATAAAGGCCCATAATTCCAATTAATCCATATATGTAGGTGCCAACAAAATATATAGAGACTTGTGATAACACTATTTGTGGTAAAGAATGAAGAGTGATAGTGTGAAATTTGTGGTTACGTATCAAAACTGTAAGCACGTCATATACGAATATCCGAAGCCTAGTGCTACCTTTTAGAGGATTCCTATTCCATAATGGAACTAGTAATAGATAATCATGGATTTCATGGTTGGCCTTTTAAAGACCATAAGGAAATGCACTTCATTTGGATTATTATTTATCGATGACTCAGTCAACTCACTTTATTCCAGTAAGAGTTGTATATAACGCAATAAGTTGGCTAAGATTCATGTAAAGGAAACTGTGAGGATACATGAGGTACTGGTGTCCATTGCACCCGATTGAGGTACTCAATTCACTTATAATTTTGAAAAAACTTTCAATTCGAGTGAGTTCTAGATTGGACTTGAGCATTACTTTTCAGCCACAGGCCGACGATCAATAAGAATGAACTATCCAAGTTCTTGAAGACATTCTTAGGGCTTGTGTTATGGATTTTAAGGGTTAGTGGGACCAATACTTACCATTGTGTGAATTTTCCTACAACAGAAGATACCACTCTAGCATTGACAAGGCACTTTTAAGGCGTTATATAGTAGATGGTGTAGGTCCTCGATAGGATTGTTTAATATATTTGAGGTGAGGATGTGGGGCACTAAAATGATCAAGGACTCTATTGAGAAGGTGTGATTCATTCAGGAGAAGATCGTAGTGGCTAAAATCCAAAAGAAAGACTATACAGACAAAAAGGTGAGAGGTGTGAAATTTGAGAAGGAAAAAAAGGTACTCTTGAATGTGTCACCTATGAATGGTGTAATTCAATTTGACAAGAATGGAAATTTGAGTCCAAGGTACATAGGACCCTTTAATATATTAAATAAAGTGGTGTCGGTAGCTTATAGGCTTGCCTTACCCCCTAGTATATTTGGGGTTCACCTGGTTTTCCATGTTTCAATGTTAAAGAATTACCACATGAATGGTGACTATATTATTTGTTAAGATTCAAAACTGCTTGATAAGGAACTATTCTATGAAGAGGAACTAATTGCTTTCCCATCTAGAGATGTAAAAAATTGAGGAAATAAGTTATTCCTTGTGCGAGGGTTCTGTGGAGAAATCATACAATTGAGGAAGCTATATGAGAGATAGAAGTAGATAAGCATAAGTGGTACCTGCACTTGTTTGTTAGTTCAAGTATATTTTATTTTAGATATTATATTTTTAGGATAGTTGTTGTGTAGGGAAAAACAAGGGGTAAATTGGTATCTAATGTAACAACCAAAAACATCGTTATTCTGAAATATGAGGTGTAAATTTCATCTAAACTTTTCTTAGATAAAAAGAATTCAAGGCTTGTTTTGTTCTTACATATTTTTGAGAATGTGATAATTGAATAAAATCTAGAATTAATGTGGTTTATAGTGATGGGGTTGGATGATAATTAGATAGTCAATGAGTATGGAAAGCCATAGAAACTTTCAACGTCAATAATAAAGTTATAGAACTCTGATTATAGCGTTTATCATGGAGGAATTGATTTGAAATGTCAAAATTTATGGTGTGTGTTGTAAAACTAAAAAACTAAGGAGGGTTCCCTAGTTTCTGCCTCAGATCACTGCAACATAAAAAGTAACCACTGTAGCGGTACCATTGCAGTGGTATCCCGAACAACCAGGGACCTCCATCCCAAAGGATATGAACTTTTGTAGTAGAATTTTAACCATTGCAGAGGTAACACACAATAATAATTTCAGCTTTAAAACCTAAAAAAGCATTTTCATTTCCTACTCTTCTAAAAACATGATAGGGCTCTGGAAAAAGGTGATTTTCAGAGGAATTTCGAAGTTGTTTATTTTTGGAGGTAAGTAATTACGTTCAAGACTTGAAATTACTTATTTTAACCTTAGACAATCACTAGAAACAAATTAATAGTGAGTTTTGGGGATTGAACCCTAGTTTATAGAAATGGTGAAAAACAATGAAAATATTTATGAATTCAGTATGTAATTATCCTAGGATGATAGAAAACACCAATGGGATTATAATTATGATTTTTTATGCTACGTTAAATAAAATTCATAAGGTTTAAATGATAAAAAACCTAAGATAATGAAATAGGGTAAATTGTGGAAAATATCGATAACTTTTGATTCCTAGTAGTTAAAAAGAGTTGAATTATTGAAATGTGTGTATATTTTTTGTGTAGATCAAGAACGAATTGGACGAGAAGAAAAGGAAAAAAAAGTGTGTTTTAGAAGTGACATTGAACAAAGGAGTTGAGGTAGGCTATGATTTTGGGTAGCATTTAGACTTTCTTGTCTTTGTGTTAATTTTTTATTTAATCATCTATGATTGCTTTCTTGCATGACTTGTGATTTGACGATTGCATTACATTTTCATTGCATTAAAATGAGGCGTTGAGATGATGAGTCAAGTACTGTGTTAGTACAATATAATATGATGTGATAATAGATGGAGTACCACACTAGTATTTTATGATATAATGATAAGGATGAGAAGGGTAAGAGATGATCCACACATCTTGTATACATGCACTCATTCATATCAATTGTATACTATTTTGATAAAAATATTTGATAATGAATGATTTAAAAACATGATTAAGTATAAATTCCTGAAAAAAATGAACCTGTGAATTGTATTATATGGTGGTTTGTGCCGAGTTGTCTGATTGATACCATTGGTTATGAGTATTGTTATGATTGTTTCTATACTTTTTTAATTGTAATCATACATTGTTAAGTTAGAATAATGTTTATCAATACTTGTTGATGTACTGATGCCACCTGTACTCTTCTTTTTGTTGAGTGCAACACATCTTTCAACGATTGACACGTGACCTCATCTTTAAATAGTGATCCAGACTTGATTTGAGGGTGGGTACCATGTTCGGACAACCTTCAGATCTTTTTATGATGTTGACATTCTTTGTCTTCGGGACTAAGACGATTTCCATTTGATTATGTTTTGTTATATTCTTTCTATTTTCAGACTCAATTGTTTTTATTTTAGATGTTCTTGTACGGTGAATTCATGTCCCAAAAAATTATAATAGATAGAGGTTTTCACACTAAATTTTATTTTATGGATGATGACATTTTGAATAATTAGTAGTATTGAATGGGACATTTTTAGAACTTGTTAAAAGGCACGTAAGCTAATATTATAATGAATGTGGAGATGACGCTTAAGTGAGTAAAGGAGAGCATAGTATGATTCTCCTACCATAAGTTAGGGAGGCTGTCAATCATGAACGATTTGGTCATGACAATTACAAGTTGCTAGTTATCGTGATTTAAATACATTATATTCAAATTGAAGGGGTATAATTGTGTATTCAAAATTTTAGCTTTTTTGTTTATGTTTCTCATTTTTGTACAATAGTCTTTGACCAAAAATTAGATATATAATTTATTTGGTTCGGTAATGAGGTGTTACTTATGAATCAAAAATCATCTTGGTCGAAACGAATTAACGCAAAAAGATTGACATGACTAAATGTGCGGTGTAATAAATTTATATTAAGTATAGTGACATGCACCCGTAACTTTAAAATTATGAAATCGCCTCTGAATGAAGGTGTTTGCAAGTTCTGGGAGTGAAAAGTTTGGTTTACCCTTTTCAACGAAATGAATTTTTTTTTTGCATATTTCAATTAGTCTTTTGGTGGCCTTTTTTATAAAAACAAAAAACAAAACAAAAACAAGAAAAAGAAAAACTAAGAATAAAGTCAGTAGTGAAACTAGACTTTAGGGGTCGTGATTGTTCGGGAGGTTCAAACATATATTGACATCTAAAATTTGAAGGTTCCGCTTGAAAACCAAAGCACCAACTATATTCTTAATTTAAGGATGCTTTTTTTCATTTCATATCAATTTTTATACATTTCTTATAAAATTACATCGAATTTAGTGAGTTTCAAAGCATTACGTATTTGTACTTGGATCAGTCCCTGAAATCGAATATACCTTGAATTCATTAGCCTTTAAATTTTTACGTGATAATTACACCGGTCATCATATTTCTGGGTTATAACTTTCCAATAGTCGCACTCACACCTCTTTGTTGTGAAAAGCTTATTATAGATGTCCTTATTGCAAGTTCATGAACTAACAGATTAACTCTGAAGCTTAGAATGATTTAGAATTTATTTAGCAATCTTACTTCAATTGTGCATGCTATCATGTATTTTGAGACTCCTCAGTATTCTTATCCTAACTAGCGACATTCGAGGACGAATGTTCTCAAGGGGGAGATATTGTAAGACCCCACAAAAAATCCTCATCATCTAAGCCCTTTAAAGCATTCCAAGAGATGTCCCAAACATTGAAAATCTTAGCCAAGTGTTGGGACTTAAGTCATTTTCAAGGCCTTCAAACTTTGAAGATTTTATTTACGACCTTCCTGACCATGGAAAGTTTATTTTTAAGTTGATTCATGATCGGGGAAGTCTATAGTACATCTCGAATGAGTTTAAGGTTTTTTGGACTAGCGTAAGGGTGAGATTGGATGCCCAAAATAGTGATGACTCGCAATTAGCCCGCGTTGTGAGGGACAATCAACCCAGATAGGGGTCGTGACATGATGGCTATTTGACTTAATTAGGTGTCGCAGCGCGAGGACATTTAACCCAAGCAGGGGTCGCGACGCAAGGGTGGTCCTGTTCAGCATTATTTTATTTGGGTTTTTACGAGCAAATGAGTCATTCTCCCCACCCTAATCAGTCCAAACAAAAGATTAAAGCCTATTCTAACCACATTAGGCTTACTTTTCCTCAAATCCTCTCAAATTAAAAACCCTAAGCTTTAATACACAATTCCAAGAACCTCAAAATTCCACCATTATTTTACTAAATTGGTATAAGATTTGAAGTTCCCAATCCTAGAGTTACAAAAACCTATATTCAACGGCACAAATAGTATCTCAAAAAGCAAGCTTGTTCATCTAGTTCATCATCCAAAGTATGTGGGGTTATGAACTAGGACAATCCTTTCGTCCTTGTGCCCAAAACTTGATTTTATTATGAAAGTTATTTGATTTTATATGTTTCCTGTGAATTTAAAGTTTGGGTTTACACCCCCTATTGATATTCATGAGATTATGAGATTTTCAATGATTTAGAAATTGAATTACATAAGTATGGTTATGCTTTTATGCACATTGCTGAAATTTCTAGATTTTATGATGAATTGTGAATATTCATATTATAAAGCATGAATTTTGAGATGTTTATCATGATATTAACATATTGGTCATTAAACCCTATTTAAAGATTGTTATTCAAAGAATTATTATTCTATAATCAGCCCATGATTAGAATATTTTCAGATTATTGAGAAAGATTTGACCTTTTGGTCTCAGAATAGATTTGAAATCCACTTTATAGATTCAGATTACATATTTACAGTTGGTTTTCATTATAAACCATTAGATTACTTTTAAAGTGGATTTTTCCTTGAGATTTTGAGCATGATATTGGGATTAGTATTTAGCACCGAGATGGGTACGTTACTACAATTTCATACCCCAGAACTATGTGCCAATGTAGGATTTAGATTATTCCCACTTCTACATGGATGACTGATATTGTGATCACGTAGATAAGATTGTTCTATTCTAATGGCAAGGGTAGAATAACCCTAACCTTATAGGGGCTAGTCATGGGATACCATGGGTGGTTGCATGGTGTACATGTCGGTTAAAAGAACCTCCCAAATAGATGTCCCCCACTCTTAAAAATAGTTTTAATTATTTAAAGTCTTGAGATAAAGTGTTTACCATGAAGAATAAGTTTCAGAATTCTTTTATCCTACATGATTTGAGAACAAGAATAGAATATAGATTTTAGAACTAAGTGTAATGACTCACAAGATTCATACTACATGCTTTACTATTCATGATTTATGATTTTTTTTTAGATTTCAGATTTACTCAAGTTATGTGAGTCATTTACATTTAGCATGCAGGATTTTATAAACGGTGATGATATTATTTACTTATTGTATACACCCCTACATACTCAGTACATCCTCAAAGTACTGATCCACATATATGTCTATGTGATACATTGTCTCATAATGTAGGTTCAGGTGCTCAGTCTCAGCAGCAACAGTGATTTTCGAGCGTCTCATCTACATCCCAGCAGTTGGTGAGTCCTCATAGTTTGGGGACTTAGCTATTCATATTTCAGCTTATTAGTAGATATTCCTTTAATTATTTCATATAGGGGCCTATCCCAGTGACTCTCTAGATTCAGATAGTAGAGGTTTGTCAACTATTAGAATCATATTTAGCCCTTTTAGTTAATATTCAGATTTTTAGCATTTGTTTTATCAGACTTTTGAGATTTAGTATGATTCAGATATACTCAGAAGATTTAGACAGTTTTATGCATATATTATGATTTCTCATCTATATTTCCCTATTTTTAGATTCATATCTAGAAAAGGCAGTCAGGGTTAGCTTAGGACTACTTGTAGTTCGGAGCACCGTGTGGCATCTCAGGAACCAGATTTCGGGATAAAATACCTAAGTTCTTACATATTTTTCTCATCTTAAGCATCAAAATTTACATGAAACCATGTCACATTAATAGTCCTAGCCCATCCTCATTGATTAATAACCTAACAAATTCTCTTAATTTACACTTGTTACTTGATTTTAATAATTATTTATTTGTTCTATTGAAACCACTTATAGAAATAAATATAATAACCATATTGGCCTTGCTTCTAGCCATTTTCTCCATGGAATCGACCACAACCTTAGTGAGTTCTATATTTAAGTAACGACCATGTTATACTTTGTAATGAATAAATTTAGGTGACATCAATGATCGAGATTCATAGTTATATGTTGTTAGTTAATACTATGGGTTCATAAAGGGATTTTCTTATATTGCCATTCACTTGACACAATTGACTCAGAAGGAGTTTCCTTTTGTATGGACTGATGAATGTAAAAAGAAATAATTGCAAAAGTTGGAGACTTTGCTAACTTCAACTCCTATTCTTTCCTTGCTAGTGGAGGGTAAGGATTTTATTGTTATTTTTAATTCTTCATGTTATGTTTTAGGTGTTTTTTTTATGCAGGAAAAGTGTATGATTGCATATGTTTCAAATTGACTAAATGTTCATAAGAAAAATTATCTCACCCATTATGTAGAGTTGGCAATGGTGGTGTTTGCTCTCAAGATATGTAGACATTATTTTTATAGTGTGAAGTGTGAGATATTCTCTAATCACTAGAGTTTACTTTATGATTTTAGCCAGAGAGACTTACATCTGAGATAATAAAGGTAGATAGAACTATGTAAGGATTATGATATTTTGACTTTCTATCATTTTGGTAATGCCAATGTGGTAGCGGATGTATTGAGTAAGAAATAAAATGTTTGTATGTTTTTAGATGTCTATTGGCTAGGAAGGTTAACACCTTATCTAATAGTTTATGAGATTGCAGGTGATCGAGAGAGAAGGACTAGCTTATGTAGAGGTGAGATCTACTTTTCTTAACTAAATTAAGGATAGACAGTTTGAAGATGTAATATTAAGTATGATTCATGATAAGGTGTTGCAAGGTGAGGCCAAAGAGTCCATTCTTGAAGATAAAAGTGTGTTGAGAATTAAACGTTGAGTTTGTGTGCCTAGTGTAGATGATTATATTATGACCATTCTTGTGGTAGAACAGAGTTTGAAGTACTCCATATATCTTGATGAAACCAAGTTGTACTATGACTTGACAAAATACTATTGGTAGCATCAAATGAAGCAAGATATAGTGGATTTTATACATAAATATTAGAACTACCAATAGGTGAAGTATGAATATCAAAGGCCTACTGGTACTTTTAAAAGAATGCCCATTACTGAATAGAAATGGGAAAGAATAGACATGGATTTTATTATTGGCATTTCCAAGACTTTGGAAAATATTATTTAATATGGGTTATTGTGTACCTATTGACTTAGTCAGCATACTTCATTCCTATATATGTGACTTACGGTGAAACATGTTGACCAAGATTTACATTAAGAAAATTGTCCGACTGCATGGGGTGGTTGTTTCTATTATTTTATATATAGGCATGTAGTTTACCTCTAACTTTTAGGAAAATTAGAGGAAGAGTTGGGCACTAAAGTGTATCTAAGTAATGTATATCATCCTTAAACTAATAGACAATCTAAATGGATAATCCAAGTGTTACAAGACATATTTCAGGCATGTGTCATGGATTTTGATAGTCATTGTGATGAATTCTTATTAATGTGTGAGTTTTTGTACAACAACTATCATTTGAGTATAGATATGGGTTATTTTGAGGCTTTGTATAGGGTAAGGTGTAGATTTCTCATTGGGTAGTTTGATACCATCAAAGTGACACCTTAGGTTACCAACATAGTGAAGTAGTCAATAGAGAAAATTAGATTTATAAAATAGAAGCTTCTAGTGGGTCAAAATAGGTAGAAAGAGTATATAGATAGGAAGGTATGCGATATATATTTCATGAAAGGTGAGTAAGTGGTTCTCAAAGTTTCACCCATGATGGGTGTGATGCAATATAAGAAAAAGGATAAACATAGACAAAGGTACACAGGGCCATTTGTTATAACTCTGAGTTTGGCAGAAGTACATCTAGTATTTCATGTTTAAATGCTCAAAAAGTATCGTAGGGATAGTGATTATATCATCTATTGGGGTTCAGTTTATCTTAAAGAGAACCTTTTCTATAAATAGGAAGCTATTGTCATTTTTGATAGATATGTCCAAATGTTGAGAACTAATATGATTCCATTCATGATAGTTAAGTGGAAGAACTATCCTATTTAGGAGGCCTTTTGGGTGAAGTGGGCATGTGCAAGCATTATCAAATTAGTTGAACTGAATCAATTTATTCTTTCTCATATGTTATATAGTGACCCAACACGTTGTTACATGCTTGTTAGCATGTGAAAGTTTAAGTTAAGTTTTCCCGTGAATAAAAATTATAAAATCTCATGTTAGGCTGGTTTTGAATGAATTTTTGGTGTTATATAGTTTACAGAACTCTTCAAATTTGTTATATACTATTTAATGGATTTAAGATGATATTAAGTTAGATAAGAGGTTTATTAATCCGTACAAACTTTCTAAACGGAAATTGAATTTATAGAACTCTAATTATAATGATTGTTGTAAAGGGGTTACTTCGTAATGTCAAAATCTAGGTAGTGTATTGTGAAATAGGCTACAGTGAAAGGAGGTTATGCCGTAGTGACCTCGCTATAATGATCATCGATTCACTATAGTAGTTCCACATAGTGAATAATTATCGTTGTTGTAGAGACAAAGTAGTTACTGGAGCAACGTCGAGATAGTTTATATCAAAAAAATTGAGACATTGCATTATTTTTCCCAAACATTAAATTTTTAACCAAGGGCTAAGAGAAAGGCAACTTTCTACATACTTGTGTTTTTCTACTATTAAGGTATGTTATTATTCTAACACGTGATTACTTTCTTTAATCTTTAGAATCATTTGAACATATTTATGTTGAAATTTATGAGTTTAACCCTACATGAAATAAATTAGTGTAAGTTGCTTATGGATGGTTTTAAAGCACTTGTTAATGGCTTTAGGTAGCTAGAATACACTTTTTAGGTTAGAATTTTTTTTGTTAATATTAAATTATGGGGATTAGAGTGGATTAAAGGATGAAAAATCCTAAAATGGTGATTTAGGTTATGACTATGGGCTATTCAGTGGGTTTAGCTCCTTAATTCCTAAAGTTGAAGAATGAACTATTGAATTGTTAGTTGTTGTTATTTTGAAAATAATAAAAAGCTAGAATTGGAAGAAAAGGGAAGGCTCACTTGATATATTGCATTTTGGGGATTAATCTGAGGTTGGCTATGGTTTGAATTTTAGTTTTAAACTTAATTTTAAGTCATGCTTGTTCATGCATAATTATGAAATAGCCTCCGATCATAGTTGTGATTGAAGAATTGAATTAGCAGTTGATTCATATATGAAATAATGAACCTTGATTTGACTAAGTATCAAAATAAATTGTTTAATTTGATATTTGGTGCACTTCATCATATTTATTATGATATATTTAGATATTTCTATATTTTTTTATTTGGTGGGTCGAATAACACATGGGTACATATTTCATACATATTGATATTTGAAGGAATGGATAACATACTAGTATAGAACATAGACTGATCTCATCCCCTATAGGTCATGACTATTAGGCATATATGACTCTTAGTATATTGGTACATATTTGAGGAAAGGTTTGATGGTTGTGATTTACTGTTTCATATTATTGATTCATTGACTATTTAATTTCATTTCATAGGTATTATTACAAATATATATATCATAAGACTACTTATGAGATGGTTAGGTCAAAGTGACTTGGTTTATTACACTTGTGGTCTGTAGAGGTTCATAGGCTCCTTGTTATTGTGGTTGAACATATGTTTGAGAAGGTAGTATAAATTTATTAATAGGGTAAAGATTAGTATTGATGTGTTTTTAGTTTCATAAGTGGTTACTCTATGGATAGTTGTGTTGGTGCAATTATTGGTTGTGTATTGAATGCTAGTTTCTCTTGTTTGATTTATGCTTATATATTGATTTTAATTTAAGTCAGCTGATGATTCCTCCTGGTACATAGAGTTTGGACCGATAGTATATGTGTTCTTTTTTTGTTGACTGTAAAAAGTGTTTCGGTGATTGAGATGATACCTTAAATTTAGTGTCTGCCCAATACATTTTGATTGAAGGGTGAGGTACCTATCTTTAGGTAGCCATAGGATATTCGCATTGATCATGTCCACTCTTTCGGATAATGACACACTTTTATTAATTTTATTTTGTGATATTCATTTTAGACCTTACTTTTGTTTTACAATCTTCTTGTATGATGACTTTAGGTTCCTTGGGTTGATTTAATTTGTAGTTCTTTTTTTCATGTCATTCTATTGAATATTTTTGTTGGTGATTTCATTATTCTTGGTCAAGAATTGCTTAAAATAGTTAATTGGAGACCAACATGTTGAGATGGTACTTTGTGATCTAGGTGTTAGCATTAACTTGATGCTTACATTAATTTTTAATTCTTTGGTACAAGGAAAATAAAGGCCTACCACAGTTACCTTGCAGTTGGAAAATCATTCTTTGACCTAACTTGACGGAGTTATAGAAGATGATTTAGTAAAGGTGGGACAATTTATTTTGCATGTGAACTTCATTATTCTAGACTATGGATTTACAAAGATGTAGCTATCATTCTTGGTAGGGATTTCTTTGCCAAAATTGATGTTTTAATAGAGTGAAATATAGAAAAAATGTATATGAACATGTGAACAAAGCCGCATTCAGTGTATTGAAGGTGAATATATTGTCTATTCATCCTTGGAACATTCAATGTTGGTGAACGTGATATAAGAAACTTCTTTAGACCTGAATGACCTATTGAGGGGTTTTGAGTAGTTAAATTTGAATCATAAGGAAGTTGACAAAAATGAGAGAATAAAAGAAGACATTGAAAGAGATATTCGAGATAAAGAATTGTTCCAAAATGAATGAAAAGGGGATTCTATTTTTCACCTTAAGAAGTTTTTGGATGTTTGTTTAAACTAGGATAATGTCACAAATGATGACATAAAGTTGTATTGATTTCTTTACTCTCTTATGGGAGAAGAAATGAAATGATACAGGAATACTTCACCAGAGTTAGTAGATACACGGCAGGGTTTAGTGTATACAGTCATCAATGAATTGAACCCACTCACCGAAAAGACAAGAGTGGTGAATAAGATATTGTATTTTAGACAAGAGGAAGATGAGCTACTATCTGATGCAAGGGAAAATTAAACAAACTTATGAAGTATCCTAGCTTGGACTTATTTGAAATAATGATGATAGACACCTTCTATCAATAATTTTACAAAATCAATCAGTCCATTATGGATATTGTAATTAGTAAAAGGTGAGATGAAACATCATCTATCATTGATGAAGCTGCTACATAGTATGGCTAAACATGAAATCTCATGAAATACTTGATTTCACGCCTAATGAGAGAGGTCAAGGAATAAAAGGAGAGGATAGAAGCTCAATTGAGATGGAGCAAAGTTGTTTACTTCCATTGTGTAGCTAATGGAACTTGAAAGGTTTCCATCATAATTTTGTACTAATGATAGCATTTTAATTATATTTTTATATAAGAAAATTTTCAAACAATTTGTTTGGTGAGTTTTTACAGGTTTTAGAGACTTTTTAGAGCAAGAAAAGGGTGAGCTTTTACAGGTTTTAGAGGCTTTGAAGCAGAGAAGGGGGGAAATGGGAACTAACAAGGTTTTAAAAAAGGAAAGGAATAAAATATGAAGAACTAGTGAAAATACACAAGAAGACACCTAGGGCACCACCCAAGGCTCTCTCATAGTCTAATTTCACCAGAAATATTATTCTTGATTTTTAAAAAGAAAAACAAATTAAAAATAAGATAAATACCACTAGATTGTCCTTCTTTTTATCCAATTGTGGTCTTTAAAATTTTCATTAAACTTATTTACTAGCTTTCATCTTTTAGTTCAATCTTCAAGCTGGGAATTTTTACTCTTTCTTTATTTAATTTTAATTTATACCAGTTTCTAGTTTTAGTTATAGTATTTATTTATTTATTTTATTATTTTTTTAGCTATTTTCATGCTATTTAAGATACTTTATTTATGATGAACTTGAATTCTAAATTGTTAGTGATTGTATTACGTTTAGTATTGTTGTTGGTTGATTAAATATGAATTTGGGTTGAATTAGAATGACAATATTCCATAAAACTAAGTGTAAAGTTCAACACACACCATGTAGATGATAAAATGTTTGAAAGAGTTTTTTTGAGAAGAATATGCTAAAACTCTTATGTGTGGATAACTCTAAATCTCCCTTGAGCTTAAATTAGCAACACAGACCATAAAATCTAATATGCCATGCTCAGAATTTATTATAATATACTAATAAAGCTAAGTAATTTCTTGAATTTATGAATAAAGCTAGTAGATTTTATTACTTTTTCTTGAATTATTTGTTTGTTATATTTTCTATTTTTAGTATATCAAATATGTGCATGGTAAATAGCTTTATGCTAATTGGAATAATGGGGTTGAATTTTAAAAATAATATAAAATTAAAATGAGAAGAAAAGTGGTCATGTTTTTACCGCGCAATCAATGAGTGCATGCGATTCAAAGATTGCCCCTATAAAGAATTTGAGGAGTTTTATAAGAGGCCCAATTACAAGAAACATCAAAAAGTCTGTTGTTATAACTCGAATGAAATATGGCAATGTGATACCCAAGGAAAAATAGCTCTTGTCCTAAAACCAAATTGACATTGGAGACAAAGGTATTATTGTAATCCATCATCACACCCACTTTAAATGATATAAATGTCTTTGAATATAATGTTTGCCTAATCTATGTCATTCTATGCAAATGCGACATCAATATGGACAAGATTATGATTAGTGAGATGGCCAAAGGTTGTTTTATCTAAGTATATTGATTGTCATTATTAAACGAGTTGGTATTGCAAAACTAGTTTGTGTTAATAATGAGTTAGAGTAATCGGAGAAACTATTTGATGTAATGGTTGTGAATAAAGATGATAAATGATATGGGGCCACAATTGAGGAGTGATTGGCATGGATGGAAGAATCCATGAAATTCTTCACTAAAAATTTTAAGGGAAAAATAACAAACAATCATGCTAACAAAGCCGAGGTCGAGGCAGTGAAGCAACTCACACCCGTTATACATGTCTTCCTTGAAATTAATGTACCAATTACATGCCCATAAATTTCACAAAATAAGGATGAAAACATTTAATCAAATTAGAGTAGTCACACTATTAGGATACCTTTTAATCCCTTTAATTTTTTTGTTTATTATGAGAGAAAACTGGAATGTTTTTATGTATAGAGTGGAGGCACTTGTGATGATTTTGATAGATTGATTTGCTATGTTTGTGAAACACCTTGGATTTTTTCTCTTGAAAATTTCTTGAGCTTTGCACTCACATCCTTGGTAACGACTCACCATACAAGTCATAGGGCATCGTTATGGGTCTTAGGGACCAAGTCATAACCAAATAAAAGAGTAAGTGGCTATGTTCTTCTCTGAGTAAGAGTGGCTCACTACAATTCGTAAGGACTTGTCACGAGTTGTGATTGCAAATCGTAGGGTGTCCAGTGTTTGATCCAATTTAGATTCTGTATTGCCTACGACTAGACCCTATGAGTCGTAGGGTCTCATTACAAGGTTATTGGTTGAGTCGTAAGGCCAGTAGTGGGTGGTATCCTAGAGAATGTCCCAATTATGACTCATGGTGATGAGTTCTAAAGAGTGGTTAAGTAATACCTTCTATCTTTTCCAATCTCTTTGTAGCATATAACTCATGATCCTCAGTCGTACCCCAGCATTCTAATCGTATGTTGGACTCATACCTAAGTCAGTATAGCATGTTGAACATTTTGTTACAGGTACGACTTGACCCCATGGGTCATCAAGAGAGGTAAGAGTCATATGAAACCAGTTGTATGGACTAGTTGACCCCTTGAAGCTCTATCAATGATACAAGAGGGGGTATATAGTCCTATATAAAGGTAGGACTCATATAGACAGAAGTTGTATCAATAATAGTTTTGGTTCCTCATGTTGTCCGTTCATCTTAGAGTGACTTTACCAAATCATATCGGCATATTACGAGTAGTAAGTATGACTCGTATCCAGACCAGTACATATTCTTTGAAAATCTACCAGGCTTACAAGTCAACAGTCAAGTCGTACCCTAACATATGAGTCGTAAGGTCAACTCATATAGACTAGGAACGCAATTTTCTCCATGTTTTTCCAAGGGCTTTTATATTTTTCCCCACTCCCTTAAAAGCCAAACCCATTTCATTTTGGCTTCACAAAGGTTGTATATAAGGCCCTAAATCCCTAATTTACATAACTAAACATCAATTTACTAAATAGAATCAAGAGAAAATGGTTTCTTCATCTTCCCCAAGCACCTAGGGTTTCTCAAGGTCGAGAACAACATCAAAAAAAATTCCCTAAAGCTTCTATTTTAGGTATGTGGGATGATCCCAAAAGCCTTCTTTTTAACTAAAGTATGGATTTGTCTCTCATTATGGAGTTTTATGTGTTCAAGATGGATCAAATTCATGTATTTCCTTAGTAATTGAACTCAATTTCATGTTCACATATGATCCAATGAAATATTAGGTTAATTCATGTTTTAAACTATAATTTCCCATGTCATGATTCAAATGAATTTCATATTAAATCCTCAAATTATGAATTTAGCCATGTAATCATGTTGATTTCCTATGTTTAACACATTACCATGTTCAAGTTCATGATTCTCACATATTTGATGAAATGTATATGTTTTGGGTCTTTGAACCATGATTCCCATCCTACAGTTTTATTTATTGATATCGTTCTTTAGGGTCATTCAGTGCTGGTGGGTTATGAACACTCGATACCTATGAGTTTACTTATGCTTCAGATCTTTCAAGTAATAATTCAGTGAAAACATGTGTCTTATTATTTACTCATATATTTATGATTATGATGAGAACTATCAGTTATGTAAAAATGTTTAGTTGAGTTAAGTTTAGTTTAGTATCAGTGTCAGTTCAGTTGGGAGTACGATTTAGCACTGAGTAAATCCAGGAATGGGGCCTCACCTACCAGTAGAGGGTATGACCTCTAGTAGTAGTCCCTGAGTTCCAAAACTATATAGCCAGCATAGGTTTGAGATATCCACCTGTCAGTCGAGGGTTGACACATATATCATGAGAGTACCTGCCAGTAGAGGGTGACTCCTTAGTCCTTCAGGGCACCAGTTTAGTGGATCCACCCATCCAGTGTTAGTACTCATGAGAAGGTACTAACACCCATACAACTACGGTTTACAGGTTGGATCCTGATTAGCTCAGATTGGGGAATGTCAGTTATATGATACCTGTCACAGTCTCAGTACAGTAATCAATGTTTTCCAGTTCAGGTTTTCTTGACCTAGTGTATATCTTTTTAGTTATTCAGTTTTATAGCTTTCAGTCTTTCAAATTATAGATTATATCAGAACCATGTTTATGCTTGGTCTTGCATTCTCAAATATTACATTTTTATGCATTTATGCTCAAATACCTTATGCATTTTCGCCAGTCCTTATTTCATATACCAATATATTCAAAGTACTGACAAGATACTTTTCTCTACACTATGTTGTCTTATAACATAGGTTCGGAAGCATAGTTTCTTGAACGCTCTTAGACATCTCAGCGTTACTCAGCAGTAGTAGTGGTGAGTCCTCATCCATCAAAGACATGATTTGTTATTTTAGTTACTTCAGTGTTTTCTTATGTTCATCCAGTTTGAGTTAGTTGGGGTTCTATCCCTTCAACTCTTTATGATGTTTAGAGACTTTCAGACAATCATTTAGATAGTCAGTCAGTCATTTTAGTGTTATTAGTTATTTTCAAATGGACACTTGATTTCTAGTATTCCATTAAATATTTCAGACATGTTTTGATACATATTTCAGTATCTAGTTTTATAGTATCTTATCAGCTTACCTTTCACACATATGATGTATTATTATTTCCTTTAGTGCTCACAACTAGTACCAACCTATGGATTAGTTTGTGGTCACTTGTGGTTGTAAGCACCGTTGTTACGACTAGGGAGTAGCCTTGGGTCATGATGGGTTATGAGTCAACAGCTGACATGTAGTGGAAGGAGATCCTTTTCTAGCTTTTAAGTTAAGGGAATTTTGGATATTTCCCCTCCAACCCAACTAAAAACTCACGTCTTATAACCCCTTAGGGTTTCATTAGCACTAAGATACAAATCAAAGTAAATTCTCAACACTCTCAAATTCCTAAAGGTGAAGAACACTTAGGGTTATTAAGAGGTTGATCAATTAGGTCTTTTAAGGATGATTTCTCTCTGTACATCTTACTATTTTAGGCATGTGACTCTTCCCTCATTGTTAATTTCTAAAAAAATATATGTATTAAAGTGTTATTCTCATGGAATTTTTTTTTAAAATAAGGGTTGTGGGTTTTGAATGCTTATTGTTGAACGATGTTTTCCCATAGTTTAATTATGATTATTCATGCGTTAAATATATTTTTGTATATATGGGTGCATGGGTATGGTGAATGAACTAGGGAATTGTGATTTTCCCTAAACTTGTGACTTTTGAAGTGGTTATGACCTCAACCCTGAATTGTAAAATTGGTTTTTAATTATGAGGAATATGGGAATTGAACTATTCTTGCACTATAGAATCATGATGTTTAATTGAACCTTATGAAATTGTGCTTTCACAAGTTATGGCCTAATTAAACCAAAGGGGTTGTGAATTCCCCAAGTGACGTAATTGTTTAGGAATGTTGTTGTTACCTTGCAGGTGTAGTTGGTATGAAGAAACCAAAAAGGTATTCCTTAATGTGAAATAGTTTTCAATGAATGAGAATGTATGATAAATGTTTTTAATTAGGTTTTAAAATAAGGTTATTTAACTTAGTCGTGAAAGTGGAGATCCAAGTGATCAATACTGGAAACAGTGATAGCCGGTGTGAGGGTTGTTATGGCTTGAGGTTTCGAGTCCCATTGCTTGTGACTAGGTTGTTTGAGTACATCTTATTTTTACAATTTTGATTGGAGGGTTTGAGTCCCCCATATCATATTTCATAATCGGGTGCTTAAGTCACCTTAGTATATAATTCGAGGGCTCAAGTCCCCCATTTATATATATGAGATTATTATCCGATTCTTGCGGCTACACGCATTGGGGCCCGACCAAAAGGTGAAAACTAGGGCCCATATATCCCATAGGTACTATTATATGACGGTTGATCTACACAATTAAGGTAATGTTTTTAAAGTGCATGGTAAACCTTGCTCCTTATCTTGACATGAAATATGTTAATATGTATTTTCATATGGTTATGTGCATTGGATGACTTGGTTTGAATTAATGGAATTATTTTTATCTTTATCCCTGAGTTACCTCCTAGTTTTCACTTTGCTAACCATTTTCAGATGTTGTATCCCCACACAATGCAGGATTTGGCCATAGCTCTACTTCTTCTGCTCAATAATTGTGGATTGATTGAGATTTGACTTGAAGTGGTGGGCTTCAATTCTTACAGAAGGCTCCATTTTAGGATTATTCTTTCCTTTTTTGTTATAGGCTATTGGATACTTTTTTGGCTATAGTCGCGGGCATGTCCCGACACTTTATTGATATTTGGTTTGATAGAGGCTTTTTCGGACTACTGTGGACTTGGTATGGTTTGGTTGTTTGTTAATTTTTGTTATGGACATATAATAATACCTTTAGTTCTAAGTTCTCTTATCTTGGTATATGTTTGAAATTTATCCGACATGGGTGTGAGGTGGTCTATAGTTTGGCTATTAGGGGTGGTCTCCGATCCTTGTTGGAGTTGAGATACCCATCATGAATAGGACCTAGTTCAGGTCATGTCAGGTGGTATCAGAGACTAAGTTCATGGTCAATTAGGTGTCCTCAAATCCATGTCAATTAGAGTCTCTTTTATGGGTGTGTAGTGTGCCAAACTTATAAGGGAGAGGCTATGAGACATATAGGAATATTTACCTATCTTGTTGTCTTATTTTGGGCAATAGAGTCTAATATCTTAAAATGTCATTTAATTCCCATTTGTTCTCTTTTTAGATCATGCCTCCCAGGTGACTTAAAGCTCATAGAAACTCTTCTCTCCCACTTGAGGACAATGATGATGGGACACACCCTTCTTATGGGGTACAGACTCTGTCTAGGGATTCAATTGTTGATTGCCATTCTAGAGTTCCATCGGTCCTCTCTAGTCCTTCTCGAGCTCCTCAAGCTGATATGTCGAATGCAAGATTTTGTCAGTCTATTCACATGTTGACTCAATTGGTAGCTTCTCAGCTTGAGCATGCAACTTCTATTACTCCATCTTCAGAGGCCACAAAGGTTGGCCATTTTATGAGGTTGAGTCTACCAACTTTTACTGGTGTTAAGGTTGAGGAGGAACCTAAAGGTTTTATAGATAAGATACAGAAGATATTCCATGTTATGCATGCTTTGGATTACGAGGGGTGGAATTTGCTTTTTATCAATTGAAGAATGTATCATACCAATGGTATAAGGAATGGGAAGACTCGACGGGAGATGACACAGAATCTGCATTGTGGGATAATTTCTCTAATGATTTTCTGGACCTCTTCTTTCCTCACGAGCTGAAGAATGCAAAAAGAGAAGAGTTTGTCAATTTGAAGCGAGGTAGGATGATGCTAAAGTAGCATGCCTTGAAGTCCCATCAGTTGTCCCAATATGATCCTGAGTTAGTGTCTATCATGAGGGGTAGAATGAGGAAATTTACTTCTAGGTTGTCCCATGATTTGATTCTAGAGAGTAAGGATTCCTTGTTGAACAAAGAGATGGACATCTCCAGATTAGTTTTATATATACAACAGGTTAAAGAAGAGAAAAAAAGGCAGGAGGAAATAGGGAGAGGCAAAGTAAGAAGTTTAGGTTTTTTTATCAGGGTGGGATCAACAGAAAAGTGGTAGAGATGGTGAAATATGGTCTAAGAAGAAGTGGGGGAGTTTTGGTTCCTACTCTAGGGCTAGTGCTCCTTATTTGAATCCATCGGGTGATCATCATTCTCAGCATGATAGTGGGTTAGGGCACAGGGTGCCTAATCTCAGGCTGGTAGGGCTCAGTAAGCTATATGATATCTTTTTTGTAGATTATGCGGGTAGGTGCACCATGGTTTTTGTGATGTTACGTGTAATAGGTATATTAAATTTGGTCAGATTGATTATTTATAGAGGGATTGTCCTTCTAAGGTTGCTTCTGGGGCAAATAAGATTCTTGTTGCCACTTTATCAGCTCCTGCACCAAAAGGTGCTACTTTTATTTATGGTATTTTCATTGGCCAAAATTGCTTATATACTCTTGCTACTCGCTAGGAGTCTGAGTCATCTCTCGATATCGTCACTTATATGTTACGACTCATTTCTCATGATGTGTATTAATTGTTTAATCTAGGGTCTACTCTTTCTTATATGACCCCATTTGAGGCTGTGCATTTTAGTTTTAGTCTCGAGTGTATAACTGATCCTTTTTTTCTACCCCGATGGGTGACTCTATTATTGCAAGAAAATCTATAGGGATTGTGTGGTATCAGTTGGTGGCTGATATTTTTTGGTTGATTTGGAAAAGTTAGACATGGTTTATTTTGATCTAATATTGAGGATGGATTGGTAGTATTTATGTTATGCCTCTTTTGATTTTTAAACTCGTAATGCCATGTTTAAATTCCCAAATAAGTCAGTTATTAAGTGGGAAGGGGGTTCTATAGTGACTAGGGAAAGGTTCATATCATATCTTAGAGGACGGAAGTTGACTTCCAAGGGGTGTCTTTACCATTTGGTCTGGGTTAAAAATTCTAGCTTGGAGAGATCTTTCTTACATTTTGTTCCCGTGGTAAATGAATTTCTTGAGGTCTTCCTTGATGATCTTCCTGGTGATGTTTTGGATTTTGACAAACCATTTTAATTCTTTTACAAGGGATAATTATGTGTCTTTAAGCAACTACTAGTGTATTTGACGCTAGATTTTCATATTTTCAAGGAAAGGACTCAACAAAAGAAATAACTTGGAAAAAAAAAGCCAAAGACTTTTTAACGGTCAAACTGATGGGCCGTCAACTGTGTGATAGATCGTCAAGATGTTCGTCAGCCTTAAATAGAATAGAATAATCTGAGGTTCAAAGTAATGGACCAGCAGAGGTCTGATGGGTTGTCAACTTGGCCGTCAACCTGAAATAGAACAAGGCCTTCCGGGTATCAAAGCGACGATCCAAGTGATGGACCATCATCCCTCTGATGGGCCGTCAACCTAGCCATCAGTATAAAACATAAAGTGGTCCCTCAAGTAATGAAATGACAATCCAAGTGATAGACCATCGGGACACTGACAAGCTATCAACTTGGTCGTCAACCGTGATGTGGCAATACTGAAGTTTGAATTTTAAATCCCCAATACCTGGAAATATATAAATACCCATTCTAGGTTTAGATTAGGTATCTTTTATCTATCTTTTATCTCTTTTTTCAAATTTTGAGCAATTTGAAACCTATTATTCTTTAAGAAATAGCTGATCTTGTGGATCCGAACATTTTATTCACTATTCTTCTTTAGAGATAAATAACAATCCTTTGGATCTTATTGTAAGTAATTTTCCTAAATTATCTATGAGAAATACACTGGAATCTTCTTCTCCTTCTATGATGTGTAGCTAAAGCTCCCATAACTAGGGTTATGGGAGCTTTGATGTGATTGGTTGTTTAGTTGTGAGATTATCTGAGTTCTGTAACTAATTGCATTTGTATAAACTCCTTTTCATTTTTATGATCTTTCTTGCTTGCAAACTTGAAGGGTGAGCCCAAGAACACCACTTGTTTGAGTAGAAATTTGGGTGCTGGGAAAAGAGGAGATTTACAAGGATCTTAAAGGCTTTAATCATTAGGTTAATGGTTGATGCCTTGATAGGATTAACGCACTTGAGAAATTAATTGAACATGTCAATATATTCTTTAAGTTAGAAGAATTAAAGGGTAATCATGTATTAAGGTTGGAAAACGAATAGATGAACTTTAGAGATCAATAATTCTTACAATTGAAATTTGTTACATATGAATTCGGGATAACTCACAACCTTGACTTCCGTAACATCTTGGTGAACATAATCCTAGTTTCTCCATTCTCATTGAATCAAATCTTTCAAGTATACTCATTAGTTGGAACACAATTTACTACAAGCACACTTCACTGTTAACAAACAAACCCCCTTTTATTCTAGGACCTTTGATCAACCGTCTATTAATAATCATAACACTTAGTTTACATAGTATTGCATGTGGGATTAGACCCCAACCTAGTTGGGTTTTATATCTGACGACGACCATTTATCCTTTCTAATAAGAGTTGTATTTTGTAATATCATTCGAAACCTCAATTAAATTGCAGAATGGATGATTAGCAAGAAGCAGATAGACTAGCCGCCTTGGATAGAGCTCAATTGAGTCAACAAAATAATGGTCAAATAGCCCAACTGAGAATGACATGGGCGATGATGATCTGATAGAGCATGCAAATAGGAGGTGTGTTGAGAATGTAGCTGCGCCAGTGAACAGGAATCAGCCAGTTAGAGGAAGAGAAAACTGCCAACTAGCTATGCAGTTTGCAGCTGATGAGGAAGAAGACACTTATTTGGATGAGGCTGGTGCTACAGGATAAATCATTCCACCACCATTAGCACCAGGAGTAAAGTTTAATGTCATAAGCACCATGATAAAGTAGCTGAACCTCAAAGGGTTGTTTGGTGGACTTCCAGGGGATGACCCAAAATTTATTTGGCAAACTTTATCAACATTTGCAAATCTTTTGACAACCCTAGAGTTAGACCGAATGCAATTTGTCTATGGTTATTCCCTTTTTCTCTATTGGGTGAGGAAACAATATGGTTGAATGAGTTAGCTCCTGATTCTATAACAAAATAGAGGCAATTGAAAGGAGCTTTCCTAGAAAGGTTCTTTTTGCCTACCAGGATGTTACAGTTGAGGGATAGATTAGCAACTTCAGGTAGTTATCAAATGAAGCACTCCATGAAACCTTGATGAGATTCAAAATGAAGTTGACACAGTGCCCTAATCACAAGATGACCGATGAGTATTTGATGGAGACATTCTAAAGATCTTTAAACTCAATCACTAAGCCAACCATGGACAATGTTGTAGGGGAGCATTCATGGAGTTTACTTTCATTGAAGTTGCAGATATATTGGAGCGATTGACTAAGACAAAAAGAGCTTGGCATACCATGGATTTTGTCGTAGAAAGCCCCACTATGTCTAGTAGTATGACAGCTAAACAATATAAAAAAGAGGAAGAACGATATCAATACTTGGCCCATATGAATACCCAGATGGCTTTCTTACTAAGCATTTGCTATAGAGAAAGATAGAAATAGTGAAGGTTATGGGAGCACAAAGTAGGGGAACCGAATCCAATTCTGAGGAGAAGGCTAACTATCTAAATAATCAGGGAGTTTCCAAGGCAATAGCCAAGGGAATCAAGGTCAAAATTACTATGATAAAGATGTTTATAGAGATCGTGACCAAGGGAGATAGAAAAATAAGAATGACAAGAGCGATTGTATGTGCCTCCTGGAAACTGTGATAATGCTGCTACTAGTTTGGGTAAGATGTCCATGGAGTACATAATAGAAAAGTTACTTAAAGGGGTGGAGTCAACTAAAACTGGTGTAACAATGATGAAGAGTGACTTATTATCTATTAGTTAGTTAGTTGATTCATATTCAACCTCCATAAAATAGCTGGAGTAGCAAATAAACCAACTTTTGGTGGCAGAGAAAAAGCGATACATTATTGAGAGACATAGTAAAATCCCAACAGAATGATTGTTCTTGTATGGATATTACCACCTGCAGTGGTAAAGTATCATCGGGCCCTTCTGTGGGCAAACTTAAAATTGATGATGTGGTTGAGTTGGATGAGGAAGTAGAAGAAGACCTGTCCAGTGGAGTCTAATACATTATATAAAGATAAAGGAAAGTATGGATAAGTAGTGGTTAAGGTAATACCAAATCCACTTCCTCTTCTTCATCATCGATTAAAGAAAAAGGTGGATGACACAAAATTTAGCAAGTTCATGGAAATGCTAAAATAGTTGACTGTAAATGTTCCTTTAGTTGAGGCACTGGAACAAATGCTTGGCTATGCTAAATTTATGAAGGATCGTGTCACAAAGAAGAGGATGGTGAGCTACAAACCGGTGCAAAATCTTCACCATTTTAGTGTTATTTCTACAAGATCCTTAGTGCAAAAGAAAGCAAATCCTGGAGCATTTACTATCCCGTGTACTATTGGATCACTGGAATTAGCGAAGGCCCTGTGTGATCTTGGGAAAAGTATTAATCTGATGCCACTGGAATTTTATAAGAAGTTGGTTTTGGGAGATCCCACGCCTACAAACATAAGGCTTTTGATGGAAGACAGATTAGTGAAGCGGCCAGTTGGTGTTTTTTATGACATACTTGTGAAAGTGGATAGTTTTATTTTCCCTACCAACTTTATGATCCTGGATTACGAGGTATACTTTGAGGTACCCATAATCTTGGGTAGACCTTTCCTTACAACTGGGAGTGGTTTGATTGACTTGCAGGCGAATGAGCTGCAATTTAGACTCAATGATGAGGTAGTTTGATTTGATGTTTCCCAATCAATGAAGCAACACAAAGAGATGAGTGTATTCTCCATTGTTGATGTATATTATGAATATGACCAAGTGGTGTCGATTAAGAAGTAGTTTTTTGTTGAAACTTTTATTGTGGTGTTGATAAACTTTGATAGTAAAGGTTTTGAAGAATATAAGGAGACATTTTGTTCCTTGGAAGGAATGGGATCATATTCATATGCTCCCAAGAAGCTGGATTTGGACCTCAAAAATCATCCAACACCATCGGCTAAGCCATCTATTGAAGAACCACCAGTGTTGGAGTTGAAAGAGCTATCGGATCATCTATGGTATCTGTTTCTAGGTAGTAGAAACATCTTACCTATTATAATTGCAGCAGACGTAGGTGGAAGCCCTTATCTATATGCTTAGGAGATACAAAAGGACTATACGGTGGATGATTGTTGATATTATTGGTATTCTGCCGGGTATCTGCACGCACAAATTTAGCTAGAGAAAGAGTGCACACCAACTATTGAGCATTAATGTAGATTAAACCCACCAATGCAAGAATTGGTTAAAAAAAATATTATAAAATAGCTTGACGTAGGGGTAGTGTACCCCATCTCCAATAGCAAGTGGGTGAGTCCCACGCAATATGTGTCTAATAAAAGGGGCATGACTATAGTTGCTAATGAGAATAATGAGTTGATTTCACTTAGGGCAGTGACTAGGTGGCGAGTGTGTATGGACTATTGGAAATTGAACTCGTAGACATTGAAGTATCACTTCCTAATGCCCTTCATGGATTAGATGCTTGGTCTCTTGGCAGGAGGAGGTTGGTATTGCTTCTTGAATGGTATTAGGGATACAATCAAATTTTGATTGCCAGAGAAGATCAGGAGAAAACAACATTTACATGCCCGTATGGAATGTTTGCATTCAGGAGAATGTCATTTGGTTTATGTAATTCACCCGCCACATTTAAATGGTGCATGATATCTATCTTCTCTGACATGGTGGAGGACACCTTAGAGGTGTTCATGGATGATTTTTCTGTAGTGGTTGATTCATTTTGATAATGTCTGGTGAATTTGAGTAGAGCACTAAACAAATGTGAGGAATTCAATGTCGTGTTCAACTGGGAGAAATGCCACTTCATGGTGAAGGAGGGAATTGTTCTTAGACATCAAATTTAATCCAAGGGGATTGAGGTTAACCGAGCAAAGGTAGAATTGATAGAGAAATTACCCCATCCTATCTCAGTGAAGAGAGTTCATAGTTTCCTGGGTCATGTGGGATTTTATCGCCGATTTATTAAAGACTTCTCCTAAATTGCAAATCCATAGTACAAATTATTGGAAAAGAAGGCTTAGTTTGTATTTGATGATGATTGTAGGAAGGCATTTGAATGCCTTAAAGAGAAACTGGTGGCTACCCAAGTTATTGTTGCTCTAGACTGGTCCAGGCCATTCAAAATCATATGTGACACGAGTGGAGTGCCACTTGGGGTTGTACTTGTCCAGAAGAAGGAAATATTTTTTCACCCCATCTACTATGCGATCAAGGTATTGAATAGGGAATAGAAGAATTACACTATTACTGAGCAGGAACTTCTCGTGGTTGTCTATGCATTTGAGAAGTTTTGTGCTTACTTGTTGGGAACCAAGGTGGTGGTTCATATAGATCATACTGCCTTGAGATATTTTATGGAAAAGAATGATGCTAAACTAAGGTTAATTAGATGGGTGCTGCTTCTACAAGAGTTTGACTTTGAGGTCAAAGACATAAAAGGATGCAAAAATCAGGTCGCAGACCACCTATCCCGGCTTGAGGGAAATCACGTAGTCACAGATCAACTTGAAATTGATGATGCATTCCTTGATGAGAAAATCCTTGATTCTATACTTGAAAGGGTACCTTGGTACGCGGACTTCGCCAACTATGTGGTAAGCGATCTTATTCAGAAAGATCTTTCCTTTCATCGGAAAGGAAATTCCTCCATGATGCCAAAAGGTATTTCTGGGATGATCCATATGTATTTAGGTCGTGTGATGATAATATCATCAGAAGATGCATCCCATAAGTTGACATGCTAAATATTCTAGAAGCCTGCCATGCTTCCCTAGTTAGGGGACACAATGTAGGTGATCGTACTACAAGAAAAGTATTGCAGAGTAGCTATTATTGGCCAACCTTATTCAAGGATATATATAAGTTTGTAAGAAGATGAGACTAATTCCATAGATAAGGGACAATCTTGAAACACCATAAGATGCCTATGACGAATATTATGGAGGTCGAATTGTTCGACGTCTGGGGTATTGATTTCAAGGGGCCCTTTTGTATGATCCTATAGGATAAAGTATATCCTGGTTGCTGTGGACTATATGTCCAAATTGGTGGAAGCCGTCATCTTGTATGACAATGAAGGAAAGAGAGTGGTTGCCTTTCTCAAGAAGAACATCTTCTCTTATTTTCGAGTACCACATACTATTATACGCGACGGAGGATCCCATTCTGCAATAAAGTATTCTGGGATACATTGGCAAAATATGGGGTGAAATAGCATAAGGTAGAAACCCCATACCACCTACAGACCATTGGGAAAGTGGAGATTTCAAACCGGGAGATAAAGGCTATCCTATCCAAAATAGTGAACGGAAGTAGACAGGATTGGTCTCGAAAGCTCGATGATGCCTTATGGGCGTATCAGGCATATTTTAAGACACCCATTAGGATGTCAACGTATCATCGGGTCTATGGAAAAGTATGTTATTTGCCAATTGAGCTGGTGTACAAAGATTTATGGGCACTCAAAAGGCTGAATCTAAATTGGAAAGAAGAAGCAGAACTAAGACTGGAGTAGCTAAATGAGATGGATAAATTCCATCTCAGGGCTTATGAAAGAGTAGACCTGTACAAGGAAAGAATGAAGAAATACCACGATCGAAGGATTGAAAAATGATATTTTCATAAAGGTGATTGGGTATTAAACTTCAACTCCAGGCTGAAGCTCTTTCCAGTTAAACTTAAGTCTAAGTGGTCTGGCCTATTTAAAGTTACTAAGGTATACTTATCTAGAGTAGTCAAACTTGAAAATAAAGATGGAAGTGTCTTCAAAGTCAACGGGCAATGAGTCATGCCATTTATCTATCCAATATCATCGGTAAATGCTTTAGTAAGTTTATCTTGATGAAGTCTGAGTAATCGAGATGACTAAGTCATGCCACGACAGTAAATTAGGAGTTAGTAGGAGGCAACCCATAATGTGTTGTTGTAAGAGTAGTTAGAGTTATTTGTTTCTTTTGGAGCAATTTGATGTGTTTGTTGAAGTGTGCTCGAATAAAAATGCAGGAAAATAGAATCAGATCAAGTTGAGCGACGCTGACGGGAATATTGGTGAACCATCACTGAAATCATCAAAGCCATGACAAAAATAGTGACATTCTGGATAAGTCTTAACGGCTAAGCTGATGGACCATCATATACTCGATGAACCATCAAAGTTACCGTTAACATAGAGGTAAAAAAATTGAGGTTTTGGATAAGAGTTGACGGACACCATGACGGATCGTCAAGAATTTGATGGACCATCATATTTACCATTGTATGAATGAAAAATAAATCAAGTTCTGGTAAGGCATGACGGTGGAACCGATGGACCGTCAGACACCTAACAGACCGTCAGGTTTCCCATCAGACAAACCCTAGTTTTTAAGTGAGCAGATCGGGTTACCAAAGGGCTATTTAGTTATTTGGATTTGATCCAAATAATATTAAATGGCTAATAGGAGTCAGTTACACACATGTTCCCACCTTATTAACTCCCATAACCATTTAAATTCATGTACATTCATTATGGAATTAAAACACATCTCTTCTTAGGACTCTTTATGTCCTCCCTTCTCCTATTTAAACCATCACCCTCTTCTGTTCTTCTAACATAATCAAAGTTACATCACTATCTATGAAACACTAAATAGTATAGTTTGCTCTAAGTTTTGCAAGTTCAAAGTATAGAAGGGCACTTCAAGGATAAGGTATGATGAAAACTCTACTTCTCTTTTCAAAAAGAAGAAAATGAATAATGTGAGTTTGATAATGTTTGAAAGGTCTTGTTCTTTTCTTATTGTTGATGCTGTGCCTCTTATTTAATCAAACTTTGGTAAATACTATTCTAGGTGAAGTCTGACTAACCTATGGCCAAAAATGGTGAAATTAGTATTTAAAGGTTGAATTAATATGGTAATTGTTGTTATTAATGATAAAATGCATGCCAGATGTTCGTAAAGTTGCCAAACAGAAAGAGGAAATCAAAAACTCTAGTTGACGGCCATACTGACGGACCGTCAGATTGTCCATCAATTGGCTTCTGAACAACTGCCTCACTGGTTAAGCTATAATGGATACCTTGATGGACCATCAAACCCCAGAAGGACCTTTAGACTATCTATCAACACAACTTTGAACTTTATTTCTTTCTGATTCTAATACAACATTGATGGTTTGTTCTATGTTCAAGAAAAATAGCAAAGAAACTACCACATCACATGGGCGGTGGCAAATCTAAACAAACAAGGGGTAGAGGTGAACCAGTATGCAGTGAAGAATCACCTACCTTAAGCACTCGTCAGTGAGCGACTCAAGTAATCTCCCATTATGAGGAAGAGAGTGAGAGTGCTAGTAATAGAAGTACTACTTTTAGCCCCAACGAGGAAGGGGTTAACACATCAAACCCCGACCAAGTTGAGGCATAAAAAACTAAAGACACTAATGTGATTAAAAACAAAGACCCTCAAATGCAGGAAGAAATTAAGTGAAAGATTGAAGGAGCAAGGGAGATCTACCTTGATGGGCTTGAACCAACAGCAAATAGGCACATAAAGAGTCCCATCTCAAAGAAGCACCAAATTATCACTTCTGAGTTGCATTAGTTCCTAGAGCTTGAGCAATGATTTAATGAGTACGGGTTAGGTTGGATGATCAAACCTCTAGGTACATAATATCCCAATATTGTATGGTGGTTTTTCACCAACTATTTGGCACTGGTAGAAAAGGATTGTCCCAAGGGTACAAAAGTTTCAAACTATCCAAATAGGGAATCAGTTCCTATGAGAGGGATTACCAATGATATCTCTACTCATACACTAAATATATTGCTATTTGGGCTTGATTTTAAGGCACTGGTGGTTATACCAGAAATTAAACATTACTTGACGACGATCTCCAGCCAAAGGCCTTGGTTATCTAGGCGTCTCACTGATAATGGTAACCCATCATGGGTACATAATACCAAAGAGCAGATTGATAAATCATCCCTCATCTTTCAGACTAAGTTTTGGTGGGCCATTGTCAGGTTGCGATTGATGCTGATATGGGGAGATAAAAACTTGGACAATCATAAGGAAGTTTTGGTTGCTAGTCTGGTTGATGGGCTGCAGATTGATTTTGACTATATTATTGTTGATGAGGTTTTCCCCGTGCAAACCAAGTAGCGAACACTTTACCATTCCCTTATTTGATCACGGAACTATGCAGATAAGAAAATGTACCTTTGATGAGAGGGGTTGATAATAAGGTTTGAGAAAGTCATAAGAAGGACATTGAGAGAATGAAGGAAGATTCAAAATATGAGATGCAAAACAAAAAGCCACCTACTTATCAGACACAATCAGCTCCAACCCAGGGACGTCTGAGATCCCTATAGGTATACCATTATCAATTACAACTTATATGCCACTAGATTATGTGCCTACCGATGTTTCTACAGGGTCATCTTCTATGCCTCTAGTAGAAAAAACTACATACACTGCATCTGTCCCACCTCAGTATTCTGAATACCAACCAACACAAGAGAATTTCGCCAAATCTATAGGAGCACAAAAAAATTTAAGAAGCAGTTGAATGCATGGGCAAAGTAGCTCAAGCCATTCGTTGACCGCATTATTGAGGAATCCCTTAGACCCTATCATAATATCCATGCCAGGATCACTGATATGGAGGGGCGTGTGTTCAAGAAGTTGAATGAGTTATCAATTCCAGTTTTTGCAAGGTTTGTGGCAGAGTTTCAGCAAGCACAGGCTGACATTGTTGAGCTAGAAAGGCAACCAACATAACTTGTTTTTTATCCTGCATTGTTAATCAGTGAAGAAAATGAGGGCCTCATTTATCTTATGGGTAGGCCATTTAAAGATAAAGGTAAGCAAGTTGATGAAAGTCCTGACAGGAAGACTTCTAAGAGAAGGCAGCGAGCAGATATGACACTTGAGGAAAGAGAGGCTAGAGACATGAGAAAAGTTATGAAGAGATCGAAAAGAGATAAAGAAAGGAGGAAGAAAAAGGTTGCAGATAAAGTGGTAGGATTCTCCACTAGTTCATCCCTACTTAGAGGGACAACACCTGATCGGGTCCCATTCGAGAGAGTAAGAGTCTTAAGTGTTTGTCCATAAGTTAAATTGATAAAGTGCGGTAGACTTCTTTGACTGTGAGGGTAATTTGAGTTGTACTTGCTTTTATGAATCTCTATGTGATATTACATCTGTGATTATATATGTGCTGAATTGTAAATAGTGCCAATTATGGATTTTGATGTGTTGAAACTACATGAGTTAGGTGACAATTCAGTTGTTGAATCATGCATTGCTGAACGGTTAAATGCCCATCATTGTTCTTGTTCGTGCATATGATATAATGTTGAGTTTCTTGAGGACAAACAATTGTCTTAAGTTGAGGGTGTTGATGTTCCAGCTTTTGACAGACCATTTTACATTATTTATAAGGGATAATTAGGTGTCTTTAAGCAACTATTAGTATTTTTTATGCTGGGTTTTACTATTTTCATAGAAAGGACACAACAGAAGAAATAACTTGGAAAAATAGAAGCCAAAGTCTTTTGATGGTCAAACTGATGGCCCATCAACTGTGTGATGAACCGTTAAGATGTCCATCAGCCTTAAATAAAGTGGAAAAAAGTATCCCTTACAATAGGAAAATTGACTTTGGGATTGACCTTATTCTGAACACTGATCCTATCTCTTTCCCTTCTTGTAGAATGGCTCTAGCTGAGTTGAAGGAACTCAAGGATCAATTGAAAGATCTTCTTGACAAGGATTTTATCTACACTAGTGTGTCTCCATGGGGTGCTCCTATTCTCTTCGTGCATAAGAAGGATGGTTCCCTTTAGATGTGCATTGATTACCGCCAACTAAATAAATTAACCATGAAGAATAAGTTTCCACTTCCTAGGATTGATGATCTTTTTATCAGCTTTAGGGGGCTAAGTTCTTTTACAAAATTAATCTTCGATTGGGTTATCATCAACTAAAGATTAGAGAGATAGATATCTCTAAGGCTGCCTTCCAAACCCAGTATGGTTACTATTAGTTCCTAATCATGTAATTTGGTCTGACTAATTTCCCAGCGATATTTAAGAATCTCGTAAATTAGGTGTTTTATCAGTTCTTGGATTTATTCATCATAGTGTTCATTGATGATATTTTGGTGTACTCTAGGAGTGAGGTGGATCACACTTACCATCTTTATATTGTGTTTTACCCCCTAAAAGATCAACATTTGTATGTTAAGTATTAGAAGTGCGAATTTAGGTTGAAAGCTATTACTTTCCTAGGTAATACCATTTCTAGTGAAGGGATAATAGTGGATCCGTAAAAAGTCGTAGTGGTTAAGAAGTGGCCTAGAACCATGACTCCAACTAATATTTGGAGCTTCTTAGGGTTAGATGCTTACTATACAAGATTTTTTGAGAGTTTCTCGACTATAGCTTCCCCGTTGACTAGGTGGACCTAGAAGAGGGTGAAGTTTTTATGGTCTAATGGTTGTGAGAGTAGTTTTCAGAAGCTGAAAATAATTTGACTTCAGCTCCAGTTTTGACCCTACCAAAGGGTAATGACGGATTTATGGTTTATTGTGATGCATCTCTTATGGGACTTGGTTTTGTGTTAATGCAACATGGTAAGGTTGTGGCCTATGCTTCTAGGCAATTGAAAGTTCATGAGAGGAATTATCCGACTCATGACTTGGAGTTGTTAGTTGTGGTGTTCACATTGAATATTTTGCATCACTATTTGTATGGAGTCCATGTAGATATATTTTTTATCATAAGAGCCTGCAATATGTGTTCACCTAGAAGTAGGAGAATCTCAGATAGAGGAGGTAGCTTGAGTTATTGAAAGACTATGATATGAGTCTCCACTACTACCCAGGTAAGGATAATCTGGTTACTTATTCTCTTAGCAGGTTATCCATGGGGAGTCTATATTATGTGGATAAGGATAAGAGGGAGTTAGTGAAAGGTATTCATTGATTATCTAACCTTAATATTCATCTCTTGGATTCTGAGGATAGTGGTGCATTTATGTAAAAGGTAGAAAATTCATCCCTTGTTGTTGAAATAAAGGAGAAGTAGGTACTGGATCTTGTCTTAATAAAAATTAAGGGAGATGTGGGACAAAAAAAGGTTGTAGAGTTTGAGATTGGTGGCGATGGTATCCTGAGGTACCACGACAAATTATGTGTTCCTGACGTAGATGGGTTGCGAGACAGGATCTGGGTTGAGGGTCATAAGTCATGGTATACAGTTCATCTTGGTTCGACAAAAGTGTATCACAATCTTAAGGCAATTTTTTGGTGGAATAATATGAAAAAAGATATAGGCAGTTTTATGGCTAAGTGCATAGTGTATCAACAAGTGAAGGTTGATCACTTGATACCCAAAAGGTTGTATCAAGAAATTGAGTTGCCTGTATGGAAGTGGGCAGTTATTAATATGGATTTCATTAATGGTCTTCCTCGATCTCATAATAAGTTTTATTTGAT
Source organism: Capsicum pubescens (assembly GCA_030864215.1). Classification (NCBI taxonomy): domain Eukaryota; kingdom Viridiplantae; phylum Streptophyta; class Magnoliopsida; order Solanales; family Solanaceae; genus Capsicum; species Capsicum pubescens. The sequence goes on along the minus strand of CM061548.1, from coordinate 264,984,553 downwards.
TTGTGTGATCGTGGATAGGATGCCTAAATGTGCTCATTTTTTGCCAGTGAGAACTAACTTTTCAACATAAGACTATGCGAAGTTGTTACTCCCGGAGATTATGATATTGCATGGAGCGCCTGTTGCTATCATGTCAGATTGTGGTACTCAGTTCTTATCACACGTTTGGCATTTATTTCAAAGCGATTTAGGAACTAAGGTAAGCCTTAGTACTGCTTTCCACCTGCAGTCAGATGGGTAAGCGAAAAAAATTATTCAGATATTAGAAGATATGCTTCAAACTTATGTGACTGATTATAGTGGTAGTTGGTTTGATCATTTTCCTCTTATAGATTTCTCGTATAATAATAGCTACCACTCTAGTATTGGGCTGGCTCCATTTGAGGAATTGTATGTAGGATGTGCACTCTCCTATAGAGTGGTTCGAGGTTGGTGAGGCGGAGATGTTTGGCCCTGATTTGGTTCACTAAACCATGGAGAAGGTGAAGGTGATTTGGGGTAGACTTAACACCACCCAAAAACTTCAAAAGTCCTATGCAGATGTGAGGCGCAGTGTTCACATGGATATCTTTTCTTATCATAAGAGTCTTCAGTACATTTTCACTCAGAAAGAGCTAAATCTCAGGAAGAGGAGGTGGCTTGAGCATCTCAAGGATTATGATATAAGTCTTCACTACCACCCAGGTAAGTCTAATGTGGTTGCTGATGCTTTTATCAGGTTATCCATAAGGAGCTTGGCTCACATGGAGGAAGGCAAGCGAGAATTGATGAAGTATATTCACCGCTTGGATAATTTGGGAGTTCATCTTTGGGACTCTAAGAATGGTGGTATGACAGTGCAAGAAGTGGTTCAGTTGTCTGTTGGTGCAGAGAATAAATAGAAGCAAGTGCCAGATCCTATTTTGATAAAGATAAAGGGTGATGTTGGTGGGCAAAAGGTAGTTGTGTTTGAGAGCCGTGGTGATGGTACTTTATGGTACCAAGGGAGGTTGTGTTTTCTTGATGTCGAGGGGCTGTGGAAAAAGGTTTTGGATGATGTGCATGAGTCGTGCTATGCTATTCTTCCTAGCTCGACTAAGATGTATCATTATCTCAAGGAGATCTACTAGTGGAATGGCATGAAGAGGGATATGGCTGATTTCGTGGCAAGTGATTGGTGTGTCAATAGGTTAAGGTTGAGCACATGAGGTCAAGAGGGTTGTATCAAGAAATTTATTTGCCCTAATGGAAGTGGGAAGTGATATTTATATACTTCATTACTAGTCTTCCTCATTCTCAGAATTAGTATGATTCGATTTAGGTCATTGTGGATAGAATGACCAAGTCTGGACATTTCTTGCCAGTGCGGACTACCTTTATGGCAGAGGATTATGCACAGTTGTATCTTCAGGAGATTGTGAAGCTTCATAGGGTACTTGTATCGATTCTTTCAGATCATGGTATGCAGTTTAAATCTCATTTCTGGAAGTCATTCTAGAAAAAGTTGGGGACTAAGGTTTGTCTGAGTATTGATTTATACCCACAGTCAGATGGGCAAGCAGAGATAACTATTTAGACATTGGAAGATATGTTTTAGGCCTGTGTGATTGACTATGGTAGCAATTTGTTTAAGCATCTACCTTTGGTGGAGTTTGCTTACAATAATAGCTATCATTCGAGTATTGTTATGGCTTATTTCAAGGCATTGTATGAAAGAAGGTGTAGATCTACTATTGGGTGGTTTTAACTTGGTGAAACGGATATGTTTGGTCCTGATTTGGTCTACCAGGCGATGGATACGGTGAAGGTGATTCAGGATAGGCTTAAAGCTTCCCAAAGTTGCCAAAAGTCTTATGCAGATGTTAAGCGTAGAGTCTTGGAGTTTGAGGTCGGGAATAGGGTATTTCTTAAAGTGTCTCCCATGAAGGGAGCAGTTCGATTTGGCGAAAAAGGGAAACTTAGTCCTCATTTCATTATTCCTTATGTGATTTTACGAAGAGTTGACAATATTGCTTATGAGTTGGAGTTTCCATCTAGCTTAGGTTTGGTTCATCTAGTCTGTCATGTTTCCACGTTGAGGATGTGTTTTGGTGATCTTTCTTCGGTTGTTCCATTGGAAGGATTGGGTATTTTGGATTCTCTGTCTTATGAAGAGGTCCCGGTTGAGATATTAGATAGGCAAGTTCGTCGGTTGCGGACCAAGGATGTGGTTTCGATTAAGGTTCTATGGAAGAACCATAAGGTAGAAAAAGCTACTTGGGAAGCTGAAGAGGACATGAAGTCCAAGTATTCGCATTTCTTTTCTGATCCTGGGATTTGTGTTGAAGATATATGTCATGAACATGTAACACCCTAACTTAGGAATGAGTCTCACATCGGCAAAATACAGGAGGGATGCTAGGTATATAAGTAAGTAAGCCTTACTCCCTAGTGACGTGTGTTAAAATTGTATGGGCTTGGGCCCAAAGCGGACAATATCACTAGTGGGTTGGGGATTTACAGGGGTTTCTCAGGCCTTGATGGTTTGGGATGCTCGTCGCGGCCAGAGCCCCAGCTCGGGTCATGACAGAATGTTATCAAGGTCGCTCTTGTGTCAGCCCTATCTATGTTGGCCAGAGTTTAAACTGAGTATAGGTAAATTTCGGTAAGGCGGGGAAAACCTCAGTCCTATGTATAGGCAAATCCCATTCAGTGGGGCAAACCTCAGCGAGGATGCTGAGTCCATAAGGGAGGTGTATGTAATACCCTAAATTAGGAAGAAGTCCTACATCGGTAAAACACAGGAGGGATACTGGTATATAAGTAAGCAAGCCTTACTCCCTAGTGACGTATTTTAAATCAGTACGGGCTTGGGACCAAAGCAGACAATATCACTAGTGGGTTGGAGAGTTATAGGGGTCTCTCGGTCCTTGATGGTTCGGGATGCCCATCGTGGCCAGGACCCTGGCTCGGGTCGTGATAACTATCCTACAGGCAATGTCACTACTGGAGTTAATAAGGTTTTGATTGCTACGTCTTTAGCTACGGCATAGAAGGGTGCTAATTCTGGTATCAACACTGGTCAAAATCATCTATATACTCTCTCTACCTGTTAGGAATTTGAGGCTTCTCCTGATATTGTCACTGGTATGTTACAGCTTTTTTCCATTGATGTGTATTATTGGCTTGTTCCAGGTTCTACTCTTTCTTATGTAACCCTTAATGTGTCCATTTATTTTGGTTTCAGTCCTGAGGTTATTTATGATCCCTTTTCTATGTCTACCTTAATGGGTGACTCTGTTGTGTCTAGTAGAGTCTGCAGGGATTGTGTGGTATCTATATAAGGTAGGGAAATATTGGTGGATCTAATAAAGTTGGGTATGTTAGATTTTGATATTATATTGGGGATGGATTAGTTCCATTCATGCTATGCATCTCTTGATTGTAGAACATGAAGGGTCAGTTTCTATTTCCTAAATGAACCAGTGATTGAGTGGGAAGTTAGTTCTTTAGCACCAAAAAGGGAGTTCATTTCTTATCTAATAGCTTGGAAATTTATTTCCAAAGGGTTTCTATATCACCTAGTTTGGGTTAAGGATTCTAATTCTAAGGGACTTTCTTTACAATCTATCCCTTTAGTCAATTAGTTTCCCAAAGTCTTTCCTGATGATATTCTCGGTATTCCTCCTGACAGGGAAATGGTCTTTGTGATTGATCTTCTATCGGATATCCATCCTTATCAGATGGCTCCGACTGAGTTGAAATAGCTTAAGGAGCAGTTAAAAGATCTTCTTGATAATGGTTTTATTCACCCTAGTGTTTCTCCATGGGGTACTCCTATTTTTTTCATATGTAAGAAGGATGGTTCCCTTCTAATTTATAGAGACTATCTGCAGTTGAATAAGGAAACTGTGAAGAATAAATATCCTCTTCCTAGGATTGATGACTTGTTTGGCGGCTTCAGTGTGCTGAGTACTTTTTTAAGATTGATCTTTAGTTGGGTTATTATCAGTTTAAGATTAGGGTGGTGGATATCCCTAAGACTACTTTTCATACCCAGTATGGTCACTATGAGTTCTTAGTCATGTATTTTGGGTTGAATAATTCTCTAATGGAATTTATGGATCTTATAAACTAGGTATTTTGTCTCGTACTATTTTATTATGCACTTATCTTTTGTGTTTGTTATACTGTTAGTTTGTTTTGTGAACCATACTAGATTATATCCACTTACTTTTTATATTTGTTATATTGTTATTGGTCCTAAGCTGGGGGTCTATCGGAAATAGCCTCTCTATTTCTCTTGAGGTAGCGGTATGGTCTGCGTATAATCTACCCTTCCCAGACCCCACTAGGTGGGAATACACTGGGTATGTTGTTGTTGTTGTTTTATAAACTAGGTATTTCATCAATTTCTGGACTTATTCGTCATTGTGTTTATTGATGACATCTTAGTATACTCCAAGAGTGAGAAGGATCAGGCCAATCACCTCCTTATAATGTTTAAAACTATTAAGGATCAGCAGTTGTAGGCTAAGTTTTCAAAGTATGAGTTATGGTTGAATGTTGTGACCTTTCTTGGTCATGTTATTTCTAGTAAGGGGATCATGGTGGATTCACAAAAGGTTGAGGAAGTTAAGAGTGGCTATTCGAAGCTTCTTAGGTTTTGTCTGGTATTATAGGAGGTTTGTGGAGAGTTTCTCATCAATTTCTTCTCCATTGACTAAGTTGATACAAAAAAGGTAAAGTTTCTGTGGTCTGATGCTTGTGAGGGTAGTTTTGAGAAGTTGAAGAATAAGTTGACTTCATCTCAAGTTTAAACCTTACCAGAGGGTACTGATGGCTTTATTGTTTATTGTGATGCATTTTGGGTAGTACTAGGTTATGTATTAATGCAGCATAGTAAGGTTATGGTGTATGCTTCTAGATAGCTTAAGGTGCATGAGAAGAATTATCCAACTCATGATTTGGAGATGTTAGTTGTGGTTTTTACTTTGAATATTTGGTGTCGTTACTTATATAGTATTTATGTTGATGTATATTATGACCGTAAGAGCTTACAATATGTGTTCATCTAGAATAAGTTGAATCTTAGGCAAAGGAGATGGATTGAGTTGCTCACGAATTATGATATAAGTCTCTTATATTATCCAGGTAAAGCTAACATAGTTGTTGATTCTCTTAGAAGGTTGTTCATGAGGATCTTATCTCATGTTGGTGAGGAGAAGAGAGGTTGGTAAATGAAATTCATTGTTTGCCTAATCTTGGATTTTGTCTCTTCAACTCTGAACATGAAGGAGTTATTGTTCAAGAGTTAGTGAAGTCATCTCTTGGTGCTGAGGTGAAGAAGAAGCAAATTTTGGATCCTATCTTGATGCAGATTAAGGATGATGTGGGTCAGCAAAAGGTCATGGCTTTTGAGATTGGTGGAGATAATACCTTAAGATACCAAGGTAGATTGTGTATTCCCGATGTTGATGAGCTGCGAGAGAGAATCTTAGTTGAGGCTCGTGATTCATGGTATACAGTTCATCCTGGTTCGATGAAGATGTACTATGATTTGAAAGATATCTATTTGGTGGAACAACATAAAGAGGGATGTAGCCAATTATGTGGCCAAGTATATAGTTTTTTCAGAAAGTGAAGGTGGAGTACTTTATGACTGGTGGTTTTTCTCAAGAGATTGAGTTGCTTATGTGGAAATAGGAAGTGATTAATATGGATTTCATTGTTTGTCTTCCACTCTCTTATAATCAGTTTGATTTGATTTGAGTCATTGTGGATAGGATGACCAAGTCTGCTCATTTCTTTCCTGTGAGGACTAATTATTTTACGGAGGATTATGCTAAGCTTTTCATTTAGGAGATCGTCAAGTTGCATTGTGCGCCTTTTTCTATTATATCTGATCGAGGCTCGTAATTCTCATTCAACTTTTTGTGATTATTTTAGAGAGGTTTGGGAACTAAGGTGAAACTGAGCACCACTTTCCACCCTCAGACAGATGGACAAGAAAAAAAGACTATTAAGATTTTGGAAGATATGCCATGGACCAATGTGATTGACTTTATTGGTAGTTGGGTTGATCATTTGCCTCTCATCGAGTTTGCTTAAAATAACAGCTACCATTCTAGCATTCAAATAGCTTCGTTTGATGCTTTGTATGGTAGTAGATATCGTTCTTCTACTAGGTGGTGCAAAGTCGGTGATATTAGATTGTTTGGTCCTGACTTAGTTTATCAATCCATGGAAAAGGTGTAGACTTAAGAATGCCTTAAGTCGCAAAAAGACCTATGCGGATATGAGGCAAAAGGAGGCAAAAAACTTAAGGCGACAGTGAGTATGGGTAGCTTGGCGTGCATTTTAGTTTCTTAGAGGTCGTTGGCACAGGATATTCAATCCCTATCCAACTTAATGGTACGACTAGATATTTCAAACCCTAGGAGGATCCTTGAAATAGTTAAGGCGAAATTCTCGTTATTTAAGCATATTTGGATCGCTAGTTAGAGGATAAGAGACTTTCCATCATCTGTGATCAAGTGTTAAGTGGTGATTCAATAGGGATACCATAGATATTTAGGGTCTCTTGAGATTTGATAGCCACATTTGTGTTTCGAGGATCGTTGACTTGATTCAGTCGATTTTGTACGAGGCTCATAACTCTAAGTATTCTATTCACCTGGGTACAACAAAGATGTATAGAGACTTGAGATAGAATTATTGTTGGAGTGGCATAAAGAGAGATATGGAAGACGTTCTAGATCATTACCTATGTTGTTAGCAGGTAAAGGTCAAGTATCAGCGACCTAATAGATTGAATCATTGATTGGCCATTCCCGAGTGAAAGTGGGAGTGAATCACCATAGACTTTGTTAGTGGGTTTCCTCATACTTCTCATGGTTTCAATGGTATTTAGGTTATTATTGATCGATGGACTAAGTCATCATATTTTATTCCTATTCAGATGTACTTCAGTGTCGAGAGGCTTTCATTTGCATGGTGTGCTTATATCTATCATTTTATATCGAGGTTCAACGTCGAGTGGTTGGCTAATGGTTTTGCTATTATGCGTTCTGATTTAAGTGTAGAAAAACTAATGATAATAATAATGATGATATTGAGTTTCAGTTCGAGTTCGTCTTTGAGGATTGTTTTTATGTAATACAGGATGGATGGATTCTTGGTTATAGTATGAAAATTAGTAAATTATGATTATTCGGTTATTAGTTTCTTTTATTGTACCTTCTAGGCTTATCGGGTGCTGCATTGGGTCATTTACTTTTCTGCACTTATTGGCTTATGTGAGTCAATCTTTTAGTTAATGGTATGATCTTTGTGTTATAATTCGCGTATGCATTTATTTATCTATGTACAATGGTGCCAGAGCTTATTTCCAAGTTTGACCTTTTTATCTTGACTTAGTTTATGTTATCTTGTATCTTATCATATTTATATCATGATTTAGCTCAATCATCTGACGATGCCTACTAAGTACCCATGGTTTTGGTACTCATACAACACTTCTGTACCTTTTTGGTGCATATTCGAGTACTAGTTGCCACCGTTGATTCAACATGCATGCAGATTTGATTTTGGAGATTGGGTGAGCTCTTAGAGTTAGAGTTACCCTTTTTCCTTCTATGTTTCTATATGTAGTCTTTCATCTTTCAGACAGATTGTTTTTGACTATTTAGTACTCATAGTTTATTGTAGTAGCTCTTGTATTGACATTACTGAGTCTTGGGATGTTTGTTGGTTTCTATCTATCTATTAGACCTTTATGACGGTATTATTGCTACTTGAATCTCTAATTGTTCATTTAAATTTTAGGGTATTTTCTACCAAGTTAGCCCATTGCATCTAGCTTCGAGCTATGGTTTGGCTTTCCTAGTGGTGAGATTGAGTAGGTGACATCATGTCTCATAAATCGGGTTGTGACACTATGTCTAGTAGAGTCCTAATTATGTGTGTGAAGTGTGTCACACTTAAAGTTGGGAGGCTACATTGTATTTAGGAGATGTTCCTAATTTTTCACACTCTTGATCATACAATATAGTAGTGTCATAAAAAATTATCCAAATTCGTGCTTTGCTCAAAATTCCCTAGACGTGCCTTATTGTAATACCCTAAACTTTCTTTAAGTCAAATCTAGTCTCCAGAAGAGTTAGTCATGACTTCCTAAATGATTAATGTTTAAATCAATTAGAATTTTCCCAATTTTGACTTTTTATCATGTGGGAAATTGAATTAGCTTTCCAACAATCCCAATTTCGTCCAAATCCGATATCAGAGTAGAAAGTTATGGACATTTTACTGAGAGCTGTCAGAACTGCCCAGGTGCGATGGGAAGGTTGACAGACCGTCGAGCTAGCGATGGTCCATTGCCTAAACCATCGCGGCTAAGGTAATAAGTCAATCTTATGACTAAGGTGCGACGGACAGGTTGACGGACCGTCGAGCTAGCGATGGACCATAGCCCAAGTCGTCGCTACTAAGGCAGTGAGTCCCTATTCTGGCCCAAGTGCGACGGTCAAAACGACAGACCGTCGAGACAGCGATGGACCGTCGCATGAGCCATCACAGATCTCGTTCAGCAATTTAAAGCATTTTTAAAAGGGTATTTAGGTCTTTTTCCACCCGTTTTAACCCCTAATTATACCAGACAGTAGCTTATAACTTCATTTTTCATTCACAATATCCAATTATGGTTTCTCTCAAAGATCAATCCCCAAGAACAAGAAACCCTAGGTGCTTAATTCCAAGTCAAGAATTCAAGTTTTCCTCCACAAATCTTTAAGAAATCATCCACCTAGGTATGTCAAGTGTTCATTCATGGATTTCTTTCATCCATGAAGCCCAACAATCCAATTTTAAATTATAAATTGTGATGTATATGTTGTGGATTGATTACAATCATGTTGATGTTGTGTATGATACCCAAGTTGGAATCGTTAAATGTGTTTTCATTAATTTATGCTAGCATGTGGATTGAAATCTACTAAATTGTGTTGATTTATGCAACCATGATGAATTAATTTAATGTCCAAGCCTAAACTTATAGTTATGCATGCAATGTGTTTGATAAAATGCCTAAGAGAATAGGAAATATGCCTTATGACTCAATTGTGACCAAAATGATAAACCTATGTTTCACCCTTAAGTTCAAATGACTCCCATGTTATTGTTATGCTTTGTGATGGATTGATGTGATGCTCATGAGATTAGGCTTATGAAATTATGACATGTTTACATGCACTTCTATTCATGTGTGAGCTTATGGCATGCAAATACTTCATGAATATACCCGATGATTGTACTATGAATTGTTCACTATGGCCATGTGTCAAGGAGTGTCAGTCTTGTTAGTTTCATGCTATTGAGTCCCGGTGGTAGTTGTACCCGATAATTTAGTTGTGTGCCTAGAGCCAGTGTCATGTTTTCAAGATACTCTCAGTCAAGCCATGTTCAGTAGAATTCAGTTAGTCTGATGACTCAGGAAAACTCAATAATCTCAGTAATCTCGATTAGTTATCAGATCTCAGTAATACTCCATCAGTTAACGAAACTCAGTAAACTCAGTCCAATTAGTTTAGTATAATTAATTCAGTGTCTAATCAGATGTGAGTAGAATTCAGCACCGAGTGAGCCCAAGGATGGGTACTCACCTGTGAGTAGAGAGTGTGATTCTTAGAAGCAATCCTAGAGCTCCAGAACTCATAGCCAACATAGGTTGAGACATCTAACCTGTTAGATGAGGGTTGATGAGGTGGCTTAACTTGTTAGATGAGGTCCCACCGTTCTCCTTCGAGTACCTATTAGATGAGGGATCACTCATAGCTTGTCTCTACCAGTGGCGTGGTATTGACACCCTTCCAATTGGGGTTACAGATTAGACCCTAACTCAGCTATATTACTTTATTTGGAGCATGTCGGTTAGATGACTACATCCCACAGTTACAGTCTCAGTTTCAGTCTTAGTCTCAGTAATAGAACTCAAATAGTTCTACAGAATTTAGGACTGTCAGATACAGTCACCCAGTTTAGTACGAAACTCAGCTAGTTCCATCAAAAATAGGACTATCAAATGCAGTCATTCAGAAAATAGTACAATAGTTATACGAAACCTATGTTATCAGTATTCAAATTTAGTGATGTTTTGATCTCAGATATAGTTCACGTATTCATGCATGTATTCTCACATTTATGTTATTCGGTCAGCTAGTATTGTTCATTTATATAAACCCTTGCATTCAGCCTACCTTACTTGCATACCAGTATATTCAATCGTACTGATGCATTTGTGTTATGTTGTTTTATACCATAGGTTCAGAAGTACGAGCTCTAGAGCGTCAGTAGCATTCCATTCTCAGCAGTCAAAGTTAGCAATGAGTCCTCAGCATTCAAGGACATGATTATTACTTTATTATGTCATTACTTAGTTTATTTCAGTAGTTGGAGTTAGTTGGGGACATATCCCATCAACTTCCTATTCAGACAGTTCAGTTTTAGAGGCTTTCAGACTATAGTATGTTCAGATAGTTTATTTCAGTTCATGTTGTGGTATTGATATACCGTACTCTTAGATAGTATGTTTTCTCCGTTTTGAACCTTATGGTATTTCCAATCTATTATTTCCATAGCTTACATGATGTCATACAGTATACAGGTACAGATATCAGTCATGGGGTAGCTTATGACCCTTCGTGGTCATGAGCACCGTGTATCATTCTGGGTACTAGATTTGGGGCGTTACACTTATATTCGACATGATAGAAGAATTAAAGGTAAGATTCATATTATCGTAGTATTCTCAAAAAAATCCATTTGATATTTAAGAGATTGTATGAGGTTTATAAAGAGCCTATAAGTATGTTCGAGTTCACTGATTCAAAAGAACTCACACTTGTTCATATTGGTCGTGGGTTGGAGACAACTAGGATGTGTTCTCAGAATCCTTCTCTAAACTTTGATTTTAGATGGATTCTTTAATGGGAAAATCATTTCACTATATTCTTGGGTAGTGCTGTAGTACATGAGATATTGTGATTTGGGATGTTGTGATCCATAAGTAGAATAATGATCCCAAGGTTTAAAATATGAAATCATAAATATAGAAGATAGAAAGTAGAGATAGTTATGATTGAAATATGTAGCCAGAGTCATGTATTCATTAAGCGAGTAATGGGACGGTATGTCTGTCGGTGATGGCTAGGTTGTAGCATGACTTAAATATTTTTATTGTAGTTAGTAGAGGAAGAATGGTTGGTTAAGATGACCTGTATTATACTCGATTTAAGAAAGAAAATTACTATGGCTTGACTTCATATTAGTAAGGAGTGATGGTAATGTTACAAAGGAGAATGTGTTTGTAGGCTGCAATGAGATAGATGGTATAATTTAGGTCGACTATGTTATGAAATTTCAATGGAATAGTGGTTCTTGATTTTTGTAAATGCTACAGTTTGGATTAGTGTAACTGGATATTATTTCCATCTATATTTAGTTCTAGACACTAATCTTGAACTTTAGATAACCACATTAATGAAGGAATGACAATATGAGGGTGAAGCACTAGTTTTGGGAAATAGATCTAGTAGGCATGATTTTTTGTCTAGAAGATCTTAAGTTTGATAATTTAGGGAAAGTGTGAATGTATAAACAATATATATATATATGTGTGTGTGTGTGTGTGTGAAATAAAGGTAAAACAGTGAATTATAGAAATGTCCTTAAATAAAAAAGAGTCCCTAAGTTTTATAACCAAAAAAAGGTACCTAAGAAAGCATTTTGTTATATGAAATTCCAAATTATTAAGTGTTATGTGTGCCTTGTTATTACTCTTACGTTTCTAAGTGTGAAAAAGGTTAAGAATGTATCTTATACATTTATTGAGAGTTAAATTGAGAGGATGTTGAGCCTCTTGGTACAATTTAATTTCCATTGAATTGGAGGATATGAATTTAGAAAAGTGATGTAAGTAGATTAATAAGGGAGGGTCAAATTGTTAAGTGTTATAGGAAGTAGTTATGTACACCAATAGGAGCATAAGTTATAGAGTGATAACAATAAAGGCAAGAGAAAGATAAGGAAAGTATCTAAGAAAGAAGTCCTCGCAACGGTTTTGTATTTTCAAATATAGTTTAAAACAAAGAGGTTAAGCATTATTTTGTATAGTGATACCCTAACAATGTGGAGTGTTGTGCTTATATCTTGGTTTAGAGGATAGGTCCGTAGACCCAGGATAGTGACCTTTAAACTAAGGGGGAGATGATAACTTATTGAACCAAGAAAGGTGTTGAGTTTTAGATAGTGATGAATTTTTAAAAAAAACAAGAAGGAGACATTGATCCTATCTTATCTCAACATATTCCCTGTAATTCAGTCAAGATAACACTTTACTCCTGTTTTGCGTGATAGCTTCATGCCTATGATTGAGGTTCATGAACTTCATACTGATTCATATCCATTAGCAGTCCTTAGAATGAGAAATGATAGCTTCACCCAATAATCCTAGTCTTACTCCGTGAATCTATAGATTTTGGTCTTATGTTATACAACTCATGATATATGAACTAATATTTCACAATATGCCAAGTCCAATTATCTCACGTTTTATGATATATTTTTAACTCTTTTTATGTCATTGTTTATGCCAAGAATAATACTCCATTCATGCTCTATGTATTTAATATATTAAGTATTAGTGCCTATTTTACCTCAATTTAAAGGCCCAGGTCACAATGAGAATAAATAATGATTGAACAATTTCCATTTATTCATGGTCCTCATACTCTAGACCTTCGGTGGCCTTTCTTATGACTTGATAGTGGTGTTGAAGGTAGTTATGCAATGGTTTAGGTGGGAGAGAGTAGATGTTCCTTATTGTGAAGGATATATGGTGTCATTTTGTGTAGAAGTTCTTAAAGCTACATATATTAGGAGTTCTTGGAAATATTCTTAGATATTGTTAGCTACAAAGAAGCCACAAAGTGATTATAGTGATAGTCTTAAATTTCATGTTGAGATACCTGTGGACAATTGCATTATGTGACTAGTGATTTCTTGATTAGAGATCGAGGTTGGTTGAATTTCATAATGAGACGAAGTGGTATTCATGGGAATGATTTCAAATGCAAAAAAATAAAAACCTTGTTGAGTTTTAGAACAATCCTAATAGTAGATGAATGATCAAGATTATGGTTCCTAAAGGGAAACAATAAAATAGGATCTTGTGATTCAAACTAACATGATCATTCTAGGTTTAGCACCTTATAACTCAAGGTAAGGCTTGAATATGAAGTAGCATGGAGTTAAACTCAAGATTTAGTAATTATATGTATCCTCATGAGCATTCTAAGTTGCAAAAAAGATAGTGTAGAATCTGGTGGAGGTAATATAGTGGAAAAGTGTTTCTAAGCTTAAAGGCTATCAATCGTCTTACTTAAGATGAAAATACTTCTATTTTTATGACCAGAGCACTCATGTTTCATGTCATGTACCTTCAAATCCATGAAGCTTATTTCCAATTCTTTGCCATGTCATTCATTCTCTGTGAAACTCGGTTAGATGACTATTTAAGTTGTGTTGAAGTATGGATCAAAGATATCCCCTATGACTCATGTATATATATTTATTTCATGTCTTGTTATAAATCTCATCATGTTCACTAAGCTCTTGTTGTTAAAATAATTCAAGAGAGACTAGACTTACTACTATTCCCATACAAGGTACCCTCACTTATTTACTCCTCAATAGAGGAGCAGTGAAGGTAACAATCTGAATCCTTACAATCTTTTTCTAAATACAAACTTTGAGTTATGTAGATCATGTTACTTAGGGAACTGGTCTTAGATTGTGTATGTGACCAGTATTTTTTATGGTATGATTCTTTCTTATATCCTCTCATGGTTGGCTATTTTGCAGCTTACAAATTATTGGCGACCTACAAACCTTAAGAAAGATCCATTAGTGAAAGGTTCATTCCTTAATTTTGGTGTGTAGAGTTTTTCATGAGTCGATAACCTTCACTCGATGATGAATTATCTCAAGGGGAGATATTGCTATAGCGCACATTTTTAGTTTAACGATGTAAGTTGAAGTGTTATGAGTGCATAATTGTGCTTGTTATGCTTCAAATTTAGTTAGCAATCAACTTGTAATGATTCGTATATGTTTCACAGCTTATAAGGGTGTAAATCATACTTGGGAATGAAGATTTTATTATTGCATCACCGCAATAGTGCAACAGAATGAAGAAGGACAGAAGGCAACGAGTTATTGCCCAGAAAGCCCCTTTAGGGGTAGTTTTGTCCTTTCCTTTTATCCTTACCCCAAATAATTATAACTTTTTTTCCCATCACTTTATTATGTTAAAAGTTCACTGTTTCCATCAATTTTACATTTTACAAATCCTTATTCTTTTCCTCAGTTTCACATGTTTTAAAACCCTTTCACCCCATCAATCTCAAACATCTTTCTCCATTAGTTATACATGACTAAATACCATTTTTCTCTTCTAAAACGTTGCTCTCAACAATTTCAAGAGAATTGAATCAAGAATCAAGTTCAAATTCTTCCTTTGCGATCTCAAGATCTTCAAAAGATTTATGGTACGTAGAACTATTTCTTTCATGTTTTCTTTGGAGTTTTGTTCTCCTCTAATCCTTGTTATTCTCAATATAATTTGGATTGAGGGATCTCTACATCTTTGTTAATTTAAGATCTTTTATGAGTTCTTCTGAGAAGTTTTTGAGTCTTCCTAGCTCATTAATACTCTATAAATTTTAGTGAGTAGATGTTAAACCAATAAATTGCTACAAAGTTAAAAGTTTATGAATCATAAAAACTATGAAACTTATGAAATCCATAAGGTAACAGATAACAAAGAAACTTACTGATCAAGAAGTAAAGCATGACCAGAAAAGGTACTTTCTTCACTATAGTTGGATAGCATATAGCCTTGAGGATGATATATTGTGTCATGTATCGTAACAAAAATCAAAAGGATATAAAGAGTTAAATTGCATAACTGTGATGCTATTGGTTGATAGGGTATGGCTACAGAAATAGATTGGTATGTGGAACATAAACTTCTATTAACATGATATGATCCACGTATGCCTTGTAACGTGTCATAACAAGATGCTTGTGGTGGTTTCAGATACATATGTGAATGGTCTAAGAGATTTGATATTCTTTTCTTAGTGGTGGTGTATACTTCCCACCTTTCTGATTTTATCTTGAAAAGCAGGAGTGAGGAATACCTTTAAAAAATTCAGAATTTCTTAATCCTTCTACAATTCACTACATTGTACCAATTCATTAGGAAACTGACAATGTATAAACTCTTGAAGCTATATAATCCATGTTCATGAATTCTACTACAACGAACCAGTAAATTACCAATTATGTCTCACCAATAATGATGTTAATTGATGATTATGAATCTATTACAGTTAATTCTCTATGTGAGCCCTAAAGTGGCAATAACGATCAGCCAAAAAGGCTAAACTATGAGCATGAGCCTAACAAGGCTAACATTTTTATCAAGAACTAATAAGATAAACATATAATATTAGGAGCTTAAGGGAGTTATAGATGACTGGCCACGAAGGTACAGGTCTAAAAGACCAATGCTCGAAACTACGTTTACCCACGTAATATAGAGATCATTCCGCAAGTCGGAAAACTCTTTTTTATGAGTTCCAAAAAGGGATACTTATGAATCTTTGCTAGCAAATTATGTCATGTCATGTCCTATGCCCAACAAGGTATAGGATGACTTAGATGATCGGGCCAAGAGTCCATTAGCTAACATGGTGGTTTATGTCGATTTACCACTTGTTCCCACAAATAACTAAATGGATTAATTTATTTTACTTTATCAATCATTATTTCAGCTTATGCTTTTGTGCCTTTTCAGCTTATCATGTCTTGAGTTGTACTTATCATCTTTGTATTTCCATGCTTTATTACTTTCATGTGCAGTTTTACATGCCAATATAATTTTCGTATTGACCCCTGTGGCACTAAATCATTTCTTGATGTAGGTTTCGACACTCGGACTCATGATGAGGAGCATTATTAGAATTATCATATTCTGCTATTGGTAAGCCTCCTTTCTATCTGGGGTCAAGTTTAGATATGATAATTTTTTTAGTGTTCCTTTTAGTACTAAGGTATGTCGGGTCTTATCCAAACAATTATTGTTACACATTAGAGGCTTCACAGAGTAGTTTAGTTGTTATATAAATTTTGTAATTTTCAGTCTTTATTTATCATAATTATTGGTAATGTTGGATATTATCTAATGTTGATGAACTTTGGTGAAAGTTTTTCTCCCTTCAGTAAACTTGAATAAATTTTATATTGTTTTCGCTTTCTGCATTTACATTAGAAGTATGCTTATGTGATATACCAAATCGTTCGCTCATACTAGCAATAGTATCAAGTGTGTGCCACGTCCAAGGCCTTGGCTCAGGGCATGATAGAATGAAGAAAAGCTCTTAGACCTTCCGGTGAGCTTACGCTACTCTCAACCTCCTTGATTGATAGGAATCCAGTTCCAACAGTTTTTGATGTTGTTGGTTGTGATCTCCTTTCTGAGATTGGGCCATCCATCATTCCATTTTGATCATTATCTATTTCAGAAATTTCAAGTTATTTAGGTCTGTTCATGAACATGGATGGATAGTCTTCTTCAGCAGATTCCTCATAGCTCAAACAAATTGAAACGGAGGGAGCAAAACTTACAAGCAGCATAGAATTAAGCAATTACCAATCTATGAGGATTACTCTCTCTATTAAAGTACAAATAATTTACCACAATGATGCAGATAGATTCCTCACAATTATGCTTTCATAATCATCATGGATGCATACAGATAATAAAGCAATTTAATACATACATGTTAAATATATAAGGAGTCCCCCAAAATTTCAACCAAGCAGCTCCATCATTCGAAAATATTTGACACAACACTCATGATATTTAGGCTCATGCCATCCATCCAATTAGAAGTAGCTGCAGCACTGCTCCAATAAACAGCAGCAACAAAGAGTAGCAAAACTGCAAAATGGATATGATTAGTCAGACAAACAACCAGACACCAAATGTATTAACCTGATCTGCATGCGATGTTTAAAGTTCTCATGTTGTCTTCAAGTCAAATTTCTTGATATTGGCAAGCAGGGTTTTTGTTTTCTATTGATTTTCCTTGGGTGGTTCAGGAAGGAGTGAAGTATTGAGGATGAATAAAGAGAGAATAGATACAGTAACAAAGTGCAGTTAATAAGAAATTAATATGTTATCCAAGGAGCTATGCCAGAGAAAACTCACAGATTCACTGGTTGATGAATGTAAGAAGAGTAAGTGTTTGCAATAATAAAAACCTAACAATATGCTGGGATACCATCTGACTAACAGTCCAAGGATTGATGGAAATCTTATCGAAATAGTGTCTTTTCTACCCCGGAAAGTTTAATGCTTGAATAAGAGATTAAGGTTACTCATGTTAATAGTGAGAGATTAAGTCACTCATGTTAACAGTGAGAGATTAAGTCACTCATGTTAACAGTGAGAGATTAAGTCACTCATGTTAACAAGGGGCAAATTCGCAGAAGGAAATCTTGGGATTATATATATATAGCTGATTCTAAAATTCGAAACCTGAACTAAAAAGTGGAATACAAAGCAATGCATTTTGTTTTTTGCTTCGTGCAGCTGGCTATTCGGATTCGCAAGTGAAACCATGTTTTGCTGCTCCATATCAAGCTAATGTCTATGGATATTTGGAGGACAATTGGACAAGTAAAAGTGGGTTCCTAAAATTTGCTACCTCGTACACCTTCAATCTGGAAGCACACTATGCTATATATATTTGTATAATATTCTGATTCTTTGTCTGATATATAGTAGAATAACTTGAAGCAACCCCCTAGATGATATGTTGATAAACTGTTTCACCTGGCATCAAAATGTATTCATACCATTGTAACACGATGTTGCAAATACACATGCATCCTTTATAAAACTAAGCAACAGTTGGATAGAAGATTTTAAATCTTTTTTAACCTTTTTAGCACCATGTTATTGCTCAATAAAATCAGAAATTCAAGGATGATTTAAATAACAGAACACAAGTAATTGATGAAAAGCTATTTCTCTATTTAAGAACCTTATTTTAGGTCCACAAGTTTGACTCATTTCCTTCCAGTCCTCATACTAATTATAGTCACGACTGTCCATGTTGCCCTAACCCACATATTATATCCAAATACGGCGATTCATCATAACCAAATTAATCAAAGCAGTTGTAAACTCATATTACTCTCTCAGTGAAGTAGCCCAAGGGCATGGGATATGAACAGTTAGAGATTCTTGCTTTGTAAGAAGACATGGCCTTGTAGGACTATTGTTCATTTTTAGTATAGAGTGGTTTATCCCTATCCTTATGAATCAGACATTAATACTACTCTATATCATCGTATCACTGTCCCAATAAAGTAGCCCATGGGCATGGGATATGAGCAGTTAAGATATTCTTGTTGGGAAAATTACTACAATATTGATATTGGATAGGAATTAGTAATAGTAAGAGAGTTGTCACAAACACTGTGTCATGACAAGCCACTACCTTGAAAGCGATTTCGGCCCGACTCCGGTGCAAATCCTTCTAGACGGTCACTCCCCAAGGTTCCACATTTACTTCCAAACATGTGCACTCATTGCTGGAAGTTTGGAGATTGCCCAAACCAATTGACCAAAAATTGTCAAAGAATAGGAAGCCAAGATTACGGTAGAGAATTGATGAAGGGAAGAGAGTATTTTGTTTTCTATGTTTTCTTTCATCTTTAGTTCTCAAATGATACTCCTTAAATAGTTATACCATTTACGTTTCATCCATCAAAAGAGTGAATGAAGACAAACAGAGTTAATGTACATAAATTAACATTACTCTTAAATTAATAACAAAGTCATAATGTCTAGTAACTTTCAAGACTTATGAATGTCTCTTCATTAATCATCATTTAAATGAATATACATTTATGCAGTAGTAACTCTCCCATCCTACATGACTTACGGATGTTTACACATATTTATTACAGAGAGTTAAAAGAGTTTTAATCTTTGCATTAATTAAGAAGGGATTATCCTTCAATTCTTGCTTAAGATGACATGACCTTGTAGGACTATTGTTTATTTTGAGTATAAAGCGATTCATTCCTATCCTTGTGAATCAGACATTAATACTACTATATACCATCAAAACATCACACGATGAGACAAAATCTAGTCCAGATTGGGGAACTTAAGCAACCTAATTATCAGAACGCCTATCCTTTCATTCTTTGTTCACAGTAGCTCTAAACCATATTCCTCCAAGTAGGTTGACCTAGAAGAACACTTGTTAGAACCACAACCCAACACGCATCACAATGAAATAGAATGTTCTCCTGGATGAATCTATTGTTAATTCTTCTAAAGTACCATTCCTTTATTTTAAATTTGATGATCATCATGCCCAAGTTCCTCAAGACACCATGCCGCCTTCTTCCATGGTATTAAAATTCTTGCATAATTGCCAAAAGAAATGATTCATTTTTTATCTGTTCAAAGAGAACTGCATTAGTCTTGGCCAAGATTACTTACAATAGAATGGCCAATAAGATCTCTCCATCTCTCTCTCTCACTCTCTCTCTCTTACAGACAAGGGTGAACCATATTTTCCACATTGGTACTGACTTTAATACATTTTCCATATGTTAATGTGGTATTGTTATTCAACTCTTTTCCAGGCAAGGGTGAACCATATTGTCTATGGTTGGTACTAAATTTAATGCATTTTCCACATGCTAATATGGTTTTGTTATTCGACTATTTTACAGGCAAGGGTGAACCTCATTGTCTATGGTTGCTACTGAATTTAATGCATCATCCACATGTTAATGTGGTATTGTTATTAGACATCAAATCCAATCAAGATCCCATATTTCATCCAGAAACATAAGTGCACGGCCTATCACAACCAGTGTTTAGGAATATGTTTGCATCGTCGGATAATGCGATGATGCGAAGCGATGCGAGACCCTCTTGCTGTGTGTGGCTGATGCAAGTCCATCGTGTTGATTTCATTTCTAGGGTCAAGTTTAAAGTAAAAAAAAAGTCACTTTGTGTTGATTTTTGTAATAACCCGTATATTTCTAAGCTAGTAAATGAATAAGTTTTCCTACGTATGAAACCTCCTATCCTGTGAGTAGCATTTTAGTGCATGACTTACAATAAATATCCTAGCAATAGGATCTCTTTCGGTGTCTTAAGAATGCTCATATGAGTCACTTAGAGTGATGCAACCTAAGAGTTTTTGAATCCATCAAGTCTTAGTGTTCAATTTTGCAAGGGTCATCTTTGAACAAGAATAACGTGATTGATATGTGAAATTTTTGACAATTTAGACCCACCAAACTGTAGAGAATCAAATTAGCTTTCCAACGATACCAATTTCATCAAAATCCAACACCCGAGCAAGGAGTTATGGCCTTTTAAAGTAGAATGTGTCGCCTAACCAATCGCACATGGCCACTGGAAAGCATAGGCGATATCATATGCGGTGCCTATGTAAAGAATAGGTGATATCATATGTGGAGCCTATGTAAATATAGTCAATACCATATACGGTGCCTATGTAAATATAGGCGATATCATATGCGACGCCTATGTATGATTTCAGCCACGTAAACACTTAGTTTTTGAGTTATTTCGAGGGTAGTTAAGTCTTTTAACACTCCTTACATGTCCCTAAACCTAACCTCACGAAATTTATAGCTTCTAAACACATTATAACCCTATTAACATCTCAAAGTTCATTATCCAAGATCACCATAGGAGAAAAACAACTAGGGTTGCACAATCAAGCTTGAAGATCAAATTTTAAGGAAATTCCTCTGTCAATCATCAAGAACCTCCCTTCCAAGGTATGCGTAGTGTTCATCCATGGATTCCTTTCATTCGTGGAGTTCAAGAATCAATCTTTAAAATACAAAAGCTTGGTTGGTTGTGGTGATATGATCATACCCATGTTGATGCTTGTTTGTTTTGCTATATAATAGTATTATGATTGTACATCTCATGAAAGTTATGTTGTTAGTTGAAAAACATGATCTTTAGATGGATTGATAGAATGCAAGTATGAAATTCACCTATGCTTTAAAGAATGCATGCAAGGTGTTTGATAAAATGCCTAGTATGTTAGAACTTCATGTTTACATGATTTCATGATATCTAAATAACAAGTTCATGTTAGCCATACACTCCAATATGAATTTCCATGAAAATTATGTGTTGTTATTGTTGTGGTATAAAGCATGTATGATAATGGAGATATAAATTATGTACACAAAATATATCCATGCTTTTCCTATCATGTTTGAAATGTTGAATAAATACATGAAATATACTATCCCCTACTTATGTTATTGTGAATTGTGGACTCAAATCTTGCGATCAAGTCATGTCATGTGTGTCAGTTTCCTCCTATCGAGTCCTGGGGGTATTCGTACCCAAAAACTATAGTTGTGTGCCTAGATCCATGTCATGTTTCACGATATACAAACTAAAGCTATGATTCCATAGACTTCAGTCAGTTATGTGACTCAAGAAATTCTCATGATCTCAGTCAGTTGTCAGATATCAGTAACATTCCACCAGTCAACAGAATTCAGTAAGGTTAAGTCATGTATAGTCAGTTATTCATTTCCAGTCCCTCCAGATGGGAGTAGAGGTTAGCACCGAGTGAACCCAAGGATGGGAACTCACCCGCCAATTCAGGGTGTGATTCTTAGAAGCAGTCCTTGTGTTCTAGAACTACGTAGCTAGCGTAGGTTGAGACATCTTAACCTGTCAGATTAGGGTTGATGAGGTGGTTTAACCTATCAGTTTAGGGTTCCCACCATTCTCATTGAGTACCTACCAGATAAGGGTCACTCACAAGCTATCCTTACCCGTGGCACGATATTGACACCCCTCCAGTCGGGGCAGAGATTGGACCCCAGCTTAGCCATAATTGCATACACAGGGCATGTCGGTTAAACACTATCTCCCACAGTTTCAGTATCAATCTCAGTAAAAGAACTCAGGGCATTCTTCAGATTTCAGTATATACAAGACTATCAGATATAGTCGTTATGTTCTTTTAATTTCAGTATATATAGGACTTTCAGATATAGTCGTCCATATTATCAGCTTGCAGTATCAGTCATGATAGTTATCAGTAAACCATGTATTATCTTACAGGTCTTTCTATCACGTATTCACGGTCCCAGTTTCTATATATGTATGTTTGCACTCCCACGTTCATATTATTTAGTTAGTGTTGTTCATGCATGAAACCCTTTATGTTTAGCCTACCTTCCTCGTATACTCAGTACTCCAGTTGTACTAACGTATTTTCACTATGGTGTTTTCTTTTCATGTTACACCATAGGTTCTGAGACACGAGCTCCAGCCCAGCAGTAGCGGTAGCATTCCAGTCGCAGAGACACAGTGAGTCCTCATTGATTCGAGGAAAATATGATTTGATATATCTATTTATTTCTTCAGTTCAATGTTACGAAGTTACATGTTCCTTCAACTCCTTATTCAGATAGTTTAGAGGTTTTCAGATTTATGCTCAGATTTACGTTCGGACTTAGCTTTCAGATTGAGTTGTTTTGGGTATTTTCACCCACATAGATGTTATGATTTTTAGATATGGTTTTATTCAGTTGAACCTTATGTCCTTACAGTTTTATGTAGTCCATATTATTATGTCATAATTTGCAGTATACAGGTACAGATATCAGTCATGGGTTATCTTGTGGTCCCTTAGGGTCATGAGCACCGTGTAGCATTCCAGTTCAGCAAATCAGGGCATTACAAACTTGGTATCAGAGCCTAAGGTTCAACAGAGTCCTAGGAAGTCTGAAAGCCACATCTAGTAGAGTCTTGTACATGGGTGTGTTGCGCGCCACATTTATGTACAAGAGTCTATAAGATGTTTTAGGAACAGTCCCCTTTCTTCAGTATTCATGTTATGCTAGTGAGCATAATCACAAGTTAAACTCTTAGTCAAATATATTCTTCGCTTATTTCATACTATGGCCCCAAAGAGAAGAAACCAGCCAGCTCCTCAGCCCGAAGATCCTTTGGGAGAACATGTTTCCCATGTGGAGTTTAGAGTCGTATTTACCACACTTGCTCAGTCTGTGGCTGCACAGAATGAACGGCCACCAGTTATTTCAGCCAATCCAGTGGCCAATCCCATAGCAGCTAGGGTTCGGGACTTCACCCGGATGAACCCTCCATCTTTCCATGGGTCTAAGTCTAATGAGGACCCTTAGGAGCTTATTGACAAAGTCCAGAAGGTTATTGACATCATGGGTTTTACTTCTATTGAGAGTGCTGAGTTAGCCACCTACCAGTTACAGGATGTTGTTCATGATTGGTACAAATAGTGGAAGTCTGAGAGGTTAGATGATGCAGGCCCTATCGAGTGGGAGGAATTTGTCACGGCTTTCTTAGATAGATTCTTTCCCCAAGAGCTGAGGGAAGCCAAAGTTCTTGAGTTCATCAACCTCAGACAGGGGAATATGATGGTTAGGGAGTATTCTCTCAGATTTACTCAGCTAGACAGGTATGCTCCTCATGTGGTTGTAGACAATAGGGCTAAGATGAGCAAGTTCATGTCAGGGGTCAACAATAGCATGGTAAATGAGTGTAGGTATACGATGTTGATCGGTGATATGACCTTACCCAGACTCATGACCCATGCCCAGCAAGTAGAAGAGCAGAAGGTTAAGACTAGGGAGAGGCAGAACAAGAGAGCAAGGTCAAGTAACTTCAACTTTGCTCACCCCAAGTCAGATGGAGGAAACCATTCACAGTTTTGCTCTAAGTCAGCCATTCCATCCCCTTCCTCTGTCAGTGCTCCAATGCCGAAGTTTAGAGACGGAAACAAAGACAAAGTACCAGGCTCTAAATCTCAGGGCAGTGTTAGCAGTGCCCGAACGAATCCCCTTTTTCAGACTTGTGGTAAGAACCACAAGGGCATTTGCAGAGCCGGTAGTGATGTCTGTTTTGGTTATGGCAAGCCAGGACACAGGATTAGGGAGTGTCTGCAGTCAAATCTTCAGGGTCAGCAAAATCATTCTGCAGCTCAATCCGGTCGCCCAAACCAGCAGGGTGCAATTTCCAATGCTACTAGTGGGCAACGCCCAAACAGACTCTATGCTCTTCAGTCCCGGCAGGATCAGGAAAATTCTCCTGATGTCTTTACTGGTACGTTACAGATTTTCCATGTTCATGTTTATACTTTGCTAAACCCAGGTGCATTCTTGTCTTTTGTTACTCCATACATAGACCCAGCTGTAGGTTTCAATCTACTTTTTTAAAAAAAAGCAACCTGGTTTCAATCTACTTTTTTTAAAAAAGCAACCTGATGGAGATCGAACCCACGACCAAGCCTGAAGTAGCGCCCCAAGAAGTGGATATTGTACCACTGAGCTATACACAACCTTTTGTTAGGTGGTTCAAAATTAATATATGTACATAAATAAATATAGATTTTCTACTTTATATATACAACATAATTTTTTGCCGAAGGGGTTCGAGTGAACCCCCTCTCCACTACGTAGGTCCGCCCCTGGTTGTGACCTGAGTTGAGCTATATAAAAGCGACTTTAAACTTGGAAACTAAAGAAGAATTTTCGTATAGGTTCACGTATAATACCTATCTAACCCTTTGGTGTGATGAATATAAAGAAATAATTTTGGAATAATTTTTAATACATCTTAGTCCTTCATTTGGTTTTAAAATATGGAATAACTTATTTCATAACTAATATGGGATAAGTTATCCTTGCCTATGGATGAAATATCAATATGGGATAAAATAGCCAAAATATAAAGATATCCTTTAAATTCTTTTTATATATAACAAGTATAAAAAAACTAAATAAAATGAAGAATATTTTTATAAACAAATAATTTATTCTTAAAAGTTATGTAATGCATAAATTTTACCCTCGCTGATAAGAAAGTTTGCATATTTTCTATTCATTTAACGAAATACTCCAAATCAACCTAAATGACCAGTTTTTAAAAGGAAAACTCATATCTAACCTGACACATCAAAAGGACCGAAACAAATATACGCTATACTACTAAAGGATACAAACCCCATTTTCTCTTCTGTTTCTTTTGTTATATTTCTTTTTCGATGCAACTCAACTTTCTTGATTTTCTTTATGTGTTAAATTAGGGATTGTGATTGATGGTTGAAAAGAAATTTGGTGGTGTGTTTTTTTAAGTGTGAGGTAGTGTTTGATATGTATTATTGGTGATAGTGAAATTAATGGAGTCAGAGGATCGATCAGGTGGAGTTGGTGACAGAATCTATGTTTTTGGTCAATAATAGTGATTGGACAGCATTGATGGTAGAAAGGAGGTAGGTTGTTAATGGAGGTGTATGAGTATTGGGTGAAAATGGAGGAATTATGTATTGTTGCTGTTATTTGGTGTCAACCGAAAAAGAGAAGAAAAATGAAATTTTGGTGATGTGGGTATTAGGCGTGTGTTTGTTGTTCAGTTAGTGTGTTATTATTGTTGGGTATATTTGGTTTTAATGGTTATGAAGATGGAGAGAATTAGGGAAAAAGGTGTGTTGATTGTTTTTGTTGTTAATGGTGAAGTGGAGAAGAGGGAGAGAAGTAATCGTTAATATCATATAGTGTATATGCGCTTTGGTCCTTTTTGATGTGTTGGATCTAGTCGTGTATGGGTTTTTCTTTTAAAAGTGGGTTATTTAGGCTGACTTGGGGCATTTCGTTAAATAAAGGGCTGATATGCAAAATTTCTTAACAATGAGGGCAAATATGATACTAAAGTATGACTGAAGGTAAAATTAATTAATTTTCCAAAATATCAGAGTATTTTTATTAATCCCTTTTCCTATATTCAAACCAATCATTTACTAATTGCACTGTATTTAGGGGTTGCCATTCCTAAAAAGAATGAATTGGTCTTTTTTTGTACAATCATTGGATAGAAGGGAAAGACAAGTAGTAAAATTATTCCTCATCTAGAAATATCCAAATTTTGATGCCCAATACTCCATAGATAGTTCGAACTGTAGAAGAGCAATAATCAGTTTTTGCTCGAATCATTTGTAGGGAAACCCTACCTTTCCTGATTCATTCGACACATGCAATTTCTTTGTGTTGCACTAGAGACAAGTTTGCTCTTAGTACTTAATTTGTCATTTTCTTTTCATACACTATCATTTTACCACTCCCAAGACTAAATCCACCTGTCGTAAGCTACGATAATTCCCTTTGCATGAAAATAGGGGTAAACTCAACTTTTGCATCTTGTAATAAGATTAAAGTACCAATAGTTTTCGATAAGATTAAAGTTTGCTTTGTTTGAAAGTAAATTTGTCACGGTTTCAAGAATATGGAATCAATTTAACTTAGCAATATGAAAATTAAGGATGTATTTGGTATGTAGAAAAATGCTTTCTTAGAAAATAAGTGATTTTCTTAATTTATTTTTTGGTGTTTGGTTAACAAAAGAAATATATAATTTCAAGAGAATTTAGGTATAATAAGGAACTATACTTTCACAACGGACCCGATCCTAATCGGAGACACCAACACAATACTTAACATTGTATCCTGACCAGAGAATAGACTCCTAACATCGAACCAGGATCTGAATCCCATACTGATTTGGGATCTAATTTCAGATCCCAACACTTGAATTTTTACCCCTACCTAAGTCCCAACTCTTGATCACAACCTCGATCTGAAACCCAACACTTGACCCTTGCCTGAGACTCAATTCCTGACCTTGGCTCGAGGCTCGAGACACAGGATCTAACTCTAAATAAAGACCTGACTCTCAAACTGACATAAGTCCCGACTCGTAACCCTCAAACCCACCTTTTGACCCTAACTCAAAACCCGATCCCAACCCGAGATTGTGAGGTCCGGATCTGTAATGAGGTTGAAAGAGAGTGTTGAAAAATGTTCTTACTTTATGAATGGAAATTATTTTTCTTAATTTTTTTTTGAAAAAATCTATTTCAAAAATATTTTTTAAAACATTTAAGTCAACCAAACATTCGAAAATTGGAAAATGTTTTTTAGAAAATGTTTCCCTTCATACCAAGAACACCCTAAGTCAACTAAAGTTTAACTAAATGTGAATATAAAAGGAGTTAAGTGAATTAAATAAGAAAATGAAATACAACTTAAGTTGAGATTTTGATTGTACTTTTATCAGTCACAAAACCAGGTAATCTAGTGTGAACATCCTTGATAGATTTTCTTTGAGTGTATAAGTAAATGAGAGAGAACTGAAGTGCGATAATATAAACTTCAATCTTAAATTGTTCAAAAATCCAACCTATGTATAGAAGAATTATTCAATTATTTATCGATGAGTTTTTCAATATTACATGTGAAACACCCTGGATTTTCGTCCCTTAGAAAATTTCCTGGATTTCTAGACTTTGGACAGGATACAACTAAGGGAAACAACTCGTACACTGGGATACGAGTGGTATGGATTAGTCATATGTTGACCAGTGTTGGTTGATGTGTTGGATTTGGTTTCTGGAATGGATACAACTTGGGTGGTATGGGTCGGGATTTGGTTTCTGGAATGGATACGACTTGGGTGGTACAGGTCATGTAACACCCCGAAAATGGGTCTAGAGATGTCACATGGTGCTCAAAACTACGAGTAGCCTTAAGCTAACCCTGTCTGCCTTCTACTAAGTCTGAATCTCATAACAAGGGAATATAGATATAAAATCATATTAAATGCGGAAATCTATCTGAGCTAACTGAGAATATCAGAATATAATCTCTGAAAAATACTAGACTCTATAGTCTAAACAATCAATCCTGAATAATCTGAATCATAACTAGTAGTCTGACAAGCCTCTACTACTAATAACTAGAGAGTCATTGGGACAAACCCCCAGCTGACTCGAACTGTCTGAATCATCTATACTAATAAGATGGAAAACTGAAAGACTAAGTCTCCGAACTAGGAGGACTCACCAACTGTCGGGATGTAGATGGAGATACTCGAAATCACTCATGCTGCTGGAACTAAGAACCTGAACCTACATTTTGAGATAATGTAGCATATAGATGTATATGTAGATCAATAATTTGAGAATGTACTGAGTATATAGGGGTGAATGCATAAGGAAAGCAATGTCTCAACATTATCACAATTTTTAAAATAATGCATGTTAAATGTAGATGACTCACATAAGCTGGAATATCTGAAAGTCCAGTAACATAATCATGAGTAGCAAATCATACATGATAGATCTAGTGAGTCATAACATTTAGTTCTAAAAGCTGTACTAGTGTTCTATCTGTAAATCATGCTGACTAAGTGTAGAAAGGACTTACTTTTATATCTGAAATCTGAAAGCTGAAATCTGTAGCTAAAGGCTTATATAAAGCAATGTCTGAATAAAATTTGAGCCTTTACACTTAGTTTCTAAAAGTTGTTCTATTATTCTTTACTCTTTTCTGTAAGCTGTAGGAAAATTCTTTAAAAAGCTTTCTGTAAGATTACTCTTTTCTGTAGGGAGGTTCTTCTAACCAACATATACCATGTGAGTTATCATGGAGTCCAACGTCTAGTTTTCTTATGGAAAAAACTCACGTTGGGGAGAGGTGTCATACTCTTGCCAAGAAGTATAACCTAATCTAAAGAGTATAACCTAATCTAAGTGATCATATTTGCATCTGAAATCCATATAAAAATAGGAATAATCTAATAATCTGATAATCTGAACCTATGTTGGCTCGTAGTTCTGGGGCATATGAAATACCCAATTCGGTGCTAAATACTACTCCATTTAATCTGTATGCTTATTCTATTGGAAATCCACTTTAAAATCTAGTATAATAGTTTATTACGAAAACCAACTGTATAATTCCTAAGTTAAACATAAATCTGAAATTGTAAATTGGATTCAATGTCTAAGATGAGATCAAAGATCGAATCTTTATCAAAAATCTAAAAATAATCTAGTCATCGGATGCTTAAAAGCATAATTTTCTTGAAATAGCAATATCCAATTAGGGATTAATACCCATATCAAATTCATGTCAAAATATAATAAATCATGCTTGATAATGAAGGTATTGATAATTTAACTCAAAATCTGGAAATTACTGCAATACGCATGAAAATACAAAAATAGACACGCAATTCAACTTCTAGATCAGTTGAAATCTCATAATCTTGCAAATAATAATAATGGGTAAGAACCCTAATTTGAAACTCATGTATATTCATACAAAATCATGTAAATTTATAATTAAAACTAGTTTTGGGAACAAAGATGAAAGAATATCCTTATTCATGAACCCAACATACCTTAATTAATGAAATTGAATAAAAGGCTTGATCTTGAATTCCTATTTGAGCTTTTGAAGATGCCCTCTTGAAGTTCTTGAATTGGAAATCCTCAATTTTAAGCTATCTTGAAAAAATAATGAAGAAAATTTGATTTCTTGGAGGTTAAGTTTTGAGCTCTAGGGTTTTCTTTGAGAGAGAATTGATGAAAAGTAAGCATAAAGTGCTTAGAATGAGCTTAATCTTGTGTTATCCACGAATTCGGGGCTTGGGAATTGACCAAATTGTCCCTTTTAAAATTTTAATCGGAACTGGAAAAGAAAGAAATTTTTTATTTGGCCACCCACCGTGACATGGTGCAATCGCGGTGGCCCACTGGAATTTGACAACTGGGAACTGGAAAATCAACGCAACGTGGAGCTATCATGGTAAGTTACTGAAATTCCATATAGGCCTTCACCACGATACGGTACCATCGCGTTGGAATACTGGATTTTGATAATCGGGAAATGGAACTTCAATGCGACGCGCCACAATCGCGGAGGTCCACTGAAAATTGACAATTGCCACTTTGGCCTTCACCGCGACGCAATGCTTGTGAAATGTCATACTGTTTTACTAAAAATTCCATAGCTTCTCAATCGAGTATCAAATTGAGGCAATATTGGTATCGTTGGAAAACTAATTTAATTTTCTACACACTGGAGGGTCTAGAATTGGAAAATTCTATATGTATCAAAGTTTATTCATTTTTGAAGCTAACCCTTGATATTCTAAGAGCTAAATTGAGCTAGGAAAAAGTACTGGGTATTTTATTATCTCCCCCTTAGGAATATTCGTCCTCGAATTTGGCTAGTTAAACTGAATATACTGAGGCTACATTATAACATGCACAACTGAAAAAAGTTGTATGACTGAATCTAAAACATACTGAATGACTGAGCTAATCTGTGAGTGCATAAATTTACATGAGGAAAACTCAACTATATAGTTGAATCTGAGACTAGAAAAGACTGAATTAAGGAAAATTGTTACCTTCGGCTAAATCTAAGTTCGTAGAGAAGATATGAGGAAACTTAGTACGCATGTCTGCTTCTTCTTCCCAAGTATCACCCTCAACAGATTGATTTCACCACAGAACTTTGACCAAGAGAACTTTTCCGTTCCTTCGTCTACGAATCTGATGATCAAGAATCTCTACTTGAACTTCTTCGTATGAGAGGTTATTCTAAATATTTGTACTTTTTAGAGGGACTATAATAGCTGAATTGTCTTCAATAAGGACACATGGAACACTGGATGAACTGAGGATAAATCTGCGGGTAGCTCAAGATCATATGCAACCTTTCCCACATAACACAAAATCCGGTAGTGGCCTACATATTGGGGACTAAGCTTCTCTTTTTTGCCAAATCTCTTCACCCCCTTCATGGGTGAAACTTTCAAATACACAAGGTCATCAACCTCAAACTCAAGATCTATTCTTCTTACGTCTGCATAAGATTTCTAACGACTCTGAGTTGCTTTCAATCTCTCTCAAATCAACTAAACTTTCTCCATATCTTCAAACACCATATCTGGCCCAATCAAAGTAGCCTCACCTACTTTTAACCAACCGACTGGTGATCTACATCTCCGTCTATAAAGAGCTTCAAACAAGGCCATCTGAATACTAGCATGGTAACTGTTATTGTAGGCGAACTCAATCAATGACAAGTTCTCATCCCAATTGCCCTTGAAATCAAGAACACATGCCCTCAACATATCCTTTACAGTCTGAATAGTCCTTTCTACTTGACCATCTGTATTCAGATGAAAAGATGAACTTGGGTACCAAGACCCTTCTGAAAGGCTTTCCAATACTGAGAGGTAAACTGAGTACCCCTATCTGAGATGATAGATAAAGGAACTCCATGCAGTCTGACTAACTCTCTAATATACAACTTAGCATAATATTCAGCTATGTAGGATGTGTGAACTAGCAATAAATATGCTGACTTAGTCAATCTATCTACAATAACCCAAATCGAATCA
Source organism: Capsicum pubescens (assembly GCA_030864215.1). NCBI lineage: Eukaryota > Viridiplantae > Streptophyta > Magnoliopsida > Solanales > Solanaceae > Capsicum > Capsicum pubescens. The sequence continues at coordinate 264,953,139 of CM061548.1, read as the reverse complement.
TGCTGACAACGCGAATGGGGTAATCCATACACAAAGTCCATATTCACCTCTTCCACCTTCCAAGTGGGGATGCCAAACTCATACAATGTACCACTAGGTCTTTGGTGCTCTACCTTAACCTATTGACAAGTTGCACATTTGGCTACAAGTTTTGCTATATCTTTCTTCATACTACTCCACCAATAGATTTTTCGCAAGTTGTGGTACATCTTGGTGACTCCTAGATAAATGAAGTAATGCGCACTATAGACTTCTGCTTGGCAGAAAACCTCTACCTTTTGGTCTTTAACTGACCCCTTAAGTTTGACCAAACTGGGATCCTTATCCTGCTTCTCTTTTACTTCAAAAACTAGAGATGATTCAGAACTACTCTGAACCCAAACGTTCCGTTTAGCTGAATCAACTAATCTAACACCCAATCTAGCTAACCGATGAACTTCTTAAACTAGTTCTTTCTTATCATTCTCCACATGAGCAATACTGCCTATGGACAATCTACTAAGGGCGTTTGCCACTACATTGGTCTTGCCCGGATGATACAACACCCTCATATCATAATCCTTCAATAATTCTAACTGCCTTCTCTGTCGAAGATTCAACTCTCTCTGAGTAAATACAAACTATATACTTTTGTGATCCGTAAACACATCAACATGTTCCCCATAAAGATAGTGCCTCCAGTTTTTCTATGCAAACACAACAACAGCTAACTCAAGATCATGGGTAGGGTATTTCTTTTCGTAAGGCTTAAGGTGTCTAGAGGCATAGGCTATAACCTTACCTCTCTGCATCAAAACACAACCCAGACCAATTCTAAAGGTATCACAATGGACAACGAACCCATCTGTACCATCAGGTAGTGCTAAAATTGGGGCTAAAGTGAGTCGAGTCTTCAACTACTAAAAACTCTTCTCATAGGAATCTGACCACTGAAACTTAACTTTGTTCTAAGTTAATCTAGAAATAGGGGATAAAATAGAAAAAAACCCTCAACAAAGTATTTATAATAGTCAGATAAACCCAAGAAACTTCAGATGTCTGATAGAGAGATAGGTCTAGGCCAATTTCTTATTGTTTCTATCTTTTAGGGATCAACTTTAATACCATCACTGGAAACAATATGACCGAGAAAAGCTATTGATCTTAGACAAAATTCACATTTGCTGAATTTGGCAAATAACTGGTGATCCGTAAGAGTTTGCAACATAATTCTAAGGTGGTCTGCATGATCTTCCTCACTACGATAATGGACAAGAATATCATTGATAAATACTATGACTAACATGTCAAAATATTGTTTGAACACTCTGTTCATCAAGTCCATGAAGGTTGTTGGGGCATTGGTAAGACCAAATGACATGACTAGAAACTCGAAATAACCATAAAGAGTTTTAAAAGCTGTCTGTGGAATATCATATTCCCTTAGTTTAAGATGATTATAGTCGGATCTAAGGTCTATCTTGGAGAAATAACTTCCACCTTGGATCTGATCGAATAAGTCATTAATCCTAGGAAGACAATATTTATTTTTGACTGTGACTTTATTCAGCTGATGATAGTCGATGCATATTTGTATAGAACCATCTTTCTTTTGTACGAATAGGGTGGGAACGCCCCATGGAGTAACACTAGGCCTTGTGAAACCTTTATCTAAAAGATCTTTAAGATACTTTTTTAACTCTTTAAACTCAGCTGGAGACATACGATATCAAAGAATAGAGATAGACTGGGTATCTGGGAGAAGGTCAGTACTGAATTTTATTTCCCTATCGGGAAGTACCCCTGGTAAATCTTTGAGAAAAACATTAGGAAACCAATTGACTACACTAATTAACTGAATTGTTGTAGTCTCAGACTCAGTGTCTTTGAGTCAAACTAGATGATAGATACACCCTTTGTAAATCAACTTTCTGGCTTTTATATAGGATATAAAATGACTCTTAGGAGACACTGAATTTCCTTCCCACTCAAGGATTGGCTCATCTGGAAACTTAAACTTCACCACTCGGGTGCGACAATCTATGGATGCATAACAGAAATGAAGTCAATCCATACCAAGAATAAGGTCAAAGTCAACTATATCTAACTCTATTAAGTCTTCTAACATGATTTTATGAAGGATAGTGATAGGACACTTTATATAGATCTATTTGGAAATAACTAACTCACCCACTGGGTAGAAACTAAGAAGGGCTCAGGGATCTTTTCAAGACCTATTTCAAATTTCACTACAACTAACGAGGTCACATAAGAGAAATTTGACCCGAGGTCTAACAACACATAAACATCAAGATGAAAGACACAAAACATACCAGTAACAGTATCTAGTGAATCTTCCTACTCCTGATAGGATGGTAGAGCATAAAACTAATTCTGGCATTGACGGCTACTTGTACTGGATGATGTTCCCTGAGGAGGGACTGGGAAACCTAGAGGAGCTAGTAGCTTGAGTCTGGGGATGAACATCCCTATTTCCCTTCTTAGCATGCGGATACTCTTTGATTTCATGTTCCAACTTACCACAACCATAACTACTTTTTTGACCCACCAAGCACTCACTAGGATGGTTCTTACCATACTTAACACATAGATGATAACTAGGCTTTCCACTTACACTATTCTGAGATCTGGACATAAAAGTCTTACCTAACTACTCGTGTCTATCTCTAGGAGAAAGATCACTAGCTAAAGATGGCACTGGCATAGATGAATGATTCTAAAATTATGAACGATTTCCCCTTCCATACTTTGTCTGGCCATACTCAAACTACCCTATTCTAGCCTTCTTTTTTCCCTCTCTTCCCTTAAACTTCTCTACCTCAACTTTCTGATCATGAATCATCAACCTAGCATGATCCATGTCCCCAATAAGCATGGCAGTCGTACACTCCTTGACTACCAAACCATATACTCCAGTAACAAATTTACTCATTCTCGCCCTAGGGTCAGCCATAGTATCAGGGGCATACTTAGACAACTGGTTGAACTTAAGGCAGTACTCTTTCACTGTCATCGAGCCCTGCCTCAGGTTCATAAACTCCTCTAATTTTGGTTCTCTTATTTCACGCAAAAAGAACCTGTCTAGAAAAGCATTTTGAAATACCTGCCAACTCATAGGAGTTGCATTCTCACCTCTACTATTCTTCCACATGAATACCCAATCATATGCTACATCCTTCAATGTATTAGATGTTATTTCTACACTCTCTTTTTCAGAAATATGCATAATCTGGGTGATCTTTTTCACCTCATCTAAATAAAGTTCCAGGTCCTCACCTGTTTTTGACCCAAAGAACTCTGGTAGATTCATTCTCATGAAGTCTCAAATTCTGGATGTTGTTAAATCACCATTATATTAAAGTAGTACTACTGCCTGATGGTTTCCCTAAACATTGGTAGCAACAGCTTGGGCCAATGCCTGAAAGGCAGCCCAAAATTCAGCATGGGATACATTCTGATTCAGAGGGTCAGTAGGTTGGGGTGGCTGGTTATCATTTCTGTGGGCATTAGCTTGATGAGGAGGCACATTCAACGATCATGTAAAAGTATAAGCTAAAAGTAGATAGAGATGATTTCCTAAAATGTTCTGTAGCCTCTTCCTAATAAATGTGGTGCACTTCATATCTATGATCAAGACTCTATGTAACACGGCTTGTCCGACTCCCTAGGACTCTTATAACCTTAGGATCTGATACCAAGTTTCTAACATCTCAAAAATGTGTACCGAGATGTCACACGGTACTCAAGACTATGAGTAGCCTTAAGCTAACCCTGTCTACCTTCTACTAAGTATAAATCTCATAATAAGGGAATATATATATAAAATCATATTAAATATAAAAATCTATTTGAGCTAACTGGAAATATCAGAATATAATCTCTGAAAAATACTAGACTATATAGTCTGAACAATCAATACTGAATAATCTGAATCATAACTAGCAGTCTGACAAGCCTCTACTACTAATAACTAAAGAGTCACTGGGACAAACCCCCAGCTAACTTGAACTATCTGAATCATCTATACTAATAAGCTGGAAAACTAAAAGACTAATTTCCTGAACTATGAGGAATCACTAACTATTAGGATATAGATGGAGATGCTCGAATCAGTAACGCTGCTGGAACTAAGCACCTGAACCTACATTATGAGAAAATGTAGCACATAGACGTATATGTGGATCAGTACTTTGAGAATGTACTGAGTATATGAGGGTGATTTCCTCAACATAATCACAATTTGTAAAATAGTGCAGGCTAAATGTAGATGACTCACCTAAGATGGAATATCTAAAAATCGAGTATCATAATCATGAGTAGAAAATCATACTTGATAAATCTAGTAAGTAATAACATTTAGTTCTAAAAGTTGTACTAGTGTTCTGTCTATAAATCATACTAACTAAGTGTAGAAAGGACTCACTTTTATATCTGAAAGCTGAAATTATAGCTAAAGGCTTATATAAAGCAATGTCTGAATAAATTTGTGAGCCTTTACACTTAGTTTCTAAAAGTTGTTCTGTTATTCTTTACTATTTTTTTTATAAGTTGTAGGAAAATTCTTTAAAAAGATATCTGTAAGATTACTCTTTTTCGTAGGGAGGTTCTTCCTATTTTTTTTGTAAGTTGTAGGAAAATTCTTTAAAAAGATATCTGTAAGATTACTCTTTTTCGTAGGGAGGTTCTTCTAACCGACATAAACCATGTGAGCTATAATAGAGTCCAACGTCTATTTCCCTTAAGGGAAAACCTTACGTTGGGGATATGTGTCATACTCTTGCCAAGGAGTATCACCTAATTTAAGTGATCACATCTGTATCTAGAATCCATATAGAAATATGAATAATCTGATAATCTAAACCTATGTTGGCTCGTAGTTCTGGGGCATAAGAAATACCCAACTCAGTGCTAAATACTACTCTCTTTAATCTCTATGCTCATTCTGTTGGAAATTCACTTTAAAATCTAGTATAATGGTTTATTATGAAAACCAACTACATAATTGCTAAGTTAAATTGAAATCTAAAACTATAAAGTGGATTCAATGTCTAAGCTGAGATCAAAGATCAAATCTTTATAAAAAATTTGAAAATAATCTAGTCATGGGATTCTTAAAAGCATAATCTTCTTGAAATAGCAATATTCAATTAGGGCTTAATACCCATGCATCAAATTCATGTCAAAATATAATAAAATCATGCTTGATAATGAAGGTATTGATAATTCAACTCAAAATCTAGAAATTACTGCAATACGCATGTAAATACAAAAATAGACACGCAATTCAACTTCTAAATCACTGGAAATCTCATAATCTTGCAAATAACAATAATGGGTATGAACCCTAATTTGAAACTCATGTATATTCATAAAAAATCATATAAATTTGTAGTTAAAACTAGTTTTGGGCACAAGGATGAAAGAATATCCTTATTTTCAACTCAAAATCTAGAAATTACTACAATACGCATGAAAATACAAAAATAGACACACAATTCAACTTTTAAATCACTTGAAATCTCATAATCTTGAAAATAACAATAATGGATATGAACCCTAATTTGAAACTCATGTATATTCATACAAAATCATGTGAATTTGTAATTAAAACTAGTTTTGGACATAAGGATGAAAGAATATCCTTATTCATGAACCCCACATACCTTAATTGATGAAATTGAACAAAGGGCTTGATCTTGAATTCCTATTTGACCTTTTAAAGATTCCCTCTAGAAGTTGTTGAATTGAAAATCCTTAATCCTAAGCTATCTTGGAAAAATAATGGAGGAAATTGGATTTCTAAGAGGTTAAGTTTTGAGCTCTAGGGTTTTCTTTGAGAGAGAATTGATGAAAATTAAGCATAAAGTGCTTAGAATAAGCTTAATCTTGTGTTATCCATGAATTGGAGGCTTGGGAATTGACCAAATTGCCCCTTTTAAAATTTTAATCGGAACTGGAAAAGAAAGAAATTTCTGATTTGGCCACCCACCGTGATGTGGTGATATCTCGGTGGCTCACTAAAATTTGACAATTGGGAACTGGAAAATCAATGTGACGTGGAGCTATTGCGGTAAGCTACTTAAATGCCATTTAGGTCGTCACCGCGATGCGGTTCTATTGCATTGGGCTACTGGATTTTGACAATCAGTAAATGAGGCTTCAACGTGATGTTCCACAATCAAGGAGGTCCACTGGAAATTAACAATTGCCATTTTGGCCTTCACCGCGATGCGGTGTTTGTCGAAATATCGTACTGTTTTACTAAAAATATCATAGCTTCTCAACCAAGTATCGGATTGAGGCGAAATTGGTATCGTTGGAAAGCTAATTCAATTTCCTACACACTGGAGGGTGGATAAATATAAAATTCTATTTGTATCAAAGTTTTTTTATTTTTGAAGCTAACCCTCGATATTCTAGAAGCTAAATTGAGCTGGGAAAAAGTATGGGGTATTATAGTCATATCGGTGGATATGGGTTGTTTGGTCACTTCAGTTAATCTTAGTCTTGGTAGACTAAGTTGTATCTTAGTACGAGTGGATCACCATAAACCGTAAGATAGGGTACGATTCGTACCATAGACTCATATGTTGGACAGTGTTTAATCCTCTTTCGATCTTATTCTGCCAGGGGTACGGATCATGGGTACCAGTCGTATGTATGGATACGATATGATTTAGTGTGATTCATACCTTGTATAGTATTAGGTCCAAGGGAGATGGACTTAGGTGTGAGTGGTGGGTACCACTCATATTGGAGGGTACGACTGGTATGGATAGTCGTATCCCTCTGATGGGATTTTTGGTGCAATTTAAGTGAGGGAAATTTGGATATTTGTCCACTTAACCTAATAAGGCCCCATTACTTTTAACTCTCTTGGGAGGTTATTTTCCCTATTATTTTATTCTTTAGCACTTAGAAAAACACTTTCTAATCCTCTCTAAAGTTCTTGGGAAAGAGAAGCTAGGGTTTCATCTTAAGGATTAATTTGGGGCTTGTGTTGGTGGTTTCTCTCCATCATATTCTTTGTTTAAGGCATGTTCTCTTCCTTTAATTTTATTTCCACTAAAGACATGATTTTATACAATGCTTTCATGGTTTGATTATTATATAGTTTTGGGTTTTCAAATATAATTTAGGGAATTTTGGTTATAAATGTTTGGTTATGGTTTTCCAATGTTTTAATTGTGCTTTTAATTCTTTAATGGTGGTTTTGGATAGTTCTTGTATGGGAATGGTTATTTGGTAATTGGCTTTGGTTTTGGAAATACTATGCCCCCAATATGTTTGATAAAATACCTATGAGAATGTTTTCACTACATTGTTGGAATTTAATGGAACTATTGCATGGTTTGAACTTGGTAATGGAAGCCTAAATGGTTTAAATTGTTTGGAATTGTTAAATGAAATGGTTTGGTTTAAATAAACATCCTTGTGGGGTACAATGGAATCTCCCAAGCAAACATAATAGAACATTTGTGGGGTACATGGGACTCCCTCAAGTTTACTTGGTAAATAGGCACACAGGAATCCATTTACCTTAAAAGATTTGGATAAGGACAATACTTGCAATTTATAGTCGGTATGATGATCCACTATTAATAGCCTTGGTAAATGATAAATGGTTTAATAAATTGGTTGGTTGGAAATGATTTTAATTAGACAATAATGGCGGGGTATGATAGCTAACTGGGAAGGTGGAATTTTAATAAACGAACACTGAAAACTCATGTTTGCTGACATGAAAGGTAGGTAATGGAGACCTTATATGATACTATGAGGTACATGGGAATCCTCTAATTACACTGTACATATGTATTATGGAGGGTAAGGGTACTTGGGAATCCCCTACTCTAGTGGTATCTTCGGTTCATGCGGCTACACGTATCGAAGCCCGTTCAAGGGGTTACACTAGACCAATATAGCTAGAGATTGTTTAAGGACGATTAAGCTACACATACCCAGGTAAATGATTACAAATACATGCTAAACCCAGTTTTCTTTCCCGACATGGTTATATATATGTATGTATGGTTTGTATGCATATGGATGGTTTACTTGGTTTTATTAAATGGAATTCTTTTATCCTTATCCTGAGTTCATGCTAACGTTCACCCGCTAACCCATCTTTGGGCAACTGTATCCCCACACTATGTAGGAACCGATCATTCTACTCCTCCTTCTTAGCGATCAGACTTCGGAATCAGCTATTGGATTGAAGTGGTAAGCTTTCGTCATTCTGGAAGGCTCCATTTCATGGATATTACTTCATACTTTGATTTATTTATGGATATTGATTTTGGATATGGTTGGGAGCATGTCCTAATCAGATTTCAGTATTCTTTTGGTTGGAGGCTTTTGTGGAACTACTATGGATTGTTATGAGCAGGATCGGTAATGATGTCAGCCTTGGTATTGGCATTGGTATTGGGGCTGATACCGTAGGACTAAATATCTCACTGTTCTATCCTCTTTTATTTTGGGATTATATATAATTATTATGAAACTCATATGGTTATGGTTTGGTTGGTTTGGTTATTGGTTGGGTTTGAACGGTTGGACTCGGTTGGGTCGGTCTCGGTTATATACCTATCCCAGAGTCTTGATATGGACAACTACACTATCTTGTTATATGTTCAAAATTCATCCAACTTAAGGAAGACGGCTGGAGGTTGGGTTGGGTAATGGGGTAAGTCTCTGGTCCTAATCAGACTTGGGACACACATTACGATAAGGTCCCGGGTCGGGTCGTGTTAATTTCTTTAAATTTCTAACAATTCCTTTGAATTATTTTTCATATCTCAAAAAATCCAAATCATTCAAACCTTCAAATCTTCGTACATTCTTGTTTTCAATATCTCTAAAACTTCTTTAATCTATCTTCTTCATCTACCATTCATTATGCCTGCATGATGCAATATCAAATATCCATCTTTAATCTTTCTCTTTGGCTGTGGACCGATGATAGAAAAAGGTATAGAGATCGAGATCCCAAAATCGACGATAGAAATGATAGCTCTAAAGAATTGGAACTTTTAAAATAAGTTAAAGCTTGGACAACTTTGGCTAGTTGTCACGATCTGAGTCTACACCCTAGATGTGGGCCATAACTAGAAAACTAGTGGTCCCGAAGGACATTTGACATAGCACATTTATAAAGTATAGATAATGAATATGAAGCAAAAACTTAAACAACGGTAATGTGGGTTAAATCTAAAGGAAACAATCTTTTTTATGATAAAACTGAAAAAATTTGAATGATTGTTTACTACTTTGTAACTGTTGTGTAGTGAAGTTTTTACTACTAATCATAAGAGTCAATGAGGATAAGGCCTAGTAACCTTTATTGAAAAAAAAGTTTAAGATAAACTAAGAAAAAAGTTATAATCAACTCTAAACCTCTTGAATGATAGGAGAGCTCACTAATTTGCAGAACGTTGGGTGTTATCGAACTTATAACAGCAAATCTTAAGCTCGAGTACTTGAAGATACATCATCATAACAAGATAAAGAACAAAATGTAGGCAATATAATGAAATATATTGGAATGCAAGTTATACCTAGCATAAACAGAAGAGCTGAACATAATGACATGTATGGAGTCACTAAAAATAAGAGTCAAAAGATGAACCATAAGTCTCAATGAGATCATATAAATTATTTTAAAACAACTGATAGTCTAAACGAAAACATAATAGAAAAGTTTGTATAAGAGAATTCTTTCACATACATAATAATAAAGTCATAAAGTCATAAATATCATAATATTTGTAGGGGTTTCTTATAACTAACAACCACCATGTAAGCTCATGATGTCTAATGTACAATTTCCGTTGGGATGGTATCACTACTCTATTTATAGGTCATGATGGCACCTACTAAATTCCGCCAGTAGGTTAACCAAAACCATAACCTGGAGCTAACGCAATAGGTTAATTCGATAGGGAAAAAGCCAACATGGGCCAAATTGAATTAGCACAAGTTAAAATATAAACAAAGTGTTCTAAAATAGATAAACAATTATCAAAAGATACCAATCCCATGACATGGTAGATCCAGTACAAGAGCAGATAATCTCATTAATACAACCTAAATACTTTTGAGAATATAGTCCATACATCTGTATCGAATACTAAAGACTGAATATAAAATATAGAGGGAAAATGGGTGACTCAAACTCCATTAGCTCACCCTATAATCGAAAGTCCATCACCGCACGAACAACGATCAACGGCAATAGCTAGTACTCAGATCTGCACCAAAAAGGTACAAAAGTATACTATGAGTACCAAAACAACGAGTACTCAGTAGGCATCATTGATTGATTGAGCTAAGTCATGATATAAAGATGATATAATGCAAGATTATCCTACTTAAGTCAAGGTACAAAATTGAACCTAAATCATCTCCATCATCATGGACATAATAAGTAATTAAACTGAAATAACAGTGTACCTTATGGCATCAATACATACCAATATCATCATGCATAAGAAATAGACAATTTGGAACCATAATGCATCACAAGGCATACACACAAGCAAGCATAATTAATAAGTTGGCGCCCATACACCATTATCAAACTAATAAGGAAAAAGCCCAACCTACCTCAATTCCAAAGAAAGCTCACGAACTACTAAAATCTCACCTTCCCCTACCGAGAAGCTTTTTCAAGGGGCCAATCTATCCAAAAACATAATCTACACATTATAACGAGAACATTGATATCAATATTCCATCATTGTGTTTTGGGTCCAAAAATGAAAACCAAAAACCCCCAAGTGGGTGCACTTACGGAAAACACGTTTTTGAGCTCAACCCAATATTCATACACCATCAAGGAATCATAATCCTTAGAAATATGTAAGAACTAAACTTATTTGGGGCTATATAAGACCCTCAAGCTATTTGGGGTTTTGATTAAAAATTCAAGAATTTCAAGCATGAAATGGAAGGATTCATACCTCAAATCCATTATTAATCATGAAAAAATATGTTAACTAAGTCCCAAGATACTACCAAGACTCAATTTGAGTTTAGCACAACATTCTAGGGTTTCTTGGTCTCTAGGAAGAGAGAAAAGTGACCAAAATGCGGCCTAAAGAGCCTTTAAATACCCAAGGCAAAGAGATGCCGCTATCACGCACCATGGACTGTGATCTCCACGGACCTTACCGCGATCACTATAGCATGATTATGGTGATCCTTGCGGATCACTGTTGTCCCAAAAACTTGGAAATCTTCTAAGTTTCCAACGATGCCTTGGGATTTATCCAAAGTTTGATATATGCAAATGAACTATGTATCCACACTAAACTCAAGGTTCCAGAGGCATTGGCGAAGTTGAGTTTTCCATTTGAGGTCATTTCAACCAAATATGGATCCCACACCGATTTTTAAATTTTCCAACTTTATGACCAATAGGTTGGAATGAGCTTTAATGAATTGAGACTCGAACCAAAGGTCTATCTAGCCTAAAATTGATATTCCGAAATTGCTGGAACAGTCGAAATTTGCATCCGAGATCATTTTATAGTAGTTTTTTCCTGGTGGCCATTTATTTTTATGAAATTTTTGGGGGCTGAACAACACCCTTAGGCTTTTTCATTAAACTGCAAGAAAATGGTACAAAGAGGGGGGCATAAACCTGACCTCCAAATGTGTTACAGGATATGAAGTGTGAACTAGAATATGTGAATGTGCAAATTGGAAGTATGCAAACTAGTATTACTTCTCTAAGCCTTCTTTCCTATTCTGTCGATGCACTAGGGTGGTTCGTGATTCTTATTCAACTTCCCTCTCCTGAAGCTTGGCATGCCTAATTGATCAAGCTTAAAATATCCTACAACTTCTTATGAGAGCTGACAGTTGTGAAAATAATGTTGTGTTGATCACATTGATGACTGACTTTGGACAATCCGGTGGCTATTTGGTAACAACGAAGACTTCTAAATAGGGAAATAACTCTAAAAACTAAACTAACTGCTTGATAATCGAGCTATCAGCTCCAGCGAGTCATAAATGAATTAGTGAAGCTATAGAAAAGCTCTGACGATTAAAATAAGTGGAAATATGAAAAATGACCTGAAGGGTCATTATAATATCCACTACTAAAGGAACTTTTGTCCCCAAAAATTTAAAGATGATGAAATACCTGAAGTCTCGAACAAGTGAGGATACTAGGCCTGCATCTCGCTCTCGATCTCCTAAGTGGCATCCTTCACTGGGTGGTGCCTCTACTAAACCTTAACCATAGAAATATCCCTAGTACAAAACCACCTCATAGCACTAGCCAAAATAAGCATAGGTTTATCCATAAAGGTCTAATGCTCATCTAACTTGATTGAGTCCCATCTGAGCATATGAGACGGGTCAGGATTATACCATCGTAACATAGAAACATAGAAAACTGAATAAACAGTAGCAAAATATGGAGGTAAAGCTAGCTCATAAGCTACCTCACCAATTGTGTAGAGAATCTCAAACGGACTAATGTATCAAAGACTGAGCCTACTCGTCCTTCATAATTTCATCAAACCCTTCATGGGCGATACACAGTCACCAACTCCAAATCTGAAGGAACAAAGGCTATGATCTGCATAGGCCTTCTGCCCACACTAGGATGCTCTCAGCCTATCCTGAATCACCCTGACTCTATCCATCAAGTCTAGAAGCAAATGCGTACCATGGGGCCTCACCTCAAAAGTCTCAAACTACCCCATTAGAGAACGACATCTCATATTATACAGAGCCTTAAAATGTGCCATCTCAATACTCGAATGATAACTGTTGTTATACATAAACTCTACCAAGGCTAAGTGTTAGTCCCACTGGCCTTCAAAATCCATAACACAGGCTCAGAGCATATCCTCAAGTACCTGATAGTCCGCTCGGACTGACTTTTGGTCAGCAGGAGAAAGGCCATCCTCAAATCCATTTGGGTACCCAACTCCTCCTGAAATGCTCTTTAAAACCTTGAAGTGAACACCGATCCACGGTCTGAAATGATATAAATGGGCACCCTATAGAAATAGACTATCTTCCAAACATAGATATAGGCTAATCTGGTTATCTGAATAGGAGTTAAATGTGCTTACTTGGTCAAATGATCCACAATCACCCAAATGCCATCGAAACCACTGTAAATACGAGGCAACCCACTAATGAAGTCCATAGTAATCCATTCCCATTTCCACTTAGGATTGGGAAACCTCTAAGTCAACCCACCAGGACGTTGATGCTCGGCTTTTACCTGCTTATAATATAGGCAACGAGCTACAATGTCTGCCACATCTCTCTTTATGCTACTCCACCAGTAATGTTTCCTTAAATCTCTATACATCTTGGTTATGCCAAGATAAATGGAATATCTAGAGCTATGAGCCTCATTCAGAATCGATTTAATCAAATCACCAATCTAAGGAATATAAATACGACCATCAAACCTTAAAATATCCTCAAAATCAATAGTGTGCCTCTCGGACTCACCACTCAACACCTGATAATGAAGGGAGCAAAGCTTGCCTTCTTCATACTGACGATTACAAATTTTCTCAAATAGTGAGGACCTCTCCTCCATACTAGCCAGAATTCTCCTAGGCTATGAAATACCTAAGCAAACTATCGAATTGGCTAAGGACTGAATGTATTGTTCCAAAGGCCTCCGAGAAACTAATATGCAAGTTAAACTACCCATACTCACTGCCTTGTGACTCAAGGCACAACTATCATATTTTCCTTACCCGAATGATACAAGATACAAATATCATAGTCCTTAAGAAACTTCATCCATCTACGTTGTCAAGCATTAAGCTCTCGCTGGGTCATAAGTTGTTGAAGGCTATGATGATCGGTGAAAATCTCACAATGCACACTATAGAGATAATGCCTCCAAATCATGAGCGTAAAAACTACCGCCACCAACTCCAAATCATGTGTGGGGCAGTTACGCTCATGCATATTAAATTGTCTAGAAGCATAAGCAATGACACGACCTTGCTACATTAAAACACAACCTAATCGAACACCAGAAGTATCACTAAACATGGTGAATCCCTCACCCTTAACAAGTAGAGCTAGCATATGAGCTGAGGTAAGGAAATTCTTGAACTTTCCAAAGCTCGACTCACATATCTCGGACCATCAGAAGGGAACCTCCTTCCGATTTAATCTGGTTATAGGGGATGAAAAAGTATCAAAGCCCTCGATGAAGGTTCTATAATAGTTGACCAAACCAATGAGCTACAAACCTCAGTAGGAGATATAGGTCTAGCCCTTCTCAAATCTCCACTATCTTAGCTAAATCTAGCATAATACCATTCTTTGACACCACATGGACAAGGAATGTCACTGACTCAAAAAAAAACTCATACTTGGAGAACTTGGCGAAAAGCAAATGATCTCTCAAGGTCTGGAGCACGATTCTCAAATGTTGGCATATTTCTCACTATTCCTCGAATACACAGGAATAGCATAAATGAACACAACCACAAAGGAATCTAAATAAGTCCTAAATATATGGTTCAAAAAATCTATGAACGGGGCTAAGGCATTTTTTAACCCAAAGGACATCACTAAGAACTCATAATGACCTTAACGGGTCCTGAAAGCTATATTCAGGATATCCTCAGGAAAATCCTTAACTAATGGTTACCAAACCTCAAATCAATCTTAGAGAACATTATTGCTCCCTGAAGTTGTTCTAACAAGTCATTAATGTGAGGCATAGGATAACGATTCTTTATCGTCACCTTATTACCTATAATCAATATAGATCTGGATGGATCCATCCTTCTTCCTTACAAACAATATAGAAGCTCCCTATGGGGACACACTCGATCTAAAAAAACCCTTACAAAACCCTTACCAAGAAGGTCCTGAAGCTAAAAATTTAGCTTCTTAATCTCGTCAGGAGCCATATGATAAGGTTTCAAAGAAATAGGTCGTGTGCCAGGCTCGAGGTCAACAACAAACTTAATCTCACAAACAGGGGGAATACTATGCAGGTAGGTAGGGAACATATTAGGAAAATCACAAAAGCAGGCACAGAGTCAAGCGATAGACTCTCCACATGAGTATCACAAATATAAGCAAGATAAGACAAGCAACCCTCAAAATAAGTCTCCTATCACGAACATAGGAGATAATCCCCGTTGGCTTGCGGCTAACCACCCACTGCCACATGAATAGGATACGCCAGGCATGGCTAAGGTAATGGTCTTGGCAAAATAACCTATGACTACATGATAGTAGGATAACCAGTCCATGACCAGAATCACATAAAAATCTAGCATATCAAGAATAATAAGATTAACACATGTATCAACATCACTAACTATCATAACACATGATCTGAATACTCGATCCACTACTAAATAACTACCCACTAGATACGCATAAAGACACAGATAATAAATCGCTAGTCAACTCCAACCATGTTGCATAATAAGTAGATATATATGAATAAGTGTATCCTTGATCAAATAAAGCAAGAGATGACTTGTGGCATACCAAAATTGTAACTGTAACTACAAAATCCAAAGTCTTAGCCTCGGTTCTAGCAGGTATTGCATATAACAGTCCATGCCCACCACCTGGCGGGGCACCTACCTAACCTCCTATCCTACCTGCCTGAGAACCTCCTAGAGTAACCTAATAACCACCCCTATGACCATAAGAACCACCTCTACCTGAAGGATGAACTGGTATAATAGGGGTATCACCCTAAGCTAAAAGAACCATCTCCCCTATACTAGCAAAATCCCATGAATACTGACCAGAAAGCCACAAGTAAAATAGGAAATTTGAGCAGAACCAGAACCAATAGATTCGACTGACCCAATATAACCACCACATCTAGAGTGACCCAAATATGAACCCCTCAAAGACTGATCACCAAACTTATTAGGGCGACCACTAGCACCAGACTCACCTCCATCAGTAATCTAAAGAGCTATTGAACTAGTCGACTAGGCTGACTCTGAGGCTAAAATGATGGATGTAGAGGATACCAAATATGAGAACTACCACCTCTTAATCGAGAACTACTATGATTCCCACTTCATCTACCCTGAAATCAAGTCCTCTTATCATGACCCTTACGACCCTCATAATGTATCTCTTCATCATACTAGCATGATTCGCAACCTCAGAAAAAGTCCTATATGCAGCGACTAAACTTTGAGTAGCCATACAAATAAGGAGTCTCAACCCTCTAAAAAAGTAATGAACTCACTCATACTTAGTTTCCAAAACAAAAGTCGTATGACTGACCAACTCATGAAAATGGGCCTTATACTCAATAACTGTCATGGAGCCCAACTCTAATATGGAGAACTAATCGCTTAATTGATCTCTAAGGCTGCAAGACATATAATTTCCTAAGAATATCTCGATAAACTTAGTCCATGATAAGGGAGAAGATCCTACTGGTCTAGAATCCATAAAACCTCTTCTCTCCACCAATGACGAGTAGACAAGTCCAACTAAAATATGGTGTAGTCCATACCACGAGTCTTAACAAGGTCTTAACCATAAAGCCTAACCTTACAAGCAGTAAGAAACTCATACACAGCCTTGCCTGAAGCACCAGAAAATATAGGCAGAGCCAACCTCAAGAATCTACCCAATATTTTCTACTGCTCAGAAGACATAGCAGGATGGGTCACTATTGGCTGAATAGCTATCGGTCGAACAACTTCCAGTACAAGAGCGTCCTCAACTCTGCAAGCCACAGCCATAGGCTGCACCCTTACCTCAGTAGCACTCTAATTAATAGATTATGCGCCATCATAGGGCACACCACCAACAATACCTAATAGTTGAATCAATGTATCTCTTAGTAATAAAGAAGGAACAAAACCTGGTGGGGACTGGACTGGTCCCTTGCTCATCACTTGCTATGGCGGAAGAACCTCTAGCTCTAGTACAACAATAGGGTCTAGAAAAGTGACCTATCCTATCCTCTAGATGGGGACGCACCACAAGGCTATCCTCGACCTCTAGGTCATCCATGAATAAGAGTAGGATCCCTAGGTTCAGACTCGGGACCCTCAACTCATGTAGAGGTAACAAGTGTCCTAACCATCTATGAAAGAGTAAAGTCAAGGCAATATTCTACAAACCAACTTAGACTCTTAGGAAGATATGAGCAAAAGAAGTGAAAAACTCCTAAGAATGTACCATAACCTCCAAAAAATAAGAAGCAGACCTTAACACTGATCCACGGGAATCTACTAGACATTTGCTCTTGCACCTACATTACTGGTTAAACATAGGCTTTGATACTAATTTATCACGACCCAATTTATAGGTCATGATGGAACCTACCAAATCCCGCTAGTAGGTAAGACAAAACCATAACTCAGAGCTAACACAATGGGTTAATTCGGTAAGGAAAAAGTCAACATAGGCCAAATTCAACGAACATAATTTAAAATACAAAAAAAGTGTTCTAAAATATAAATAGTCATTATAAGATACCAATCCCACGATCTGGTAGGGCCAGTACGAGAGAATCCAATGTTAATAATACAACCCAAAAAACTTTTGAGAATATAGTCAATACATCTGTCTCGAATACAATATATTGAATATAAAAGATAGAGGGAGAATGGGCGACTCAAACTCCATGAGCTCACCTTATCTCTAGAAGTAAATCACCATATGATTAATGATCAACGACAACAATAAGTACTTGGATCTACACCAATAAGTACCAAAACAATAGGTACTCAGTAGGCATCATCTCTCAACTGAGTTAAGTCATAATATAAAGATGATATAATGCAAGATAATCCTAATTAAGTCAAGGCATATAATTGAACCTGAATTATCTCCATCATTACTAGACATAATAAGTAATAACAGTATAACATATGGCATCAATGCATACCAATATCATCGTGCATAAGAAATAGACAATTCAAAACCATAATGCATCACAAGGCATACACACAAACAAGCACAAGTAACAAGTTGGTGCCCATACGCCAACTGGTACTTAAAGTAAAGAACTCATAACCGCATCCCATACTATGGATGAGTACACCCAAGAGAGATAATAATAAGGCATTTAACCAACACCATATCCAAATCTCATTATTATTCAACTGTATTCCATATTTATCATCAATCAGTCATTTTACCAAACTTTTATTTGTTACCACCATTGACCATATACTATATTCTATGCAATTACCATCATTAGCTACTTATCATCAATACCCATTACACTACTTATTAGCTGAAAAAGGACCATTAACTAGTCCATTAGATTCCTAGCTATCATATAATTATAGTCATTATTAGGCCACTATTCACCATATAGTCATTTTTATAGCCAACACTCCTTAACTACCCATTATTTATCACTAACATTGCTCGCTAAGAGAATCCTTATTTTACCACTAGTTTCCTATTTACCAACTAGTCTTGATTAATCAATTAAACTAATATCCATCGAGAATCCTTAGTTCTCATTTACTATTAACTATACCACTTTATATTCATTTAACACTAGTGGGCAACATCTGGCATTCTAATGACATATTACATTCACGTTACTCACATGGAGATATACTTATGCATACATAAGCATAAAGTTACAATACATAGGTCTAGCCAGATGCAAACCAGTATATGTACATGTAGGAACATCAAATTATCATCCTCCTACCTGTCGGGTATACCATCATCATCATAATATCCTTCGGCCTTGCTGAGTATATCAATATTTTCATCACAATCTCTTCTCCCTTCCCGGGCATCAATATAATTATCATAATCTCCTCCAGCCTTGTCGGGCATCATTATCATCACAATATACAATTTAATGTGGATAATAAGGAATAAGCCCCACAAGGGCTAAAGTAAATGAATATAAAGGGGAATCAAGGAAGAGCATACCTCCATAACTCATCATTCACCATCAATGAATATTTACCAATATATATATAAATATATAACATGAGTATTGCAACTATTAATAACATAGCTTCCCGTGTAGTCAATAAATATGCCTCCTAGAATCATTAACATCATAACTCAAAATATTAGCAATAAGAGGGATCTTTTTGCATGATCACTAGTTTGATAAATAACACAAGAGTATCATGAGAAATAGCATAATACATAGCTACTCATAGAATTAACAATAATCTATCCAACAAACCATATACTTTACTTCAAATGTCATGACCATGATACATTTACCAAGATTAGATTACATGCTTCCAAGAGAGCATTTCCTAGGCTTTTAGTAAGTGTCTACGGTCTTCATGAAAACTACATCAATCAAAACTTGAGGTGGGTCAAGAACCCCCTTCTAATTCACCAAGTATATTTGATAACACTCAACTTACATGTTAATTTAAGTGCAAGGCAGTCGTCATCAGTATATTTACCCAACTTTAAGTTAGGGTCGAATCCACGAGGAACAATGTGAGTGACAATCAAATTAGCTCAAAATAATGGATACTCACAAAAATTCAAACCTAGAGTAAACGAATATAAAAATGAGTGGTTTGAAAGGTGTCACAACTAATATTTCTCTTAGGGATTTTCTAGTATTAATTGGGGTTATGAATAATTAGAGTCTAAACAATTAGGCAAGGATCTTGGGGTTATGCCTTACTAAGGGAAGCTAACATGAGGGTGTTAACAATTAACTTAAATTTTTATAGGTTCAACATGGGTAGGTTCGATTTGGGGTTTTAGTGCTAGCCTTTCAACAAAGCACCAAACTATCACCCATTGATTCTTTCGAATACCAAATGGGTGTGTTCAAAAATTGGTAACTAAACCTCAATTTAGGCATCCCTATTTCTAGGATAATGCCTAGGTTATAGTCATTCCACAATTTATCCTTATTTCTAAGATAACAAAAAGGGAACAACTATAATCTAAGTAATTATTCACAAATACTCATGTCACGCTCAACCCCTCTTTCAAGGATGGTGGAAAGATCTAGGTTACCCATATTTCTTTGTCAAGGATGATGTAGGGATTAGGAAATTTAATGCTTTCACCAACAAATTCTATGTTATCATCAAATATTTACAAAACCCATCAACATGAACTACTAATTGAAGCTAACAATAACAACCGACACACACTTTAACCCTATTCATACATAAACCCAAGAGGAAAAACTAGCTACTCATAAGATAAATGGGTAAAGATTTACCCAAAATTACCATTGATTTGATTTATAGGATACTAAGTGAATGTTACTTCAAACTTTGGACTCAAACAAATTCTCAATGGGAGTTTGCTAATTCACCACTTAGAAGCTACTCCAATGTATTCTTCACCCAAAATTAATATAATATTTTCTTCTCCAAGTATAGAGTTTAAGAACTAGACAAAGTTCAAATAATTGGGAGTAATAGAATCATATGATATATCCAAAGATATAGGGTTTAAGTCTCTTAAAGGAGAAATTTGAGAACAGTTGTGTGCATTTACATCTTTGGCCTTTGCTTCCTTTTCCACTAAGCCGCGATCGCGGGAGCTTAGCCATATTTACAGCCACTACGACCGCGCATAGAGTCACGCGATTGAAGTATGTTGACCTGCTTGGCTGACCGCAATTATGGTAACTTAGGCTATGTTCTGCTCTAGGTCGTCAAACTGCATTTCTTTCCTTCTTTTAATGTTTTTCAGCTTATATCCGCATATTTTCACCTTATTACCTATGTGCCTGCAAAATGTTGATATAAGTGCATTTAATCACAAATATTGTCTCAATTATTCATTTAAACCATGGTAATGTGCATGAATGATGAGTGCGAATAATTATAAATTCACCACGCATCAATAGCCCCAACTTAAAACTTTCCTTGTCCTCTAGCAACACTACCTCTTAGCATGAGATAATGTGCAATTAGGCCCAAAATAGATGACCCAATGATCACAATGACATCAAGCTTAGTTACTACTACCTCAAGTATCTCTTCAAACATGGGCAAAGCTATTCTCCCAACACCCCTCAACATTAAATGAAATAAGCAAGGATGCAAAAGACATTAAAGAGCAATGATGTAACAATCACCGATACTCTAGGAGTGACTCACTTTTTGACCTCAACCACATTATACTTCTTTTTTCCTCTTTTCTCAAAAAATGACAAAATTACCCACCTCAACTTGTTCAAATGCCTCCTCATAAGAAATAAAATTTCAAACACCAAGCTACCAAATATGCAATAAGGAATTTAAACGCAAAACTCTCTCCCTCACAAGAACTCTCTATGATAAAAAGTGTCATACCATAGGCTTGCCCCTATTTTTAATCGCCACTATAATGAATGTAAATAGTTGTAGATGTCAAATGACTTTTTTTAGCTTATAATGTAGGTTCGGGGTAGGGTAGAATATCATTCAGGTATAATCATGGCTTATACCCTCCTTGAACGTCTATAGCACACTTATTTAATCCACCATTCACTATGGGAACTTCTTTTCTCTTACAAATGTGCCTACTTTTATTTCCTTATTTCACCCATTTTCTTTCATTTTTTTTCTTGCAAAGTTCATGAAATTATTTTCTTTGTTAGGTCCTTTCTCTTTCTATTTATTTGTTTCAATGCTTACGTATGTAGGCACTCACTATAACTTTTATGGCCCAAATTTTTTTCCTTCAATCTTAACCACCCCCAACTTAGGCTTTTAGCCTCAAGTTGCATTTCTAAGTTCAAAGAGGGAAGGATTCTATAATGCCCCAAATCTGGTACCCGGAACGCTACATGGTGTTGTATACTGCATAAAATACTTTATAATGCAGAAACATGAACTGAAAGTCCATAAAGTTCAATACTGAACATGATCTGAATGATATAACATCTGTGTGGGGTAATTGAATACCCAAAAAAAATTGAACATACTGATGTTTGAAATATGATAGTCTAGAAAGCCTCTAACTGACTGAACTTTCTGAGTAAGGATTTGATGGGACATGTCCCCAACTAACTCCAACTAATAAACTAATTAATGAGATAATAGGGAAATAATCATGTCCTCAAAAGATGAGAACTCACTTCTAACTCTGTCTGTGAATATCTGGAATCTATTGTTGCTCTGAAGCTCATGTCTCTGAACCTATGGTATAAGACACCATAGCACAAATGTGTCAGTACTTTGAATGTACTGGAATGCATGTGAGGTAGGCTGAATGTATGGGGTTCATACGCATAAACAATAATAATAACTGACTAACTATCATGAGCATGAGAATACATGCATGAGACACAACTACTGACACTAATACTGTGATAACATGATTACTGAATCTGAATATAATTGATAACATGAACGACTGTATCTGACAGTCTTGAATCTGATAGAACTATCTGAGTTCCATACTGTATCTAAGTTGACTATAGCTGACAGTCCTGAAATCGAAAGAACTATCTGAGTTCTATTACAGAGACTGATTGACAGTATCTGACAATCCTGATTCTATAACATGAAATTATGGGAAGTAGTTATCTAACCGACATGCCCCTGATATGCCATTATGGTTGAGTTAGGTTCCAATCTGTAACCCCAATTGGAAGGGTGTCAATACTGCGCCACCAGTAAGGACAAGTTGTGGGCGACCCTCATCTGATAGTGTCCCCTATACGAGAATGGTGGGGCCCTTATCTATTAGTGTTTATCCACCTCATCAACCCTCATTGGACAGTGTTGATTTCTCAACCTATGCTGGCTACATAGTTTTGGAATGCAAGGATGACTTGTAAGAATCACACCCTCATCAGATAGTGTGTGTTCCCATCCTTGGGTTCACTCGGTGCTAATTCCTACTCCCATCTAAATAGACTCTGAACATGATTTACTGAACTGAACATGGGCTGAATTACTGAATTCCATTGACTGATGGAATACTACTGATATTTGACAACTAACTGAGTTCATGAGATTATGGAGATTTCCTTAGTCATAAGACTGTCTGAAGTCTAAGGATCATAGCTTGACTGAGAGTATCGTGAA
The DNA here is from genome assembly GCA_030864215.1 of Capsicum pubescens. NCBI lineage: Eukaryota > Viridiplantae > Streptophyta > Magnoliopsida > Solanales > Solanaceae > Capsicum > Capsicum pubescens. Next base: position 264,930,148 of record CM061548.1, on the reverse strand, counting down.
AACATGACATGGCTGTAGGCATACAGCTAATATTTTGAGTATGAGTACCCCCAAGACTCAATGGAAGGAAACTGACTAAGCATAACTTACTTGAACATATAACTAACATGATAATCTATAATACATTTATAGAAGCATTTCATCAAAACATGTGATAGGCATAACTTGTACATACATGGGGATTTATGGTATCATGCTAGTTAGGCACTTTTCCTTCATCTAGGCATTTAATTAAAGATATTGTAGGCATGGTACATGTAAACATCATTGTACAATAATTAAACATCATGGTTCAATTCTAATTTCATTATTCAAGGGTTTAGTCATAGGTTTGCATGAATCTATATCTATAATAATTTAACTCATATAGAATTTATCACCCAACATGGAGTAGAATTCAATTTCTCATTATCCACATGAACAAGAGCAGCCCAATCATAAAATTTATAAGAAAATCCATAAACTTGAATTTAGAAAAGGGATTCTTGGGCTTCATGGATGAAAAGAGTCCATGAATGAACACTATGCATACCTTTGTTCCTGATTTCGTGAGGATTGATGGTGAAACCTTCTTGAATTCGAATCCCCAATAGAAACCCTAGATTGTTCTTTAGAGAAACTTGAGAGAAACTAGTATATTTTGGGTGAAAAGTGGCTGAATCACATGTTAAAGGTCTTAAATAGGGGTGGGAAGTTGACCCTTTTAACCCTGGATGCGTCATTTAATTTCAGTGAAAATTTTCCGAATTGGACCCGTGGCACGATACACCATAATCACGGACCCCTACTGGAATTTTCCAAATGTCATTTCCTCTTGTGGAACGGCGCGCCACTGACTAATATGGCGTTGTTTTACTACGGAAACTTGAAATAGTCGTAACTTCTGACACGGTTATCGAATTTGGGTGAATCTTATATCGATTGAAAGCTTATTAAATTTTCCACATGACAAAAAGTGAAAATCTTAAAAATTCCTCATAGGATAACCATCATTCAATTTAGAAGATAATACTAGACATTCTTGACATGAAATTAGCAAGGAAAAAGTATGGGGTATTACAGATTCAAAAGAGGGATAGCAATTGAGAGGCTCACATCTTACAATATGTTTGCCAAAGAAAGGTCCAAAGGTTCAAATGGGTGACTAGGGATAACATCTATAAACGAATAGGCTTTTTAGTCTAAGTAGGCTTCCAATATCACCAAGATGGCCTAAGATCATCTCTCCAACCAAGTATAATCAAAATTTAGCCTTGAGATACTAATGTGGCAAGTTCTAGATGACAAAAGTATACATGAGATTTAATTAAACAAACGGACCACATGTGGCATGTGATGTCGCCAAGGAGGCTCAATTGCCCCTCACGTTAGAGAAAAAAATAAAGTATCTATCCATATGTATAGGCCAAAGATTTTAGAGTAACAAAAACAGAAAAAGTTTGTTACAAGGTTGCTCACGTCTGTACCCTTGATTTTTGAAAAAGTTTTAACAAAGGGGGGGTGTTTTCTTTGTATTTGCACTATGAATAATTTGCTAACCATGGTAATAACCAAGCCTTTGTCTCACATTTTGTCTTAATATGGGCAAACCAACCATATGGATACTCAAACTTCGTCAATGGTATGCGTGCGATCCCAAATTCACAATGCCACAGGTACTCAAACTTCTATTTCATTCGTGACCTTGATGTCGTGTGTACTCAAACTTCCCTTGCATCCATGGCTCAATGACCTAATCATGATTCTTTCCCCTTAAGAATGTAGTCAATCAATCTATCATAGGGAAAAACTCATTGGACATCACCATAATCAAAATAAAACTAAAGTAAAATAAAAAATTTAACAACAAAAACAAAATGACAAATCCATGAAATGTGGGCACCATCAGAGTGCCCAAAAATCCCAATCCAGTATCCAGATCAATATAAAGCATCCACAAATAAAAAAACATAAAATATCAAAGAATGTATCAAAACCAATAGTATAAAATGCAAACACGGGGAAAACAACCCCCAACCATAGCTTGTAGTGACCTCACTGCATCATCATGTAACCAATGGAAGGGGGGAAAAGATGTGCTCAATATGTCTACATCATGTGTTGCTATCTCATACAGACTCAACATCATCATCACCAACATCAGCATCAGAACACTCAGTATGTACCTCATTATCACTCTTGACTCTGGGATAAGGTAGATTTTCATGAGGTTTCAGGATCCTTCACAGGTCCTTAACCCCCTTCCATATTTTGCTAAAAAACTTATCTCTCTTTTTCTCCCTCTACTTCATCTTCTCATGGGAGATATAAGGTTCTATATGAGACTCTGCTAGTACTGAATATACCCTCTTAATCTTAGTGAGTTTGATACATAAGAATGGCATCTGGTGGAGGGCTCTCCCAGCCCCTAGGACAATCCTAAAACTAGCACCTTGATCTCCCTTATGTCCACTCCAATGTCCTCCAGAGGACTAGCAGTAGATGGTCTTCACGACTTTGACTCCTCAGCTATTGACTAGCCTAAGTCAATTTTTTGTTTTCTTACTCTGACCAGGTACACCTTCACCCCAAATTTTGAGTGGAAAGATGTGGGGGCCTGGGTGCACCCAAGTATCTGCAGCATATTCCTCTATTTTTGCCCTCTTGCATAACTCAGTAATAAGGGAAGGAAAGAAAAAAAAGGTACCCCATTGGCTCTTGAAATACCTCAACTCTGAGATCATAATCTCACCCACATTTAGATCAATTCCAAATAAGATACAGGCCACCATCCATGCTCTTAAATCTATGACAACAATCATATGTGTGCAAGGGGATACTCTGTTACAAATGATAGCCAACCAAAGCCTAGCCTCTGTTGTGAAGTCATTTATAGAAATGCCTCTCTTAGTGTTAGTCTAGAGAACTTCTTTGCCAGGACATAATATGTTCGCCATCCAGGTCCCTGGCTCACACCTTTTCTTCTGGAATTAAGCTATGTCTGCATCTGGGAGCCCATATATTTCATTGATCTTCTCTTCTCTGGGATACACTTCTTTTCCCTGAATTATCATCACTTGGTTTAAGAAAGAGACTACATAAGGTTAGCATAGAACTCATGCACCCATTGCTCATTAGTATAGCAGGGGTCCAAGAAAAATCACATCCACCCAGTAGCAGTGAGTCTAGAATAGAATCTCATAAAGTTTTCCTCTACTTTATCGAAGTAAATACCTCTTTTTGGGAGTAATTTGGTCCTTTGAAGTCACTATAGTAGTGGTTGTGGCATTCACCAAACATGAATCTGGTATTGTCAAAGTCTCCCATTTTGTGGATGAGTACCTATAGGCAACATAACTCAGACCATCAATAGAATTCTCACACCAAAACCATGTTAGATTAATAAGATAAACCCATATGGTAATGTCATAGTGAGTTATGGGGTGAGAAATAGATGTGCAAAATTTTTGGTTTCAACAAAAAATTGCTCTCAGTTATGGAAAACGCAGAGACTTAACCGTGATCGTGGTCCCGATGACCGCGATCGCGGTAACTGATACCATTTTTAATAGTTTAGCAACATCACCCAAAACACCAAATTTTACCCCCAAATTTGTGTCCCAACTAGTCATATAAACATCATGCTCAAGGAACTTAAACTTAGAATGCGTGATTATACTATCTAGACTCAAAAAAATTAACATGGAATTCATTTGGGGCTTTAAATCAAACACATGGTATACATATTGATTTTTTGGCCTAAATTTGGGTACTCAAGATTTCCCTGGTGATTTGTACGCCCACAACGACAGCTAACGACAATAATCATCATAAGCAAGAATAGATTTGGCATTATAAATGTTATTTTAGGAATATTCCTAAAAACAAGTTTCAATCCTAAAACAAACATAAAAACACGGGAGTTGAGACAACATACCAAATTAGATGATGCAAATGGACTGGAATACACACTTGGACACTCAACACAAAACTAAAAGTCAAAGATAATTTAAAAAGAGGTATATCGGGAAGGTAAATAGTAGTCAGATAGTCTTATAAGTTGATTTAACCACGATCACGGTCCTAGTTCCGTGATCGCGGACACTCGTCTACTGCGATCACAGTGACACGGGTAATGATTGCGGTAAGTAGGACCAAATTTTAGGTCCCCTGCACTCTCTTGTTAAGTTCAAAACATGATAATTTCACACTTTCCATTTCAATTTCAATCAACACTCCTTACAGCACCACCATTTCATGGATTATGCCTTAGCCCCAAATAAAATCTACTCTATCATGCATAAATAAAAGAATATGTTCAACTTTCATGGAATGATGGGTTGTTTCCTATCTTTGGTGGATAGATAACTTCCAAACTATCACTTATGTTTCTACTTAGAAGATTTGAATCTCCATCCTAACCTTTGCTCTCTATGATTTGAGCGACAAAGGGACAGAAGATTCAGATCTTCCAAGATAAAATATGATAGGAATATGGATTTGGAAATAGAGCTTTTATCTCAGCACTTTGAAGACTTGAATTTTCTACCCAAATTCACATCAAATTTTCGATTTAGCACCTTGGGTAATGGTGGGAATATTAAAAAGCCACTTGTTGTACATCAAAATTTGAGATCCTTGGCCTTCAAGTGTGGGGCTCCCATATGCTTCCTTGGAATAACAAACTCCAAAATATAGGGGTGTTTCTCCTTCTCCTCATGATACCTTATTTGCATAGGTAGATGGACTTTTATCACATCCTCTAAGCAAAATGTTGAAAAATTGTTTGAATAAGGCCTATCCCTTAGTTCCAGGGTTGCATCCTTGTTAGTATCATCGCCTAGAAATGGGCTAGAGTCATCATAATTTATTGGCTTGGATTTATCTTTTAACTCTAGAACCATTTTCTTGATTTCAGCATATTCGACAACATTTGGTTTGGTTGGTTGGGAAATCATTGAGGAATCTTCACTAACAAGTGTATCATTGAAAACATAGCTTGGTTTCTCCTATTGGTTCACCTCTTCTGGGGAAATGGGCAAGGTGATGGTATTCACAAGATTTGTTTCCTTGCCCATTTCCTCTATCTTGGTGATCTCCCTTCCAAATGCCTCATTGGCTTGATGTATGTCTAGAACATTCTCCCTTGTTGTAGTTACCCGATCCAAAATAGTTTGAAGCATTGTTTCATAACTATTGGACCCGACATGATTTTCTTCCCTTGTCATAGCATGATACCTATCAAACTCATAGTAAGAAATAGCAATTGGGTTAGCATAACTAGGGGAGGGAGTATTTGGACAATCACTCTAATATCCATCTTTACAACCACACAAAGAACAATCATACTCCCAATAGGATAGAGATGGTGCTTCCATCTGTTTTCGGGGAACATATCTATAACCTCGCCTAAAGTGGTGTCTATCACAATATGGACATAGATCGTCAAGATAGGATTTCCAACCACCAAAGTCATATTGATCCCAAGATGCCATCGAGTAAAGTAAACAAAAACAAAAATCTACCTAACGCAAAAACAAAAGAAAATCACAAACACTTATTTATAAGTTTGAATCCAAGTAAGTAGTCTAAAATTCTAAACTCTCCAAAGGAGTAGGCTAAAATTCTAAACTAACTCAATACACTAAATTATTCCTTGAGAACAGGTCCATTATTTATAACGCTCAACTTACACGTCAATTTAAGTGCAAGGCAGTCGTCGTTAATATATTTACCCAACTTTGAGTTCGGGTTGAATCCACAAGGAACAATGTGAGTGACAATCAAATTAGCCCAAAATAATGGGTACTCGCTAAAATTCAAACCTAGAGTACAAGAATGTAAAAATGGGGGGGTTTGAAAGGTCTTACAACTAATATTTCTTTTTGGGATTTTCTATTATTAATTTAGGGTTACAAATAATTAGAGTCTAAAGAATTAGGCAAGGATCTTGGGTTATGTCTTACTGAGGAAAGTTAACATGTGGGTGTCAACAATCTACTTCACTTTTAGTAGATTAAACGTGGGTAGGTTCGATTAGCGGTTTTGGTGCTAGCCTTTGAACAAACAACCAAACTATCACCCATTGATTCTTTTGAATACCAAATAGGTGTGTTCAAAAATTAATAACCAAACCTCAATTTAGGCATTCCTATTTCTAGGATGTTTCTTAGGTCATAGTCATTCCACAATTTATCCTTATTTCTAAGATAACAAAAAGGGAACAACTACAATCTAAGTAATTGTTCACAAATGCTCAAGTCACCTTCAACCCCTCTTTCAAGGATGGTGGAAGGATCTAGGTTACCCACATCCCTTTGTCAAGGATGATGTAGATATTAGAAAATTTAAGGCTTTCACCAACAAATTCCATGTTATCATCAAGTATTTGCAAAATCCATCAACATTAACTACTAATTGAAGCTAACGATAACAACCCACACACACTTTAACCCTATTCATACATAAACCCAAGAGGAAATACTAGCTACTCATAGGATAAATAAGTAAAGATATACCCAAAATTTCCATTGATTTTATTTATAGTAGACTAAGTGGATATTACTTGAAACTTTAGACTCAATCAAATCTTCTATGAGAGTTTGCTAATTCTCCACTTAGAAGCTACTCCAATATATTCTTCACCCAAAATTAATACAATATTTTCTTCTCCAAGTATGAAGACTAAGAACTAGAAAAGGTTCCAATAATTGGGAGTAATGGAATCATATGATATACCCAAAGAGATAGGGTTTGAGTCACTTAAAGGGGGATTTTAGGAACAACTATGTCCATTTACATCTTTGCCCTTTGCTGCCTTTTCCGCTAAACCACAATTGCGGGAGCTTATCTGCATTCGCAGCCACTCTGACCGTGCACAGAGTCATGAGATTGCGGTTTGTTGACCTGCTTTGCTGACCGCTATCATGGTAACTGAGGCTATGTTGTGCTCCAACTCTTCAAACTGCATTTGTTTCCTTCTTTTGATCTTTTTCATCTCGTATCCACATATTTTTATCTCATTACCTATGTGCCTTCAAAATATGGATATTAGTGCATTTAATCACAAGTATTATCTCAATTGTTCATTCAAAACATGGTAATATGCACGAATAATGAGTGTGAATGAGTGGTAAATTCACCTATCATCAACATTCTAAGTCCAACTTCTACCTGTGACTAGTCTAAGGTATCTAGATCAACTCCTAGATGTATAACAAGCTACCAATAGTCCTAAGGTAAAGGTCCTTTCCATATTCTACACCTAATTCGACCATAATATTTTAAGCAGTTCCATTAATGTATGCAACTAGAGTCAACTTACCCATAACATGAGTGGAAAAGTCACTCACATCCCACTAGAGTCAACTTACCCATGGGACATGTCCAATTTCCCAATGTTCAAGCCTACAAGTCAAGCATTCCAATCTATAAGTTCAATTGACCAAAATAAGGCAACTAATCCCAAGTCTTACCATTTATCGATCCAACACCTAAAGTACCTCCCAAATCTAACAAGATATCATAATTATACTATTACATAGCTCAATCTAACAAGGAGCAAGCCTAACCTACCTCAATTCGAAAGAAAGTTTATGAACTGCTAAACCTTTACTTTACCTTTTCAAGAAGCATTTTTAAGGTGCCAAGCTATCCAAAAACACAATATACATATTATAACAGGAACATTGATACCCATATTGCACCATTGTGCTTCAGGTCCAAAAACGACACCCAAAAATCCCAAGTGGGTCCAACTTACGAAAAATACATTTCTGAGGTTAATCTAATATTCATACACCATCAAGGAATCATAATCCTTGAGAGATAGGTAAGAACCATGCTTTTTGGGTCTAAATAATTCCCTCAAGCTATTTGGGGTTTTGGTCAAAAATTCAAGAATCTTAAGCATAAAATAGAAGGATAAACGCCTCAAATCCATTGGTAATCACAAAAATATATGTTAACTAAGCTCCCAAGACTAAATTTGAGTTTAGAACACCATTCTAGAGTTCTTGGTCTTTAGAAAGTGAGAAAAGTTCCCAATACACGGCCTAGAGGGCCATTAAATACCCATCCCAGGAAAAGAGATGCCGCTATCGCACACCATGGATTGCTATTGCCATTCTATGGTCACCATGGCCTTTGCAATGATTACCATAAAACGATCATGGTGATCCTTGTGCGATCGCCATTGCACCAAAAAATTAGTAAATTTCCAAGTTTCCAATGATGTCTCGGGATTAATACGGAATTTGATATATGCAAATGAACTATGTATCCATACTAAATTCAACATTTTGGATACGTTGATAAAGTCAGATTTTCCATCCGAGGTTGTTTTGAAAAATTATGGGTCCCCACACCAAATTTTTAAATTTTCCAACTTTCTGACTAATAGGTCAGAATGAGCTCGCGTGCATTGGGATTTGAACCAAAGGTCTACCTAGCCTAAAATTGATATTACAGAGCTACTAACACAGTTGGAATTTATATTCGATATCATTTTACTATAGTTTTTGCCCAGTGGCCATTTGGATCCAGCGAAGACCTTAGGGAAATGACTCTAAAAACCATATGAACTGCCTGGTAACCGAGCTATTACTTCCAGCAAGTCATAAATGACTTGGTGAAGCTATGGAAAAGCTCTAATAGCAAAAATATGAAAAATGACCCAAACGGTCATTGCAGAGGGCTGCCCTATACTTGTCAAGATATAGAACCTATCTATCTATGGATCCAACACTAAGTCTTTGGGCTAAAGAGATAATCCAACGTATGAATTAAACCATATCTATGGTGGAAAAATAGTTATAAGACATGTGCTATCTAGAATATGTGTCTTCTTGGTGCTAAATATTCCTTCAAAACTATCTTTTTTACTATATAGGCTCATAACATATCTTGTAAAGCTATTTTAAATTATATCATGAGTCTTCGCTAAATATTTCTATTCTGTAACCATACTTCTTGTGAGATAATTCTCAAATTTGTATCATAAGTCATACAATGAAATCTTTAATCTAAAATATATATTCTAGAACATAGGGTCATGCTTTCATAAAAATAAACCTTGAGTAATTGTTTTACAATCATATTTGGGACATAACTTGATAATAATTGATTTTTAAAATTCTATAATAATTGTTTCACAAAATCAAGCTAAAGATATAAAGGAATTCACTCTAATTAGTTGGGTATAAAATCCCTAGCTTTGATAATAATTCATACAAACTTCGAAATACATGGACTCAAGGATGAATGAATCAATTAACAAATTCTTGCATACCTGTAACGCCCCGCAACCGGGTCCCGAAATGTCACACGGTGCTTAAGGCTACATATAGCCCCAAGCTAACCCTTTGAGACTTATACTTCATATATTAGCTTACTTAGAGATAAAATGCATGAACTCAACACTGTAACATCATAAAATGAGAAATATGGATAAAATACTTGGTCTGAACAAACTACAAATCAAAGAAAATCTCGAAGTGTTGATAATCTGATGACTAGTATGAAAAACCTCTACTACTCCAAACTAGAGAGCCATTGGAATAGGTCCCCAACTGACTCATACTCAACTCACAAGAATCAAACAGCTACTAAATAAAACTGGAAGTTTGAGAATAATCGGTGTCCGAAACATGAGGACTCACCATGGCTGATATATAGATAGGAATACCCGAAAGGATAACTGGTGAGGCTGAGACTGAGAACGTGAACCTACATTATGAGAATATATAACACACAGACAAAATATCTGGGTCAATACTTTGGGAATGTACTGAGAATAAGGGGGAGTGTACAATTAAAATAATCAATATCATAAGCTTTTATAGAAAACTTGCATGGTGTAAAACATACTCACATTGCTTGAAATAAATATATGCCACAAGACACATAAATCATCATGCTTTTACTTAAAATCTCAAATTATCATAAAACTTGAAATTATTAGGACCATAGCTTTCAAAACACTTAATCTTTCAAAACTTTGTAACTTTAAGACTAAAACTCTTTGAAACTTGGAAGACTTTAGGACTTAGAGAACTTTATGAACTTAGGAAACTTGGGAGTTTCTTCTAACCGACATAAACCATGTGAGCTACATGGAGTCCAACGTCTTACCCACATTAGGGAGAGCTATCTATCCTTGTCATCGTATAGAACCTTAACTTCAGTGATCACTATCTTAATCCACTTGGGGGATATCAAGAACCTACGGGGGCACGTAGTTCTGGGGCATGAGACCTCAGAATAAAGCCCAACTCAGTGCTAAATACTACTCCCTTACTTAGCTCAAAACTTTAGAAAATCCACCTTAAAATAATTCAACAATATATATATATAATGGGAGCCAAAATGCATCCCCTTTACTTCAAACTCAAGAATGTGGATTTCTATCTTAACTTACAATCACAACTCACTTCTTGATATTCTTTAAAAATCACTAACATCTCATTCTCAAACTCATGCTTTAATCATAAGGTTCAATTCACAACAATAGGACTTGAAATTCTCAAAATATGATATAGACGTTGAATTATGAAACTTAAACCATAAATGGACAATTTAAACCACTAATATGCATAATAATATTACAACTCAAAGATTGGGTAAGACATAGTTTTATAAAAAAAACTCACAATATAATAACATGATAGGAATTCTCCATGAATTTACAAAATACTTTACAAAAATATGTAACTTTTGGGCACAAGAACAAAAGGGTGTTCTTATTCCAAACAACATACCTAAAACTTGGAGCTTTTGGATGACTTCAAAAATTTCGGAAAGTTATTCACGAACTATTGGGTGTCTCTCGTAGCCCTCTTAATAGGGAATTCAAATATGCAAGAATTATCGAATTCTTATGGTTGAATCTCTAGATAATTGGGTTTTTTTTGAAACCCTAACCTTGTGGTTGAAGGTGTGCAGAGAATTTTGAGATGTTTAACTAAAGATAATGGAAGATAATACGCTCCTTGAGGGTTATATGTCATGGGAAGTGAAGGAAAGAGACCAAAATACCCTTACTAAACTGTTTCCCAGTTGCTGAAAATCTAAGGCTGACGACATTTGTGATAGGCCGTCAGACTTGTGATAAGTCGTCACAAATGTCGTCACTGGGGGGCCTGGAATTGATGGTTTTCTACCAAAGGCTGACGAAATTTTTGATAATTTGTCACACTTGTGATAAGTTATCAAGAATGTCGTCACTCAGTTTTCCAGGTTGACATGCTGGAGTAAAATGGACATAAAGTTTTACTCCGGTATCGGATTTAGGATAAATTGGAATTGTTGGAAAGCTAATTCAATTATCTATCTGTTGGTGGGTCATGAGCTCAGAAATTCATATTATAACGAGAGATATGCTCATTTGAAGTTGACTATACCAATATCCTTCTCAAGAATTCAATCGGCAAGGAATGTTTTGATTCTTCTAATAGCTAGGATACTTTTGAGGCCTTAATACTCATCAAACTAGATCATGTAACTACCAAATAACTAACTTTATTTCTAAAGAGCTTGAAGCAGGGTTCTACTATTAGTTGAAATTCTCGGGGTATTACTATATCTTCCCCTTGGAAACATTTATCCTCGAATGTCACTAGTTAAGCTAAGAATGCAAAGAAACTGAGGATGCACAATTGGAATAGTTCTCTAAATTGAATCTATGTCATTCTAAAATTTCAAGTATTTCTGAGAGTGCACAAATTTGCAACAAAATATCTATATAGCTGAATCTTTGGTTAGATAGCGGTTGAATTAAGAAAAAGTAATACCTTCGGCTTGGTCTGAACTTGTGAAGAAGAGGTGTGGGTACTTGGATCGCATATCGGCTTTGTCTTCCCAAGTAGCACCCTTAACGGTTTTTAAATAAAAATTTGACCAATGGAACTTCTTTGTTCCTTAGTCTACGGACTTGGTAATCTAGGATTTCAACTGGAACCTCATCAAACGAAAGGTTATTCTGAATATCTAAGCTATCTGAAGAATCAACAATGATAGAATCACCAATATGCTTCTTAAGCATGGAAATATGGAAAATAGGATGAAAAACTGACAACTCTACAAGCAACACAACTTCATAGGCTACTTTCCCAACACGACTAAGAATTTTGTAAGGGCCAATGTAATGGGGACTAAGTTTCCCCTTCTTCCCAAACCTTTTCACCCCTTTCATGGGCGAAATTTTCAGATACACCAAATCATTAACTTCAAACTCAAGGTCTTTTTGTCTTACATCTGTATATGACTTTTGATGACTCTGAGCTGTCTTTAACCTTTCTCTAATCAACTTCACCTTCTTAATCGCCTAAAATACAGCATCAGGTCCAACCAAAGTAGCTTCACCCACTTCAAACCAACCTATGGGTGACCTACATCTCCTACCATATAAAGCCTCAAATGGTGCCATCTTGATACTAGCATGGTAACTATTGTTGTAAGCAAACTCTATCAGCGGCAAATGCTCATCCCAACTACCTTTGAAATCAAGGGCACACATTCTCAACATGTCCTCCAAAGTTGGATAGTTTTCTCAGCCTACCATCTGTCTGCGGATGAAATGCGGAACTCATATGAACTTGGGTACCAAGACCCTTCTGAAATGCTCTCCAGAACTGAGAAGTGAACTGAGTACCCCTATCCAAAATAATAGATAGAGGAACTCCATGCAACATGACCGACTTCCGAATATACAATCTAACATAGTCCTCAGTTGTATAAGATGTGTGCAAAGGCAAGAAATGCGCTGACTTAGTCAGCCTGTCGACAACAACCCAGATGGAATCATGATGGCGTCAGGAAAAAGGTAAGCCAGTGACAAAATCCATATTTATCTCTTCCCACTTCCAAGTTGGGATACCTAACTCTTGAATCACACCACCAGTTCTTTGGTGCTCAACTTTAACCTGTTGACATGTTGCACACTTCGCCACAAAATTAGCTATATCCTTCTTCTTACCACACAACCAATAGATTTCCCACAAGTCGCGGTACATCTTGGTAGGGCTGGGATGAATAGAATACCGCACACCATGTGCTTCAGCCATAATTCTCTGCCTCAGATCACCAACATCAGGAACACATAATCTACCCTGCAACCTCAACACACCATCTCCCCCTTGAGAGAAAACCTCTACCTTTTGGTCCTTGACTGACTCCTTCAGTTTGACCAAGCTAGCATCTAAGTCTAGCTTCTTCTTCACTTCTGAAACCAAAGAGGATTCAGAACTACTCTGTACCAATATATTTCCCTCAACGGAATCAAGCAACTTAACACCCAGTCTTGCTAAATGATGCACAGCACGAGACAACTCTTTCTTACCTTCCTCCACATATGAAACACTACCCATAGATATCCTGCTAAGGGCATCTACCACAATATTGGCCTTGCCCAGATGATATAAAACGCTCATATCATAGTCTTTTAACAATTCTAACCACCTCTGTTTCCTAAGATTCAACTCCTTCTGAGCCAACACATACTGCAGGCTTTTGTGATCAGTAAAAACATCAACATGCACACCATACAATTAGTGTCTCTAGATTTTCAGAGCAAACACTACAGCAGCCAACTCTAAGTCATGGGTTGGGTAATTCTTCTTATGAGGTTTCAACTTTTTAGAAGCATAGGCTATAACTTTACCCCTCTACACCAACACACAACCCAAACCAACTCTTGAAGCATCATAGCATACCATAAAATCATCTACACCATCAAGCAAAGTCAACACAGTAGCGGAAGTGAGTCGAGTCTTCAACTCCTAAAAACTCTTCTCACAGGAATCCCACCAAAGGAACTTAACTTTCTTTTGGGTCAACCGAGTCATGGGAGATGCAATGAAAGAGAACCCTTTAATGAAATGGCGGTAATAGCAGCTAGACCCAAGAAATTTCTAATATCAGATGGAGAGATAGGCCTAGGTTAATTTCTTACAGCCTCTGTCTTTTGAGGATCAACTCTAATACCTTCAGCTGAAATAATATGACCTATAAAGGCTACAGACCTTAGACAAAACTCACACTTACTGAATTTGGTGAACAACTTATGATCTCTAAGAATTTGCAAGATGATTCTAAGATAGTCTGCGTGATCACCCTCACATTGGGAATACATAAGGATGTCGTCAATAAACACAATGACGAACATATCAAGATATGGCTTGAACACTCGATTCATGAGGTCCATGAAAGCTTTTGGGGCGTTAGTTAGCCTAAAATACATGATAAGAAACTCAAAATGACCATAGCGGGTTCGAAATGCTATCTTTGGGTATCACACTCCCTTACTTTAAGTTGGTGATAGCCAGATCTAAGGTCTATCTTGGAGAAATAACTCGCACCTTACAAATAATTAATTAGGTCATCTATTCTTGGAAGTGGGTACTTGTTCTTGACTGTAACCTTATTAAGATGACGATAGTCAATGCACATACCCAAAGAATCATCTTTCTTTCGCAAGAAATGGACAGGTGCGCCCCAAGGAGATACACTGGGCCTTATAAAACCTTTGTCTAAGAGATGTTTGAGTTGTTCTTTCAACTCGTTAAGCTTTGTAGGTGCCATACGGTAGGGAGGAATGGAAATAGGCTAAGTGTCGGGAAGAAGATCGATCTCCAATTCTATCTCTCTATCGGGAGGTACCCCTGGGAGATCTTTCATAAAGACATCAGGAAACTCATTGACAATGTTGACTGAATGGATACTTGGGGTTTCAAACTTAGTGTCCTTAACTCTAACCAAGTGATAAAATCAACCCTTAGATATAAGCTTCCTGGCTTTGAGATAAAAAATAAAATGACTGTTGGGAGGTACTGAACTCCCTGACCACTAGAAAACTAGTTCATTAGGAAACTAAAATTTGGCTACATGAATACAAAAATATATAGACATATAGCAGGAGTGAAGCCAGTCCATACCCAGGATAACATCATAATCAACCATCTCTAACTCTATCAAATCAACAAGTGTGACTCTATGAAGGACTGTAACAGGACAATTCTTTTATACTTGCTTATGAATAACAGACTCCCATACTGGAGTAGAAACTAGAATCGACATAAAAATACTTTCAGGTCTCTTCTCAAAATTCACAGCAACCAGTGGGGTCACATAAGAAAAACTTGACCCGGGGTCCAATAGCACGTAAACATCAAAGTGAAATACACAAAGCATACCAGTAATAATGTCGGGAGAGTCCTCCTGCTCATGATGGAAAGGTAGGGCATAGAACCTATTTTGGCACTGACCACCAGCAGTACTAGAAGAAGTGCCCTGAGGAGGAGTTGGACGGGTTGCGGGAGCTGGTGCACTAGTGGTCTGGGTCTAGGGTCGGGTATCTCTACTTCCGTGCCTGGCATGTGGGCATTCTCTAAGACTATGGCCTATCTTACCACACCTGAAACAGCCACGTTGTTCAGCCAAACACTCACCTAGATAGGTCCTACCACACTTGGCACAAGGAAGAAAGTTGGGCTTGCTGCTCACACTCTACTGAGGTCTTGACATAGAAAACCTGTTTCCCTGCTCTGGCCTACCTTTAGGCACTGGGGAACTAGAGGATGAGGGTGCTGGCATAAAAGAACGACTCTGGAACTGAGGGTGGTTCCCTTCCTGGGATCTAGCCTGACCTCTCTCGTGATGTTCAGACCTGGCTCTCTTGTTACCTCTCACTCTATATCTTTCCCTTATCTTATCCTCCTCTATTTACTATACATAAATCATCAGCCTAGACAAATCCATCTCTTTGTTCAACATAGCAGTGGGGCATTCTTTCAGTAATAAGCCCGACACACCTGTCACAAACTTTCTCATACCAGTTCAGGCATTGGAGATCAAGTCAGGCGCATATTTTAGTAGCTGATTGAACTTTAAGTAGTACTCCTTAATAGTCATGGAGCCCTGCCTCAAGTTCATAAACTCTTCAATCTTCGCCTCCCTTAACTCCAAAGGAAAAAACCTATCCAAGAATGCATCTTGGAACATCTGCCAGGTAATGGGAGCATCATCCTCCTCTCTACCCTTCCTCCAAGAAACCACCCAATCATACGCAATGTCCTTCAACCCGTAAGATGCTAACTCCACACACTCTTCTTCAGACACACGCATTACCTGTATGATCTTCCTTATCTCCTCAAGATATAACTACGGGTCTTCCCCTGCCTTTGACCCATAAAACTTTGGCAAACTCATCTACATAAAGTCACAAATTCTGGCAGCATCTAAGTCACCTCCCTGCTACTGAGGAGGTGCAGTCTGATTGGCCTGGACAGTGACATCTTGGACCAGTGCCTGGAAAGCTTCCCAGAATTTGGCATAGGACACGTTTTCATTCAGAGGATCAACGGGCTGAGGTTGCTGATCATTGTAATTTCTTCGAGCTCGGCAAGAAGGCATATTTTGAAATAAGAGAGCATGAATTAATATTTGAGAGAGACAACTTTAAACACAATGGACTTGAGAGAAAGAAACTACTTGTTCCTAAAATATTTCGTAGCCTCTTTCTCATCGATGTGGCACACTACACACCAACGATCAAGACTCTACTTAATGTGTCTTGTCAAACTCCCTAGGACTCTCTAAACCTTAGGCTCTGATACCAAGTTTGTAACGCCCCACAACCGGGTCCCAAAACGTCACACGGTGCTTAAGGCTACAAGTAGCCACAAGATAACCCTTTGAGCCTTATACTTCATATATTAGCTTACTTAGAGATAAAATGCATCAACTCAACACTGTGATAACATAAAAAGAGAAATATGAATGACATACTTGGTCTGAACAAACTACAACTCAAATAAAATCACAAAGTGCTGATAATCTGATGACTAGTCTGACAAACCTCTACTAATCCAAACTAGAGAGCCATTGGGACAGGTCCCAAACTGACTCATACTCAACTGACAAGAATTAAACATTTACTAAATAAAACTATAAGTCTGTGAATAATCGGTGCCCGAAACATGAGAACGCACCATGGCTGATATGTAGATAGGAGTGCTCAAAAAAATCACTGGTGAGGCTGAAACTGAGCACCTGAACCTACATTACTAGAATATATGGCACACAGACAAAATATGTAGGTCAGTACTTTGGGAATGTACTGAGTATATGGGGGAGTGTGCAGTTAAAATAATCAATATCATAATCTTTTATAGAAATTCTGCATGGTCTAAAATATACTCACATAGCTTGAAATAAATTTATGCCACAAGACTCATAAATCATCATGATTTTACTTAAAATCTCAAATTATCATGACACCTGAAATTATTAGGACCGTATATTTCAAAACACTTATACTTTCAAAACTTTGCAACTTTAAGACTAAAACTCTTTGAAACTTGGAAGACTTTAGGACTTAGAGAACTTTAGGAAATTAGGGAACTTTGGAGTTTCTTATAACCGACATAAACCATGTGAGCTACATGGAGTCCAACGTCTTACCCACATTGGGAAAAGATATTATATCATTGTCATCGAATAGAACATTAACTTCAGTGATCACTATCGTAACCCACTTGGGGGATATCAAGAACCTACAGAGTCACATAGTTCTAGGGCATGAGACCTCAGAATCAAGTCCAACTCGGTGCTAAATACAAGTCCCTTACTTAGCTCAGAACTTTACAAAATCCACGATAAAATAATTCAACAATATATATATATATATATAATGGGAGCCAAAATGCATCCCCTTTACTTCAAACTCAAGAATGTGGATTTCTATCTTAACTTACAATCACAACTCACTTCTTGATATTCTTTAAAAATCACTAACATCTTATTCTCAAACTCATGATTTAACCATAAGGTTTAATTCACAACAATAGGACTTGAAATTCTAAAAATATGATATAGACGTGGAATTATGCAACTTAAACCATAAATTGACAATTTAAACCTCTAATATGCATAATAATATTACAACTCAAAGATTGGGTAAGACATAGTTTCATAAAACAAAACTCACAATATAATGCTAGCAAGCATTAAGATCTCTATAGGTCATAAGATGCTGAAGAATATAAATGATGCAGAATTCAGCATTTCAGGGATAACTTGACGCCAAAGAAAGCTTCACGAAAGGAGAAAAGCCAATCTTGGATGCCAAGGACTAAAGATGGCGCATGGAAATTCTGTCCTGGGCTAAAACAACATTTCTGAAGACTTTGGGGACTAGCAGTAATTTATTAGGATTAGGATAATGATACATTAACCTAGTACAATTGGGTTAAGTATTTCATTAGCTTATTAGGATTAGGATAATGATACATTAACCTAGTACAATTGGGTTAAGTATTTCATTAGCTTAGTAGGATTTGGTTAAGCATTTCATTAGCTTAGTAGGAATAGGATATGGGTATTATAAATACCCTATCTTGCTAGAGATTTGAAGACATCTTCTTACATTCAATTCTATTACTCTACAACTCTTCTTCTAATTCTTCCATTAATTCTATTTTTCTTCTTCTATTCATCTATTCTTAAGTTCCACAACAAGAGAAACGTTACTTTGCTAAGGGATTCACGCCTAACGCCTACCACACCATTACAAACGTGAAATCTTTATTGTGGTATAACAACAATGTCAATTATGATTTCCTTCGCACTCATGGGTAACTAAACTTCTCTGTTGGGGTTATGGAAGCCGAATGAGATACTATCTATTGTTGTGAGTTTGTGAGTTCGTGACACGTATGTTGCTTATATCATTATTCTCTTCATCTTAATCTAAATTCTTTGTGGTTGCAAACGCAAGAATACGCCAGTATAACATTTAACTTGTTCGAAAGAAAGGTTATCTGTCTGGAAAAGAGATAATGTCAAGGTAGTAGGGTCCCATCCCCTATTAAAAAGTTAGTGCCGTAACTGGATTAACCTCTTGGAGAATTCGTACCGTTAGATACGCTTTAAGCTCGAAAGAGTTAAAGTGAAATAATCCTCGAATAGGTCGAAAGACACCTGGATTTACCATCGAATACAATTCTCTATAAGCACATGCATGTCTGAATTCAACACACTCATAGTCAATAGAGACGTATAACTCAGAAGGTGGACATAACCCCAACTCCTCAATTCTCATTGTTTACATTTTACTAAAACATTCTTTCTCTTTTTACTTTGCTATTGCCGTTTTTAGCTACTATTTGGTTACATTACTTGCACAACAAGAATCCCCCCTTTTTCGAGACTTTCACTAAAAGTCTAGTAATCTTCACTTACTTGTTGACCAAGCTATTCCCTGTGGGATCGATACCCAACCCAGTTGGGTTCTATATTTGCTAACGACCGCTTTACACTCCTACGAGAGCTGTAGATTGAGCATTATCAAAAATTGGCACCGTTGCCGGGGAATACAAGTGTCAATTAAGTTCGTAATAATTACTAGACCCTTTGGTCAAAGATTCTCGTACTTTTACTTTTAGTTTTTGTTTTTGTTTACTGCAGGTTTTTATTCAGTGCATGCCCCATACCCGAAGTTCTGGTCAACCGTTATTACCTATCAATCCTTAACCACAACGTATTCGCAGAATGGAGGCACAACACGCAATTGAAAGGATGGCTGCTCAACAGGAACAGGCGAGACTAGCTGCACTAGCTGCCGCTCAAGTGCATCAACAGAATATTGATAACCCTAGGCGAGCAACAAATCCTGACGATGAAGATCTAGGTGATGACGAGCTACTAAACCCTAGGCATGCCGCTGAGATCGCAACACCTACCAACCGAAGAGATCATCAAGCTAGGTTTAGGCCTGAACGCCAAGCTATGCAACCAGCTTTCGACGATGATGATGATGATCTTGATGGAGCCAGAGCCACAGGAGCCATTATTTCTCCACCATTGGCACCCGGAGCCAAGTTCAACATCACAAGCACCATGATTCAGTTATTGCAACTCAAGGGATTATTTGGTAGACTAGCAGGCGATGATCCGAATATGCATCTCATCAACTTTATTTCTACATGCAAGTCGTTTGGCAATCCTGGAGTTGGTCAGAATGCAATTCGATTACGTCTATTTCCATTGTCTCTGTCTGGGGAGGCAACTCTATGGTTGAATGGGTTGACTCCTGATTCTATTACAAATTAGAGGCAATTGAGAGACGCTTTCCTAGAAAGATTCTTTCCGCCATCCAAAAGAGCACAATTGAGAGATGAAATCAGCAACTTTCATCAGCTTCCCACTGAAGCCCTTCATGAAACATGGGAGGGGTTCAAGACAAAGCTAGCGAGGTGCCCAAACCATCATATGACTAATGTTCACCTAATGGAGATATTATATAGAGCCCTGAATTCAATAACTAAACCACTGGTGGATAATGCGGCTGGAGGATCCTTTATGGATCTCACCTTTGGTCAAGCAAGCAATATGCTAGATCGTATGACGAAACAAAGTAGAGCTTGGCATACCAGGGATTCTGAGGTAGCAAGCCCCATTTTATCTAAAGGCATGACTGCAGACCAAAGGAGATGAGAAGAAGAACGTGATCAAGATATGGCGCACATGAAAACATAAGTGGATCTTCTTACAAAGCATTTATTATCAGGGAAGACCAAAAAAGTGAAAGCTATTGCGTCAAAAGAAAGAGACGAATCTGATTCGAAAGAGGAAGCCAACTACTTGAACAATCAGGGGGTTTTCCGAGGCAATGCCCAAGGAAACCAAGGTCGGAACTATCATGGTAAATCTGGAAACATGGACCAAGGTAGTTGGAAGAACAAGAATGACAGTAGTGGTTTGTATGTTCCCCCTGGAAGACGTGACGCCACCACATCTAGTTTTGGAAGTATGGAAGACATGATGGCTAAACTACTGAAAGGAGTGGAAGCAACTAGCGCGGGAGTAACGGAGGTAATAAATGATTTGTCCTCTATGAAGCAATTAGTTGATTCACATTCCACTTCAATCAAGCAAATAGAGCAGCAATTGAGCCAACTTTCAGCAGCACTCAATCAAAGAAAGGCTGGCACTTTACCTAGCGACACTGTGCAAAATCCAAGGAATGAGGGATCATGCATGGCTATTACTACTCAAAGTGGTAAGGTGCTGGAAACTTTAGAAAAAGGCAAGCAAGTGGTTGACGAAGAAGCGGAAATTGATGATAAGGTGAAAGGGGAAGATGCCGCAGCAGCCGATCCTAACGTCCTTAACGTCACTCCTCACGACGTGCAGCCTGGAAAAGCTGAAAAACGAAAGCAAGAGGAGAAGAAAGCTGTGGAGAAAACAATTCCATATCCATCACCACCTTTTCCTCAAAGATTGAAGAAGCATGCAGATGATACAAAATTCGGCAAATTCATGACTATGTTAAAGCAGCTGACCATTAATGTTTCGTTGGTGGAGGCACTAGAACAAATGCCTGGGTATGCGAAATTTATGAAGGATCTTTTGACAAAGAAGCGGGCAGTAAGCTATGAGCTGGCAGATAATATTCATCATTGCAGTGCAATTGCCACAAGGTCCTTAGTACAGAAAAAGGCAGACCCTGGTGCTTTCACTATTCCTTGCACGGTTGGATCCATGAATTTTGCTAAGGCATTGTGCAATTTGGGAGCTAGCATCAATTTGATGCCACTATTCGTCTACAGAAAGTTGGGGTTGGGTGACCCTACTCCAACCAATATGTGGCTCGTGATGGCAGATAGGTCGGTAAAACGACCTGTGGGTATCTTGAATGATGTGTTGGTGAAGGTATCTACATTCATTTTTCCTGCAGACTTTGTGATTTTGGATTGCGAGGTGGATTCTGAAGTTCCCATAATCTTGGGACGTCCTTTCCTTGCAACAGGAAGTGTTCTTATTGACATGAGAGCTAATGAGCTTTTATTTCGGTTGAATGACGAAGTGGTCCGCTTTGATATATGCAAAGCAATGAAGCAGCCCAGCGATATGAATGTGTTCTCTGTAGCTGATGTTCATCATGAGGATAAGAAAGCATTATCTGTAGAGAAACAGCTTACTGTTGAGCCATTGTCTGCTGCGCCACTGAATGTTGAGCATGAGGACGATGAAGATTATGAAGAACTTATGGGTGCTCTAACAGAAATAGAGTCCTATTCCCATACTCCTAAGCAACCGGACCGTGATCTTAAGAATCAACCGTCACCAACAGCGAAGACTTCCCTTGAAGAGCCACCAATGCTAGAATCGAAAGAGCTCCCCGATTATCTAAGGTATGTGTTCTTGGAAAGTATAAATATACTTCCGGTGAGTGCGGATGATTTAAGTAAACAGCATGTAGAGGCTCTCATCTTTGCTCTGAAGAGATACATGAGAGCTATGGGTTGGACTATTGATGATATAATTGGTATCCCTCCTGGGATAGGCATGCACAAGGGTCATCTTGAAGAAGATTGCATGCCTACAAGTAAGCCTCATTATCGTCTGAATCCATTCAGAAAATGATCAACCATCTATCTTGATGAAGTCTAAGTAATTGAGATAGCTATGTCGTGCCGCGACAATAAATCAAGCACTAGATGGGAGGCAACCCATCGTTTATCGTTTTTCATTTTTTTGTCTTTCTCTTATTCTAGTACGTGTTTCGTTTTTAATAAATAAAAATCCAAAAATAAGAGTTGTTCCACGACCAAAACTAAGGCGCTTGATGGGAGGCAACCCATCGTACTAATCGTTTTCATTGGTTTTGAGCGAATGTAGGTGCAAGAGGTATAAAACGAGGAGATCGATTTCAGATGCGATTTGGATGTATGGCATGGTAAAGGTGGTAAGTTAGGAATTAAGATGCATAAGGCTATGGATTGAGCATTGCTCATGACAAAATAGGCATCGAGCAAGGCTAGGCCTAGGTAAAACTAGGCCACGAACAAGGCAAAGCCTATACTATAGCCCAAGGTCTCGGAATCTAGTGTGATATAGCATAGGCTCCGCCCATGCTCAAGTATGCCATATCATAGGCGTCGCCTATGCTAAAGCATTTGGTCTCTGAATCTCATATGCCATGCTAAAGGCGCTGCCTATGGTCACTAAAGGCATTGAAATAGGCGCCGCCTATGCTAACAAATGCTTTGCATTAGGCGCCGCATATGGTCACCATAGGCAAAGCTAAAGGCGCCGCCTATGGTCACTTTTTTTCTCCAAAACCAATTTTAAATGGGTCAAAACCCGACCCATTCTTTTCCTATATAAAGGAGACTTAGTCTTGAGGCACAAACACATTGAAAACCTAACATAGGCGCCGCACATAGCATCTAAATCTTCTCAAAACTTTTGCTCTTCCACTTCACAAGAACATCTCCAAAGGCTTCAATCACGTACAATAGCACCCAAAGCAAGACAAGGCAAAGATAAGGCTACCACTTCACAAAAAGGCAAGAAAAGAGGCCGAAAAGAGCAAGGAGAACCCTCCTCGCTGCAAATACCTCGACTCACTCTTGGAATTAAGTGGGATACTTATGAGGAACTTCTGAGGATGACGACTCTGATGATGATTCTGATGCAAGGGGTATGACCCCAGACATAGAGGATGAGTCCGACTAACCAGGTTCTTCTTATTTATTTTCCACTGAGGACAGTGTGTCCCGTCTAAGTGTGGGGTGCTGGTATTTGCATGCTATACTTCTCCATCCACATTTGCATTTATTTATGTTTGTTTGTAGTTAATTGTTTTTTTATCTTATCTTCGCATGAAATTATTCTAATAGGCAGCATGAGATTATGACAGGAGTTTGTGCTAAAATCATGACTATTGAGACATTTAGGCTCTAATTGTGACTCACTATGTGATATTGTTTGGTTTAATTCCTTCATCTGTTGGGTCAAGAGTCTATACTACTCTCAATAAAGTCGACCATGTGCCTTGTGTGTGTGAGATAATAGTATATTCTGTGCTTGTGGCTGATGCTAGAACTTGCCTGGTATGTATGTAAAGCGAAAATAAAGAGTGCAAGTCTAGGAGATGATTTAGGCATTTCTTTGGCAACCTATGATTATTTACCTTCTTTTTACCTACCCATGGACATCATCCTAGTTAAACCCTTTTGAGCCTTTAGCCTATTTTCTTTGACAAACCTCGTATGTAAGCCTAATCTATTTTTTTTCAAGACCATAATTTGATCCAAATTCCTAAGTGCTTTAAAGTGAAAAAGTCATGTGACAAAATAAGAGGAAATTGGGTGAGTATGATGCTTTAGAATGCATTGGTGCTTGAATGAGTTATGAAAAAGAAAGTGCTATCATAAGAGGTATGTTATCAAAAGAAAAAGGAAAGGAAAACTGAAAAGTTAGTTATGTTTAAAATTGAAAAACAAAAGAGGAGAAAAAGAGTGGTAAAATAAAAGAAAGTAGAAAGGTTGTTTGAATGAAAAGTGTTAATGATACAATGTGATGTATTAAAGCGCTTAGGAACATAGTCACTATTTCTGGCCAAAATAGTCCTACCCGTCCCTTAGCCTACATTACAACCATCAAAAGACCTATTTGATTCTAAGCTTAGCATTCTGACATTTAGTGGAGCATTACACTAAGGGCAAGCCTATGGTCATCAGTTGCTGCATATGAATTCTTTGTGAGAGTGAGAGCAAGGATATTTTGATACCCATGTTTGAAAAATATGCTATACTTATGAGTGATTATGGGTAATATATTGTGAGACACACATGGTTGATGAGTTTTGGGTAGTTGTGTATGATTCTTTGTGCCCTTAACCTTTGAATATGAGTTGACCACCATCACGAGTCTATGCTAGAGGTTAAACTGTTTCTACTAATGATAGAAAAACTACTCTTTGCTAATAATTGTTGTGCTTGTCTTGACGAATATTTTGTGTTGTTGCTGTGAAACCCTAAGTTGATGTTTAGAGGGACATGATATTTTGTTCGAGGACGAACAAAGCTTCAAGTGTGGGGTATTGATGATAGGCAAATTTACACGCCTATAGCACTATATTTTGCCCATATTTTAGCCTAGTTTTGAGAACAAAGTATATATTTCATGCACTTTTAGTCTTTTTTCCTGTAAGTGAGCTAACGAACATGATTAGCAAAGTTTCAGGTATAAATGATGCAGAATTCAGCATTTCATGGATAACTTGACGCCAAAGAAAGCTTCACGAAAGGAGAAAAGCCAATCTTGGACGCCAAGGACTAAAGATGGCGCATGGAAATTCTGTCCCGGGCTAAAACAATATTTCTGAAGACTTTGGGGACTAGCAGTAATTTATTAGGATTAGGATAATGATACATTAACCTAGTACAATTGGGTTAAGTATTTCATTAGCTTATTAGGATTAGGATAATGATACATTAACCTAGTACAATTGGGTTAAGTATTTCATTAGCTTAGTAGGATTTGGTTAAGCATTTCATTAGCTTAGTAGGAATAGGATATGGGTATTATAAATACCCTATCTTGCTAGAGATTTGAAGACATCTTCTTACATTCAATTCTATTACTCTACAACTCTTCTTCTAATTCTTCCATTAATTCTATTTTTCTTCTTCTATTCATCTATTCTTAAGTTCCACAACAAGAGAAACGTTACTTTGCTAAGGGATTCACGCCTAACGCCTACCACACCATTACAAACGTGAAATCTTTATTGTGGTATAACAACAATGTCAATTGTGATTTCCTTCGCACTCATGGGTAACTAAACTTCTCTGTTGGGGTTATGGAAGCCGAATGAGATACTATCTATTGCTGTGAGTTTGTGAGTTCGTGACACGTATGTTGCTTATATCATTATTCTCTTCATCTTAATCTAAATTCTTTGTGGTTGCAAATGCAAGAATACGCCAGTATAACATTTAACTTGTTCGAAAGAAAGGTTATCTGTCTGGAAAAGAGATAATGTCAAGGTAGTAGGGTCCCATCCCCTATTAAAAAGTTAGTGACGTAACTGGATTAACCTCTTGGAGAATTCGTACCATTAGATACGCTTTAAGCTCGAAAGAGTTAAAGTGAAATAATCCTCGAATAGGTCGAAAGACGCCTGGATTTACCATCGAATACAATTCTCTATAAGCACATGCATGT